>MTQE01001134.1:48779965-48797211 GCA_014337955.1 Aspidoscelis marmoratus | reverse complement strand
TATTGCGAGTTACAACACAGATTTTTATGACACACATCACAAGCGAAGCAACCAGTTTGCATGGGGATGCGGCCTTAGTCTTTTCTATGCTCTCAAAAATTTTCTGTTGGGGTATTTTGGAATTTCTAATATCCACTATTATTCTTCCTATTGTGTGTTCATTGATTTATCTTTATAAGCCATTTGACACATGTGTTAGGAAAGAGAGAGATGAATAAAAAGGTGATGATGAAAGAAGAAAATGGAGGAAATTAATCCACAACATGCCCTAAAAATTCTAGGCCCAGAAAGGTTCGGGCCATGGGTTGGCCAACAGAAAGGCAGTGAGTGAGTGAGTGAGTGAGTGAGAGAGTGAGAGAGAGGGAGGGAGGGAGGGAGGGAGGGAAAGAAAGAAAGAAAGAAAGAAAGAAAGAAAGAAAGAAAGAAAGAAAGAAAGAAAGAAAGAAAGAAAGAAAGAAATCCTATTGCTTCTACCAACTGATGCAGAATGTATAGAGCGTGAGTACAAAATCAAGATCTCTTTCAAGCTAAGCATGAGCAATTTGTGTTCAATGACTGTCTTGCTTATTTAGACCATTATCCACCTCATTCCTTTTGTTACACTATAGTGTTATTGCCAGTATAGTACCTCATGATTCAACAAAGGCAAATATTTGTTTGATTTATTGGGAGACAAAGATATCTTTAACACAACTGACTTATTTAGACACAAAGGCAGCTTTTCCACAGTACCTGAGAAACCATGCTAAATGCCACTGGAGGACATGAGGTCCACATGATAAACTGGTCCCCAAGAGGATGGGCCTGGCACAATTCTGGAGACCAACATGGATGTTGTTCCCAGATAGAGCTCTCTCCTGCCCATGTGTGGTAACAGAACTTTGCTTATAAAGATGAGGTTGCTACCAACCCTGCCATCAGTGGATTGAAGTAGGACTACAAGTTAAGCCAATATTTCGGCCAAAGGGTTTGCATAAGGTGAGAAGCATCCATATGTCCTTCATGCTGACTCCATCAACAGAAGCAAGCTTGGAGTGCAAGCTTCAGAGCTAGCCTCTGAGGGGTCTGACAGCTAGAAACAAACATTCCTAACACAGAGCCCCTGGGAGACCCATTTCAGTGGTATGCTTTGCTGTGCCACCAAAATGGGTCCTTCAATGATCCAGAAAACAGAGGATTGCCTTCTGCATGCCTCTGTGATCTGGACTGCCCCACACTAGTGCATTGGTGGATCTATTGAATCAGGTTTACTGATAATCCAGATCAGGAACCTCATGATCTGGATTATGCTGATTGCTGCAGATGGAGCATACTTATGGTGGGTGGTGATTAGGGCCTCTCTAGTCCACACCAGCATATCGACAAAGGAAGCCCTGGAGAGGACTACAAAGTGTTCAAATCCAAATAAAGGTAAGTACAGAAAGTTCCTGGTCTCTGACCTATTTTGCCTTGGGCAGCCAAGTGTTCTATTGGAATGCAATTGAAGTAAGATGCAGAGTACAAAACATAACCAGAGGAGAAGAAATGGGTTTATATTGCTTTAACATCTGAAGCCAAAAATTACCAACACAATACTTTTTATTCCACATGAGCAAAGAGCTATATCGGTGTGGGTTTTACCTGACTATTCCTGTTAGATTAAAAAGAAGAACTACCCTCTCAACATCCCTGGTGCTTAGATAGGAGCGATAAATCATAAATATATGCTAACATGATTTCCTCTTATCTGACACAGTGAATTAAGACTGTTGAGCACAAACATTTATAGCAGAAATGACAAACGCTTCCTTTTAGGTATGCAGCATCAAAACCATTAAGTTTTATGGTAAAGAACATTTAAAGCTAACGCAAGCAATATACATTACTACAACACTAACATATACAGTATCTGCAAACACACAGAGAAGCACATGTTCCATGAATACATACGTGAAGATTTTGATGGCAAAAGTTAGAAAGGTTTACGCTGTTTAGCCACCCAGCCAGAAAATTGTTAGAAACACTGACAATTTTTGCACTTACCTCTCTTGAACCAGTTTAACTAGTCTGTTCCAACCTCTCTCAATTCAAGTCCAGGAGGACTGCCAGTACAGCACTGGATTCAATGTGGATGTGCCTTCCCTGTTCCACTCCAGGCAAGACGTACTTCTCCAAGTGACCCATGTCCCCATTACCTCAGCATCACCTCTGCCGTGCAAAGTTAATTTGATCTCTCTCTCTCTATGTCAGGGTTTTGAAGATGCTATTTGAAACTTGAATAAGAAGCATTAGAAAATACTGCAACCCCATCTTCAAAACTTATGCACGCTTCAAAGATGAGACTGTGGCATTTTCCTTGTTCTGGACCAGGGGCACAAGCACCAATGCTTGTACCAGAACAGGCAACATTAGTATGCTTTCAAATCTTTATAAACAGGTCCACTATTGAACAAGAATAGGGAGCCTTTAGGATGGTTCTGGGCCAGAATAAAACTTCTATAGAAAAAGCATGCCAGTGACCAACTTACTCCAGAATACCAGGCATGTGTGGCACAGTCTAAACTGTCTTCTCCAACCATATAAATTGAATTCCCCTTTCTCTTCCAATACATCCATAAGATAATTTAGTTACATCAATACCAGGTGCAAAGTGCACCCAGTGATGGTCTGAGGGCTACAATATTCATATCCTCGTACTACCTTTGGCCCTGCAGCCTGCTTCTAAGGGCCAGCAAATGCCCCCAGAGGCTTCATTCCACAGAGCAAGAAGAACAATCTGGATGCTTATTACCCTCAAGTGCTAATGCCACTGCCATGAAGATGGATGGGGCAATGCAGTTTACTTACCTCTTGTCTACTCCACAAGGATGGATTTTGTGAGTTGCCAAAATCCAGGGTTATTTCCAGGGCTGTGGTCACACTTAAGGTTTAATCCAGCTTCAGTCTACTTTCAGAGTGAGATAATACATCAGTAAAGTGCCAAGCTGTTTTTTTTTTCAATGTTAACTCAGAAAATTCACTTTTGGGATATATAATGTGGAAAGAAAATTACTGGCCACTTTGCTGATGTATTCTCAGCTCCACAGGGTGGAGGCCAGTTCTGACTAAATCATGAAATCATGCTCCACACCTTTACCAACATTGACCAGAAGCTTACCTGTGACCATTTGCACTTCTTCTGGTTGTCTGTGGTTGGTGGGCAGGGGAGGCAGCATCCACACAGTCATTGGCAGCCATGATGATTGCTGACCTCTGACGTGACCAGACCACTGATCCCTAAGAGTGGCATCCGGTCACTGAATAGCAAGAAGGGTATTTGATTAGCAACTGAGTAGTGGGCAGTGCAGGTTTGATCAGAGGTGCTGACATGATCAGCTGCAATGCTTCCCTCTGCTCAAACAGGCCCCAGGTTTACTGTCATTAATTAAAGATAAGTACAACCTAGCTTTAAATAATTAATTTATAATGCCATTGAAAGCTTCCAATATTTTCATGGAAAGAGGAGAGGTTATGTAAACCCAGATAGAGCTCAGGCTCATTTTTATAATCCTAAACAGTGGTTTAGCATGATGTCCAAAGCTGACCTACATGCCTGAGTATGTTTCCCATTCAGTGAAAACTGTTTCTGAATTTCTACTTTTGACAGCCTTATTCTGAGGCTTCGCTTCTTCCACTGCTCCTTTTATTGAAGCAGAAACATGATGATGAACTGCAGTAATAACAAGCAGGTTGGAGATTTCCTCTCAGAATGGGATCATGGAAATGAGTTTTATTTGATAGAATCAATATCTGGGATTTCATGGAGGAGAAGGGATTCAAATGTGCCTTTGAAATTTTTCCTTTAATGTGTTCATTTTCTTTGCACTGGCATGCCAAATGTCCTAGGATTTAGAAATTTGACAAGTAATAGGGAAAATGTACAGTGAGAAGTCTTCTTGGAAAATCCCATCCCAATTGATGGCCCTAAGTTTAATCAGCATAAATCATTTAGTCAAATCTTTGGTTGAGAAATGCCCAGGGCATGGATTCTGAATTACTTTCCACCTTAGTTGTTTGAAGTTGCTGATCAAATTACTGGCAAGTTTGCAGAACAGCAATCAGTGCATTTCTCTGTCTTGAGGTTAAGAATAGAAATAGTGGAAAGTTTCTTTGTTTTCTTACTAGGGATGTGTATAAATGTTTTTTTAAATTCAATTCGTATTGAATTGAATGCAAGAACATTAGTATTCAAATGGATCCTCTTCTAATGTAGTGGAATTTGAATTCAATATGAATGTTCAGTCCCATAGAAATCCCATATGAATGCATAGAAATCCCATAGAAATCCCATACGAAGCTTCATATGAATGCATCAAAACATTCCATTCCAATTCAAATATTCGAATGTGCCAATATTCAGTTTGAATACAAATGTCCAAATTCAGCCAAATTCATACTGACTTTGAATGTTATGAATATCCATGCACATCCCTATTTCTTACACTTTTTTTCCAGCATGGAGCTCAACATGATGCTAATAGAGCCATCCTTCCAGTTATGGATCTCACCCCGACTTGCTTCAGACAATTAAGGTGGTAGTTTCATATATCTTCAGCCCAGATCATAAGATTTACTATTAGGAGTCCTTCATGGTACAATTCATAGCACAGGTAATCCCAGTCCCTTGCATGGGGTTTATTCTTTAGCAAATTTATTTAGAAGAGGAATCTCAAGGCGTTTCCACACTTATTTTACAGGCTTGGTCCAGCTGTATAGGATCAGGCTGGACTGCTCCTACTGTTCTGGAATGAACCTTCTGCACTTGGAAGGCTGTTCTGAGACAGCCCACAAACTGGCTCCAAAGATGGTGTGATCTTCAATGGCTAGGAACTAAAGTTCTTAACCTCAGAGCCCCCAAGTGACTCATTTTGGTGGTGTGATTTTGTGTGCTGCTCAAATGGATTCCCCACAAACTAACCCATGGAGTTAAGCACCCTTTCACATGCCTTCTGGTTCAGTTTAGTCATGACTAGGATGACACTAGAGGTTGTTGTTTTTTTAATCTACCACTGTCTCAGCCTAACCAGCCATTTTGGGCCACCTAGGCTGGGCTATCCTTCATCCACTGCAGCTGGAGTGTGATAGCAGGAGTTGTGGCCTCTCCTTAAGTTGGTCCACCATGTTGAAAGGAAGCCTATGGAACTCTTCCTGGAATGGGAAGTATGGGAAGACCCTTTGACACTGACAAGCAGAACTGTAAGCAGGGGGTCTAGTGGCACCTTAGCACCTTAGGGATAGATCTGGTGTTCCAAAGTGTGGATGCTAGAACTATCCCCCATCTTCACTTCCTCAGGAGATTTTCCTGGATAGGTGAAGGTGAGAAATCACCCTTAGACTCCTTTTGACCTATTTGTTCCACAGTCTCAAGGGAAACAAATGAGCCGCTGCCACCACCGGTTGGTTGATTTTTTCCAAAATGCCTGCCCTAGACTAGGCCAGCAGCAGACCTGTTTTAATAAGTCTGCTGGTGGTCCAGAGGCCTCTGGAATAAAACAGAAAGGTGTGTGGAAGGGTGCACACCTCCCTGTTCCAGTTTATTAGAGGGAGCCATTTCAGTGGAACACCAAATTGCACCCCCAAAATCGGTTCCCTTGGGGGCAAGCTTTGGAGTGGTGTGGGGCTTGTCTGGAACTGGTCATTCAAGAGTGGATGGCCTTGATAAAGGGCAGCTTCACCACTTCAGCAAGAACCCATTCCAGTCAGAGCAATTCCAGCTGGCCCGGTCCTTTAAGTGTGTGGGGAAACCATGTAGATACAAGAGGACTCTGCTTAATCTGGAATTGGGAACAAAGCCAAGTAACTATTAAAGTTCTAATCAAATTGTGACTGTTGGAGGGTATCTACTTTAGCTGATAAAATATATTATCAAACAAAGCTCAATATAAAGCTCCCAGGCCTCTGTGATCTAGATCCTAAAATGTTATTCTAACAAGTTCTGGAGAGGAAGCCTATGGAGGACTTCTTCAGATATATGAGGAGAACAAGTCATGTTTACATGGCTCTTAGGCACCCTTGAGCTTCTCCAGGCACAATGACTTCAGAGCAGGATTCCCAATTCTGAAATAATCTTGTTCCATTGACTCAGCCTGCACCCACCATTTTGCATCTGTGAATTGAACTGAGAGATTGTCAGTAGCTGCATGGTACAGCCAGCTATCAGGAAGGCCAAAACATCAGCCTGCATGTTCAGGCAGGAGCAGTCATCAACTTGTCCAAGGGAATGGCTGTGTCAGCTTATTCCCCTCCCCATCTGACTGTCTTTGGAGGCATCTGGACACTGCTGGAATTCAAATAAACCATGAAAGACCTAAGTATATACTAGCTACATGGGTTATATATAATCAAAAGGAACTAGATAATCTACCTAGTTCTTTTAAACTATGCATTATTTTCCCACTGCACGCAGACCCATGGGCTCTCACACATGTGACCATCATAGCTTGGCAAATATTGAGATCATGTCATTATGAAAAATTATGCATCAGATTCTTCACACAACTAGGGTGGTTTTAGGCCAGTAATCCTCCACTGTAAATTTCATAGCTACACTCATACAAAAAGATCATAAATTATTTTATTATCCTAAACAAGTAGCTCCATTCAATACATCTGACAATGATCATGTCTTCACTTAGTGATATGGGCATCCTGGGGTCCCAAGAAGTCACATGCTGCTGCGTCCTCTCCATTTCCAATCACTGTGGGCACCTCCTGGTGACTGTGCCCACCCCTTTTCTGGTGCAGTCTCTTTGCAGTGTGGTTGTGCATTGAGGCAAAATTCCATGGTAACTCCTGATTCTTAAATGGCCAACTTCTTTCTATGGTGTATCCACCCAAAAGCGGAGATGTGGACAATGTCTCTTCCACCCTTCCCACCTAAGGAGTTTAATATTTTTGAACATACAGTTTCTCAGAAATAGCCCAATCCTCCCTGAACATCTCCATTTTCAATTTTATCCACAGTGATATGATATTTGCACTAATCTTAAAGTTACCCTGAACCATGTAACAAAGTTGATTTAATGAAGCTGTGTAGGAAAGGGAAAAGGGGAAGAATTCCCTGTAAAGATGAGGGTTGTTTTTTTATTATCTGTTAATTCCTTGGCATAAATTGTGTTGACATTGGTCTGTGCTCAGCTCTAAATATGTTTAAAGAAATTTTAAGCAAAGAGGTTTCTAAAGCTACAGTCATTGGCAAACCTGCAATACAACTCTTCTGTTCAGACAAAACTCACACACATAAGCAGGAGTTCCTTACATTCTGAGGTTCAGGAATTTATTGTCCATAGTATTTCTAAGAGGAAGGCTTCATTTAAAACCCCCTCTCCCTGATGCCAGAAAGGACCAAAAATGATGCAAAAGGGATAGAAAGATGGGGGGAGAGCAATTAGCCCAGAAAGTAACAAATCTAAAAATAAATTGGCTTCATTTTTTTTGTCTCCTTTGCACCCATGTAGGCAGAGCAACATTAATTAGTGTAATAGGACAATAGGAATTAAATTGGCTTGGTCACCAGATTTTTGCCAGACGGCTCTGTTGCTGCTGCAGCTTGTATTGCTATCCAACTTCAAAGATTTGAAAAGATGTTGCTGTGAACGCTACAGAATAGAAACCTGTTTTTCATCAACCAAGCTGGCCTGACAAATTAAGTCTGTGGAGCCATTAGATTAAGATAAGAGCTTATCTCCTCAACTGACATTTATTCAGAGGTTTTTATACTGCTCGGGTAGTAATTAGAGTCGTTGAATTTTTAACACTGCTTTGTCCACTCACTTGACAACTCCGAGTCCAAAAATATAGTGTTTGAGAGGGTGTTTTTTTAAAAAAAATACAACAACAACAAAAACCACACACCGAGAATACCACATAATTAGCTTAGAAAGGGTTTTGCATGTGTGTGTTGTGTGTGTGTGTGCGTACGTATTTCTGGAAATGCACCATCATAAGCAGGTTTTAAGTGAGTTTGTCATGTAATCACTTGTATTCAGAGTGGCAGCTCCCCTGCATTAAGCCTTCAGGTAGTAAAGCTTAGGTATCTTTTCTCTCCAGGATCTATAATTTCTTTCAACTCATACATCTTGCAAATTCTAACATGTTATGAGGGCATAATCAAAACGGTGGCCCTAGTCATTAATGACTGCCTGCTGTTTTACCCGCCTAATTTGGTGTACAGGCTGTGATTTTGCTGGAGACTTTCAAAAGGAATTTTGCTTCATATGGCTGATTTTGCTGCAAAAGGTTTATTTTTCCTGCCCTAATTTTATGTTATAACAGCAAACTGATTGCTCCACAATAGGTTGATATATTTGATTTGGATGCATGCTTTGAAGGCTGCTTTAAATAAGTAGATCTTACATGTGTGTTTTAAGCAGCTCATTTTGACTAATTTGGAAATGACAATTGGAATAATAAATTAGCAGTTAAATTGGGGATGTGTTATTTATGCAAATTTGGATGGCTTGTTATGACTGCATCCTGTTAACAGTCCCCAATATATTGTTTATAACCTTCACTCAAGATGCTAAAATTGTTGTCTTTCAGAATTACCCCTTCCTGAAAAATTCAACAACCCAGAAAGCATCTTGGAATAGAGAGGCATGAGTCCATCCACCTTTAGGGCAGTATGAGCAGTGTGGCTGGGCCAGGGGCAGTGCTCAGGGGGTTACAAAACAGCTCAGCCATGAACTTCCCAACCTGCCTGTGGGCTGCATTTCACTCAACATCCTGAGAAGCAGCCAGGTGAGTATGTGACTTGCCTAGTTCTGCCGCTTTAACCATGGATACAGAGTAGCCTGCCAATCCCTTGTAGGTCACCCGCTATGCTATGCCCAACACTTTAAGAAGCAGCTGGGTGGCTTGCTGTGCTTAGCCACCCTAGGCTTTTTCATGCCCCCAAGCTCTGCTATGGCCCCAAGCCTCACCTCCTGGTCATCCCACCCCACCTGTAAGGGGTCAGTTGATGCCTTTTAACTCTGGGCAACACAACCCTGTCCACAGACATGGAAGTACTGGCAACATCCACATCATGGATTGAACAGATAACTTTCCTACAGTATTTTCATGCTCCCTGATTATCTCTTGATGCCAAAGACAACCCAGAATTGCTAGGTGAAGCACTTAGGAAATCTGGGCCTCTTTACTGCCATTCAATCTTGTCAAACAGTGCCCAAACCCAAGTTTAATCTCAAACTACATTGTAGATTTACAGTTAATGGACACAGTATTCCATGTGAGGATGAGAGGGTGTTACCTCAATTTGTGGAGGGAACAAAAATGTGCCAAACTTGCATGTGTTTGAACACAAAAGGGGGGTTAGAGACCAAGGATGTCAGGTGCTCTCCCTATCAGTTCAGACTTTCTTCAGCTCTACATGTGAGAAACCCACAAAGCAAGGTACTTACCCACTTGCTGTTTGTGGCTTTGGAGCCATTATAGGGCCCTTTATCATTGCAATTATGGAGGGCCTGAGTGCAGCAAGTAGGCAAGTTCCCTCTTCATGGTTTTCCTCACATGTAAGGGAACAAAACCAAAGAGACACAGGGCTGTAAGGGACAATACACATCACTAGAAGGGAGCCAATCATATAGAACTCTATGGGTATTCCAACCATTCAGATCTGTAAGAAGGTGACCAGCATGAAATATGCACAGAGATTTGGCTGAAAGAGCTGATGTGAAAAAAACAGAGAGCTAGGATAGCTCCTGCAGCTCTTACAGCCTGCTTGGGGGGAGGGGGGAGGAAGGTTCAAGGCAATTGCTGAAGGAAATTGGTTCAGCCAGCCAGCCAGAAGCTGCTAGTGCTGCAGAGCTCCTGCAAAGGGGTCTGGATCAAACAAGGCCTTTAGTTCTGCCTTTGTTGTTATTGCTGCTGTTGCTGTTGTTCTATTTACAGGGTTGTGCAGAAGCATACTTCTGCATTCATTTTAAACTTATCAGTTCCCTATTTTGTGCAGGAATGCACTTCTGCATTCATTTTAGACTTGCCAGTTTCCTGTTTCCTGTTTCAAAGAGGGACACACTTCTGTGTTTGTTTTAGGCTTGTCAGTTTGCAGTCTTGTGTGGGAACATACTTGCATATTAAAAGTAAAGAAGTGATTGACAGGTTTTACTGACCAATCAGCTACAATGCAAGGGAAAGGTGTGACACCGAGCAGAGCTCTTCTTCTAAGTAAAAACTTACTAGATATTCTTTAAGTGTTCAGGTTTGTCCTCTAAGCTGAAATTCATTTTGAAATGTGAGGTGAGGCTTCAGTAGCTAGATTCTTGAACTGTAATTGGACAGAATTGTGATCGACAGTACTATAACACTACCATAGGCAAGGAGTAGCAGTCAGCAGGTTCAAATCCCCCTCACGATCAAGAACCAGTTCATGGGCTTAGTTTGAGGTTCATTCAGTGCCAGCAACTATTCCTGAGCTTTAACCTGAAAGGGGTTGGATAAAAGGACAAGTTGCAGGTGTTGCATAGACTTCCAATGAAGCATGCAAACTGCCGTTTGGCAAAGGAGAAAGCTTCCAGTCACAGACATATAAGCTGGCAGCTACTGCATATAAATTTTTAGTATCTGAGAAGAATTTTCAGAAAAACATGCTCTGAAATTCACAAACACAGCATAATTTTGGGGGCAATTAATAGAGACTGTTGAGTTTCAGTGACAACGTTTCAATTGCCAATTTAGGTTTGTAATGTCTCAGGAACCAGTTTTGTACAGAAACTGCATAGATTGTCTACCTTGCTTGATTTTCAACAAAAACTAACAGCAAAGAGCAGGTTATAATGTCATATCACCACTTTAGGCATGGTGTGTGCAGGTGTGGATGGCCTATAGCAAGGTTGTGACAGAAAGGTAAGAGGAAAATATGGGAATTGTTTAGGTCCTACAATTGGTTTTCATCATCCCTGTCAGACAACAAGGTGAAATCATAGGACAAACCTGGGCTTTATTGTTCTGGAGATTGCTCCTGCAATATATCTGATGGTGCAAAATATCCAGAACTCTGCAAGTGCCTGCCCCCATGCTTGCACACTGGGTATTTTCAACAGGAAGAATTCCAGGAGCAAGCACCAAAGAAAGTATGAGTGCTTGTCCCTACACTCTTCATTGAGAATATGGGAAAGGCCTCTACTGGCAAATAGATATGTCTGACTTCCAGGTTTCTCAGGCATGAGCTGCATGATAAGTGGATCCTGCTGCTTCTCAGCTGACTTGGAGGAGGAGGAAGAGTAGTAGTAGTTTATACTCCACTTTTCTTACCTATTTAAGAGGACTCAAAGCAGCTGACAAAGCTTTCCGTTCTTCTACCCACACCTGTGAGGTGGGTGGGGCTGCGAGGGCTGAGACTAGTCCAAGGTCATCCAGCTGGCTTCATGGACAAGTGCAGAATAAAACCCAGTATTCCCAGTCAAGCATCTGGCTCCATAACCACTAGACCAATCTGACTCACAGAAGAGGTGAGTCCAGGCCTTAACAGTGGCATGCATGCTGTTGGATCATTTCCTGTGTCTGGAAAAAGAAATCCAGGGCTTGTTCACACTTCACTCTCTAGATTAGTTTACCATTCCAGGGAAGCAAATGGCCTTTTCACACTTTGCAGAAAGGCAAAGGCCAGAGCAGTGGGGAAAGCTACGATAAGGAAGAGAGCGGGAAAAGCACTGTCACGGTGCTTTCTCTCTGCCACTGAAGCACTCTTAAGAACACTTCTGGCAGGGTGCTTCCTTAATGTTTCAGGTTCTCACACAACCCCATCATGAGGCTATGTAGATCCTGCCTCAGATCCTTTCAAGAGTACCAAAATTAGCAGTGCCGCAACTCAGAACCGGCCAAAACCAAGAGCTTTAAATCCCTCCCATGAGAAAATAACTGTAGGAATGCCACCCCCACTTGGATGGCAAACCTCAGTGGAAGGACGCATTCCAGAGCGTATCGACCCTTCTAATCTCTCTTGGCAAAACCATGCCTGTGGGGGCGACTTCCATGCTACAACAAATAACAGACTTGGCAACAACTCACAAAGGCAGGTACAGATATCAATTCTGTTTCAGTTGTGGAGTTACTGACACTCACAGTTCTTAAGACCATGAATAATGTGTGACGGCTGTTTAAGAGGGGAATTTCAACAAATCTGGAAGGTATTTCTTTGTTTATGTGTATGTGCTTATATTCTCCCTCTCTTCCAAACAGCTCAAGATGTGGGATATTATTCTCTTCCCCAATCACCTTGCCATGGCATCCTTGCCAAGGACCAACCCATTTGATGCCTCTGAATAAATTCAGGGCTAATTGTGTTTAATTTTTTGTTCTGTTCTAGAATGGCCTGTACATGGATTCTGATGAACTATGGCTTGCATCACTCTCCAAACACTGGCCATTCTGTAGAGTAGCAACACTTGCATAGCCACACCCTGATTATATTTCAAAATGTAGTCACTAACCAATATTGCAATTTTTCCTTTAGTATGCAAGCCTATGCACACTTACCTACAAGTAAGTTTTACTGGATATAAGCCTGCACTGCTGATGCATTTTAACACATATACTTTTTCCTACTAGAGATTAATCTCCATGTAGGAAAAAGTAATTCACCAAAGTGGCCTTTAGTAAGAGTCTATTTTATCAGTCTCATATTGCAATGCCAAAGGATAATGTGGACAACAAATACACCCGAGGAGAAGTCATTTAAGAGATGGCATTCACATCAATACTCCTTGTTTGAGTTGAGAAACAATGCCACTATAGGGTTGTAAAAGCTGAATATCACCCCATGTAATCCAGGTTGCAATATAAAAATCACCATTGAACAAGTTTTCATCTTGCACAAATATCACCCAGACATTGAAGTGCAGATGATTTTCAAGCAATTTCCTTCTCTGCCTTCACAAAATGAAATGTAACCAAACTCATCCATCGCATCTTGTTTGCAATAATAGATGGCAAAAGAAAAATATGTTTGTGGGAATTTAACACAGCTGCTGGAAAGAGATACCCAGAACAAGGGAATACTACAGCCTATGAATACAGTCAAATATAATTTAGGGAAGTATCTATTTGCATCTTTTCAAATAATCCCTAATATTTTTAGCATTTACAGGAGAAACACAGTCCAATCGATCAGATAAACAACCAACATTAAAGTTTAAAAAATGGCAGACACGTAGTATGGAGATAGGGAGCCTGCAGTCCTCCAGCTATTTCTGGCTGAAGCTGATGGGTATTAGAATTCAAGGCTGCATCTACATGGGTGATAAACTAGAGCTACACCTCATTTCAAAGAGGTGGAGGGCATCTCACAGACACCCTTCATGAAGAGCATGATAAACCATGCCTAAAGTGCTGACCACCCTCTTTCACTCCAGCTCTCCATGTTGACTGGAGACAGAGAAAGGAATGAGTTACTTGAGGCCCCTTATGACTAGCACAATTAAGGAACAGACAAGATAAAGCATTTTCTGTTTGTCTCTTTGTCACTC
The DNA here is from genome assembly GCA_014337955.1 of Aspidoscelis marmoratus. NCBI lineage: Eukaryota > Metazoa > Chordata > Lepidosauria > Squamata > Teiidae > Aspidoscelis > Aspidoscelis marmoratus. The sequence continues at coordinate 48,783,727 of MTQE01001134.1, read as the reverse complement.
CAGGAGAAAACTCTAGCCCTTTCCAGTAGTCCATGCGAGGAATAGGTCAAGAGGTCTTCTGCATTTTGATACAAGCTCTGCCTCCTTCTAGAACAATTCTTCTGCACTAGACGAAGCAAGAGACCACCCTATCCTGATCCCCTGAGCTAGCAATAGACCTCAACAATGAAGCCAACCAGTGGAATGATGAACATATGGGGAGGGGACATTTTGGTGATACAACAGGAAGTGCTGCCAGAAGTGGGCACAGCACATAAAACAGTGCAGCCAGGAACTCTGAATGTTGAAAATTTTGGTCCTGGCCTTCAAAGGCTCCACACGAGATTCAGAAGTAGGAACCAGGCTTCGCAGTCAGCACATATATCTGGGCCAGGAGGAACTGTCCAAATGTGGCAACCCACCTCAGCATGGATGAGTTGCCTGTCCAAGAATGGAAAATCCTGCTCTGTTCCAAGATAGTAGATGATGTGTGGAAACAACCTTAGATGCCAGAGCACTTTAGTTTGTGAGGGTGAGGGTCTGATAGCATCTCCCTCACCTATGGGACTGGACCACACACTCCATCTCAGCAAGTAGATTTTTTCACAGTTGTACAAATCCAGCAAAAGAAAGATTGTGGGCAATAGATTCTTTAAGAACAACTTCATTGGACCTTGCATCACTGAACATCCAAACTAGCTCAAAATTACATTTTCTGCAGCAGCAATCAATGAAACAAGTGTAGATAGAGACAGAGGTAGAACTTGCCTTTGCCCACCCTAACAACACACAAAGGATGAGTATGTGGTTTAGATGAGTGAAAGTAGGATTTTCAATAATCATTCTTCCCGTGCCTACCTTGCCAGTCCAATCTTCAGACCAATGCTTCTTTCCTGACTAAAACAATCCTATGGATGAACACTCAGAAGTATATCCTACTGAGTTCAGTGGAATGTATATTCAAGTAAGAAAGCAAATCACTGAGCAAGAAAGTTTCAGTAGCAAACAATCTAGTGAGAATATTCATTTGCACATCTTATAGGAACTGCAAATGCCTGCCTTCCTGTGTGAACTGTGCAATCAAGTGTGGAAAGAGCATGCAAAAGTCAACTATATATCTGTTGTTGTCACCTTCATGTCACATGGAAAGCCATTTTCCATTGCCTGTACACAAGACAAGAATTTCTTGCAATGTATACTGAAATTAACCAGGGCTTCTAGACGAGAACTGTTCTGTTCCTTATTTTTATTGTTCTTTATTGTTCTTTTTTTCAAGGTAAGCATTTTCACCAGAATTATAATGGCCAGATCTTGCCCAAGACATAACAGCCATGGAATAGTGCTATCTTATTTTAAAATCTAAACTTCAGACTAAAGTAAATCAAACTAGCCTCCATGCTAGGAGATAGATATATCATACAAACTTTCCATATGATACCTAGCCAGCAATTTGTTTTTCACTACAGTAGTTTCTCGCAATCTTAAGTCAGATGGAACACAGCAAAGATTGCCTGTAAGAAATGCAAAGTGATTTTAAAAAAGAAAAAAACAACCCTGTCATTTCTTTCAGAGAGATGAGAGACTGATATATATGGCTGTAAATGCACACTATAATATATTTATTACTAGATCTCTCCCTGTGGTATTCTGATGCCTACTATATAAGTTGCATCTACAAGCAAGCCATTCCATTCTTCTGCAGATATGCATTCTCTCAGGCAAATGTGATTCAGAAAAGCAAACAGTTTCTTCTTTCATTCTTTTGGGTTCTTCTCCATGCACCCCATGGAAACCATCATCAAACTCATACTGAATGGAAAAAAGGGATTGTGCCCCTAGGGACACGTTCCATTATGTTTCTACAACTGCATATGTACAGCAGACCTGTCCATGGATATAAGAGGCTCTTCCACCTGAGAATGATGTTCTGGAGCAAATCTCTCACCAACCCATGACAGGAAGATTTCTATATGATGTTGCTAATGGCAAGACTGATTTTTTTTCCAGCAAAGTACCAGACTGTGTTCATGAGCTAGCTTCACAAACTATGCTTCAGTTGTATACTGATTTAAACAAATCAATATTCAGTAAATGTAAAAACTCAGTGAGTAAGACAATGGAATTTATAGAAAATGCCAATATCTAAATTATTGTTCTTCAGTCATTTAGTTGGGTCCAACTCAGTTCCCCATAATACATCAGGGACATTTGTCCTTTATAATTTCCCTGAGGTTTCCCAAATTCATGACTGTGCTTTCATTACAATCCTGAAAGAGACCTAAGATCATCTGGAGAGGTCTTATTGTGGGGCCCATGAAATAGTGAATGCCATCTTACAATGGCCCACAGTCATGGCTTCTCTGTGGTAGCACCTTCTCTATAGAATGCTTTCTGCTTCATGATTTATGAGACATTGATACTTATAGCTTTCAAGTACCTATTAAAGACCTCACAGGCATTTCTTGTGTGAATGTTTGTTCCTTTCCTGGCCCAGTTTTTAATGGGTTTTTCCACACATACTTATTAGTGCAAAGCTTAGCCCAATTTTGGACCTTTCTCTTCTACACTCTGGAGTGGAAGAGAGACCTCACACCCCCTGGTACCATGCTGCATCTGCAGTGAAAGGAGTATAGCCTGGGGTCTAGGTGACCAAAATGTCTGCCTAGACCAGGGTGCCAGAAAACTTGCTTTAACAGATCTGTTGTTGATCCAGGGATCTCTGGGCGAGAACAAGGAGGCATGTGGAGGGGTACATAAGGTTTAGCAGGAAGACCTTTTTGATGGTGCACCAAACTACACTACCAAAATGGGGGGCGGGGAAGCTGGAGGTCCTAGACCAGTAACCACCAGATTTCAGGGCTCATGTGAGCATCAAAGTAATACAGACTCTATCCCAAAAGAGGCTATTTTACTCCAGGACAGCTGGACAGCTCCAGCAGAGAACCATACCCATGCAAGGTTTTTGTGTATGTGGTTTTATCCTTGTTTTTGATCTCTCTTGTAAACCAATTTGAGATTTTTTAAAAAATGAGAAACTGTACCTAAAACTTTAAAATAAATAATAAAAAGAGATAATAAAAGTTTTGTAGGATAGCCTAAAATCGCATAAAGTTATCATCAAAGAGGTCTGGGGCATTTCAGTATTTAGCTGAAACATTTCAACTTGCACCATCTTGGATTCTATGATGGAGGAAAAAGCAAGTTATAAATTTAAGAAAACAAATGAAGTAAATCATTTAAATGGCTTTTACAGGGCACAAAACATGTTCATGAAAAATAATGAAATCTTAATTTCTCAAAGCAATTTATATATTACCATCCACTATCAGAGCCCAAAGAGTCTACAATCAGGCCCATCACTGTAAGTGACTTGTACCCAATGGTTGCCCATAGACTGAGACCTCAGGTGAAGGGGTGGTAAGGCTCCAGTCTAAAAAAGCATCTTCATCATTATTATTTCCTGTGAATTTTATATTGAGCTATGAGTTATCAAAGGCTGTGACCACATCTGCACTGTTTTTTTAAAAAAATGTCCATAAATTGAAAAGGTAAAGGAAACACTGACTACAATCCTATTCATTCAGTTACATGAAATTTGGAAGAGGGACTGAGCCATGTAGGAGTGGTCCAAGATAATGTAAGCTTTTAGAACAGGATAGGATAACTTCTTACCTTTACCCTTACAAAGTACTGGAATGATTAGTATTGAACCAACAGGTATGAAGAAAAAGGAAATCTCCCTCCTAGGAGGACAGTGTTTATGGAATCAGTGAATATCTCTCT
>MTQE01001134.1:48752465-48774965 GCA_014337955.1 Aspidoscelis marmoratus | reverse complement strand
AGCAGTACAACCTTCTACTTGCTTGATTTACATCCATTAACTGACTGTAAGCTAAGCATAGCCTCAAACCAAATTATGGTTTTGCATGGACATGGTCTCTGGCATCCCTGGATTAAAGTGAGGGGGGCTAGTGTTGGATTTTGGTTGGTAGTGGGGGAGGGAAAGGCAGCTAAAAGGAAGTAGGATTGGTATCAGTACACAATAGCAGTTGTTACTAGTAGATGATAGACATGTAAGAATTAAATTCCATGCAAACACACATTAATATGGAATATAATGGATTATACACATATCAGGCAAACTGAACTGAAACAAGCATGGAGGAGCATGAGCTACTGGGTGCAATAGAGCACCACCTACTATACCCTCATGGGACAGCCACTCCTGGTAGATCCACTGACTGAAATGATGGAGGTCCATTGCCTGTCGGTGTGTGATACTGGGTGCACCTTTATTCTACCTCAGTACAAGTGTGTAGGATTTACAGCTTTTGTTTTCACCTCACCACCACCACCAATGGCCTTAATGTGCTGTCTTAACTGAGAATTCAATAAACTGAAATCAGGCTGAAATCAGGGCCCTTTCTACGTGGTGCAGGGAATCCCATGCTGCCTTGAACTAGATGATGGGTAGGCCTCTCCAAGGGCTGTGCGCATTGTGAACAGCTCCTCTGGGTTTAGCCCCAAAGACTTAAGTCACCAGCCAGAACTTCAAAGTTCTCAGCTGGGGCTTTCTTGGCCATGCACCTAGGAGTGGCACATTTCAGGCACTACCTCTGGGTGCCTGACTGAAAAGGGGCTGGGTGTGGTATACAAGACCACAAGATTTATTGTTTGAACATCCTTTGTGGACCAGTCTACTGTTAATAGTCCACTGGTGGATTAGTTTTAATGGATCTACAGGTGGAGCAGAATACAACACCATTTGGGTGCCATATCCCATTCTACAGCCTAGTCTGATGCAGACAGCCTGTTCGACCAGGGGAGGGGCTTCTGCTATTCTGTACAAGTGTGCAGAAGACCAAATCCTAACATGCTACATGGGCTGATATACCACCGTGTGAAGGAAGGGCTTTCTTGGGGAAAGAATTTTTTTTTCATCCTCTTTCATTGCATTTTTGCACAAATACTGCAACTCACATGTTATTGCTCACATATTATTGTTACACATAGGAAATGAACTGCTAGAAACCTGATGTAATTTCAGCCTATCTATTGTGGATTTAAGCAGGACCTCAAAAAGAAGTTTAATATACCCTTTGTGTAGATTACTCTGATCTCTTGTCATAAAGTTCACCTACCCAGATAAGTATATTCAAAATAGGTTTTCATTAGTCTAAAATTACATGCAGCAAAGTAGTTCAAGGGGGATTAAAATGTATTCTAGGCCAAGATTGTCTTTCAAGACAATGTGAAGAAAAATTGGGGGGGGGGAAATAATGCTGTGATTCCGTCTGTCTCAAAAATTAAAAAGTTCTTAAAATATACAGGCAGCTTAGGCAAATGCACCGGAGAAAACAAAAACACTTCTTTTCCAAGAGAACATTTCTCTTCAAGAACCCCCAATGAACTTGCAAGGCAAGGAAGTACTTGCATTAATAAAGTCAGCAGATTCAGATGTGCAGACTCTGTGTAGCATCTTACCAGCATTTAAGAATGTCTGATAAGTACTCTGGCCTTTACCTAAGACTTTCTCAAAAGGAAGTCATTGCTCAAGTAAAGAACTATCTCATCAAATTGGGAGAGGGGGTAAAAAGATTATGGCTGTGTAGCATTCCTAAGTCAGAATTCTATACCACAGGAGTAGTATGGGCAGAAACGAGATGCTAAAATATTTCATTTTTCTGAACCAGGAACAATTTCTGAATATGGCTAGAACTGGCAGCCATTAATTCATCTGGGAGCAATCAGTCAATGGTTTTTATTTTCTTTCTTACTATATTATTTTGCCCTTCAGGCACCACTGATGTTAGTAGCGCACCTTGCTGTTTCCTCTCCTGTTTAGCTACTACCACATTCAATTCATCATGGACCATTTCTTACAGACCGCTTATTTCTCTTGTTCTTCTTGTAGTTTTCTAAAATTAGTTGAGAATGTCCTAACGTCCATGCACAAATTTTGAACTATGGAGCAAAGAGAGGCCACCTTTTGAATAAGTTTCCACTTTTTAAGTTACTCCTTTACTTGAGTTTCATTTATGCACAGCTGCTGTTTTTTCCATAGACAATGTAGCATTACAGCTCTTTTTTATATCCTTAGGGCAACTCTGCAAGGGATCTCAGGCTGCAATCCTTCAGATATCCCTGAACTACAACTCCCAGTATTTCATGTCAACCACTGAGACTGGCATACAGGAAACCGAAACCCGTTCTACCCTGATTCTTAGTCGCTCTGTTATGCTGGCTCTCATCTTAACATCAGTTGTTTTTGATATCCACATCAAAACCACAAGCCTCAGTCAGTATAAGAAATGGGCTTCAGAAATGAATTTAAACTGGTTGGCCAGTTATCTTAGCAAGAATTCTGCAATGGCACCAGAAGATGCAGTCATCTCTGTCAAGGCTGCAACTCTGCCATGATAGGAAAAAATGTCATGTTTAATTACCCACACTACCTTTTGTTTAGAAGCTGTAATTTCACTTAACTGCTCTTTTAAAGTTATTTTCCCAAATAGCACATTAGTATATCTGAGAGAGAAGGCAACTATATGCTATATTGTCTCTCTCTAGCTTAAAAAACTAACTAAAAGTAAACACCTGTCTTTCAGATCTCCTAATATTTCACTAAATACCTCCAGAATCCCCTCTAGGATAGAAGGCCCAACACCACAGTCATTCACACTAGCCAGGACAGCTCATGCTCCAACTATGTCCCAGACTTACGCTTTCCCTTGGAAATGGGTTGGAATGTTCAATAGGTTTCGAAGCTGCACTAAGCTCCTTCATGGATCAAAGTGAACAACACCAACACCATTATTTTACCAACATCTTTGGTTAGTATGGTGTTTCTGATTCCAACATCCATTTTAATTTTGAATGCTTTAAAGGGTTAGAGACTAGGGTTGCATCTCCAAAGATGAAAAAAAAAGCTGTAATTGCTGTGGTATCCTCCTATCATGCTTCTGTTCACCCACTTCGAAGCCAAGGAGCAACTATTCTGTGGCTTAAACATTTCAGGGAGGCAAGAGAAGGAAGAGAACCCCCAGAGTTCATTTGGTGCAATGAGCAGTACAATCTGGGGCAACTTCCCCATAACTAAGTGCCCAGAGACACTGATGTGTAGTCACTGTGACCCAGAGGCTCTTACCAGGTAGCCAGTTTTGGTCATCCATATGCAGTCTCATTTCTTTATTCAGTTACTCATATCTGCCTGCTAAATACGAAACCAAACCTTCTAAAGCAGGCCTCCTTATATTCCTCTCTCCCAGACAAGAAAAGTTGGTAGTCATGAGAGAGGGGGATTTCACAAGAGCAGAACAACAATTAAGGAAACTTCCTAACACATTTAAGACAAAATTCATCTTGAATAACATTAAAACCATCCATTCTAACAAGCATAGTGTTAATGTATGCTTCACTCTGCCTCTTATTGTCTTAATAATTATTTTGTGACACATTTTGTATTCTTTTTACACATTATTTAATCATTTATTTTTATGTTATAACGCTTTAATTTGGGCATTGTTGTATTTCTTTTAATAATTCTAATTTTACATATTATCTTAGGCAGGCCACCTCTCATTTCAAAAGGTAACTTGCAAATGCCTTGATAAATAAAATCATGGCTGCGTCTTCACCTATTAATGGAGGTAGCTTCTTCCTAGGTTCACTGCTGAAAGTGACACCTCTTCACCCCCATTTTCAAATGCAGAGGCATAATTTTCAGTGGCAAACATGGCACCTCTGTTGAGGACAAAAAAATAATAATCATATCCTCCATACATGGTACCTTGATCATCTCGATAATTGGGTGGTACCATCTGTGCAGCGCACCTACAGTTACCATAAATTGAGACCCAGGAGCAGATGTTATTACTGGCCACCTCTTCCAGCAAGTGAAGATGTGACCTGCATTTTCACAGCACTTTTAGAAAAACTGGTTACACTTGAGGGTAAAAATGTAGAGACGTGCCTGAACCCAATTTGTGCAGTTTGATTCTAATAGAACTGAACTGCACAAACAATGAACTACTTCAGCTAGAACCTCAAACCATTCAAAGTGGTTTGTTGCCTAAAAATGGATTTAAAAGCCCTTTAAAAGGGCTAAATTACTACCAAACCAGAGGCATTTTCGCACACGGGGTTTTCGAACGCGTCCAAGACAGCCTCGAACGCGGCATATGCATTGCCGCAGTGGGGCTTGCGCTCCGACATGTCCGGAGCTGTCTTGCACGCGTTCGAGATGTAGAGCACTTTAAAGTGCTCTACATCCATTCCCACGCGGACGAAGCGCCCGCAGCCATTCGGGGAGAGAAGCATTCGCTCATGTTTCTTTCTCCCTGACAGCCGCGGGCTCGCCTCCCCCGCCGGCGCTGGCTGACAATCAGCTGATTGCCTGCCTTGCTGGCTGCAGGAGCCTCGGCAGCCGTCTCCCTGCCCCTTGCCGGCGTTTGCCGGCTAAGGCACTTCAGAATGCTTTGAGCATTCGCACACAGGCATGCTCCTGCGCTCCTATGTGTGAATGGTCAAAGCGTCCTGAAGTGTCTTAGGCTTCCCATCCTACACCCGTTCCAAATGGAATGAGTGTAGTGCGAAAATGCCTCAGAACAAGTTCAACTTGAACCTTCCATAGGTTTGGAAGGAATTCATTACCAGGCTGCAGGAGGACAGGATGGCACTGTAGAATCTCTTCTTCTGCAGTACAGCATACCAGTGATTATGAATTTCCTTCTCACCTGCCACCCAAGCATCCATTCTGCTACCAGACTGAAGGAGGAGATTAGCATGGCACTCTGGAGCCTCCAGAAGGCCTAAATCATCCTGAAGGAGGGCCCGGCCACAATGGCTGGATTTACAGGTAAGGGGGAGCAGCCAGGGGGATGTGAGGCCAGGGATGGGCAGATCTGGCCTTTGTCGGAGCTTCTATGAAGCTCCAATGAAGGCTGGATACATTTGATTCACAGGTTAACGGGGGCCAATGAATATAGGTCCTTTTCAATTTGCCCACAAATGTTCAAATTCATAAGAATCCATACAAATTTCAAACGTGCTGAAAATTCATGCACATCCCTATTGTATAAAAAACAACAGGGAAGGGTGTCTAAGTGAAAACTAGATAGAAATTTAAGAACTTCAAGGCCTATGGAAAGGCAAGAAATCCATCTATTACTTTACTAGATCTATATGGAGTATGTATCTCACTAAATAATATTTCCTAATATCAAGTGGATTATACCCAATGAATTCAGCCCAAACAGCACACATTCATCATAAACTTAAAATGGGCTGTTGTGTTTCTAATATTCTAGTTTCCTAGAATTCAGTTCCTTGCACATAGAATGAAATTTTATTTAATATGCTGCATAAAAACTTGGTCTTTATACGTTTGACCTTAAGCCAGTCCAGGAAGGAATCCAGACACCTTCCTTTCACATAGAGGACCGCAACCTGCTAGCATGCTGCATCTGCACTAGACACTGCATAGCCCAGGCTAGGTGGCAAAAATGGCTGGCTAGACCAGGATACTGGTAGACCTGGGGTGTTTCTGCATTTGCCTTTCCGTCCATTGGATGGGAAGAGTGCAGAACAGACTAACATGTACTAGAGTTTGCACTAGGGAATGTTAGTACTTGGTAACCTACCCACAAGGCACCCAGACACTTACCTCCATCCAATCATGCATCCGATTCCTGGCAGGGCATTGCCATTTTGATCGTGGTGCCCTGCATGACTGCGCATGTACCATTGCTATGGTAATGATGACAGTCTGTGGATGTACAGTCACTCTGGGGTCATCTGAAGTACCAGCACACTTGTGCGGTACCTCAGATGACCCTTCAAACTGGAAAGGGTATGAATGGTCATGGCATGGACAGGACAGGTGAGTTTTGGGTTGGGATTGGGTAGGATTAGGTTGTGTGCGGTACATGATTTTTTGCACCACTGCTAGTTTGCAACAGATGAACATCTAGGCAGCCAGGGGCATTTCTAGGCTGTAAATGCCTCCTGCATGTGTAGATGCACCTGCTCTGATGTTCACAGATTGCAAACTACAAGGCCATGAGGAAACTGGCCTCTGTTTTAACAGGTCAACTGATGGCCCAGAAAACATGAAGGCATATGGAAGAGTGTATACCTCTCTGTTCTGGCTTAACAAGGGGACCCATTTCAGTAATGCACCAAATTGCACCACCAAAGAGTTTCTGAGGTAGGAGCTTTAGTTCTGAGCCTCTGGTGAACACAGAGGCTGGCTCCAAAGATCATGCAATCTTCAGAGGCAAAACAGGAACTGTCCCAGAACAGTTTTAGGGTGCAGAAGGCTTCTTCGGGCACATTGGAGCCATTCCTGTCACCAGAATCACTCCAACCTGGTCTGGTCCTACTGGACAAGGCCAACCAGCTAAATATGAAAACAGTCACAGGATGAAAATTATACACAGTTTGGAATAAATCTTTGGTGAAGTATTAACACAGACAATGAAGAGGCCCATTTACCTTGATTTAATGCTTGAGCCCAGCAGGTAAATATGCTCAACTCCATTAGGCCTGTAGCCAGGCCCCTACACATGAAATCCATCCTCAGAGTTACCCCTTCTGCTGCTGTGTAAAATGATGGGAGCAGCAAAGTTGACTTACTAGAGTAGTTTCCATGCAACACAATTTAGTACTGAGTTAAAATGGCTGGTTTCAATGGCCATTTCTAGTCTGGCACTAAACTGCACTGGGCAGAAACTTTGAAGCTGCAGAACTTCCATGCTGAATCTACATCATCTGTGATCCTGGAGGCAAAGGGTAGCCATGTATGTGACACACCTTCTGCCCAAATGGCCAATTCCCACCCTCCTGCCACAGTGGTGACTTGCTCCATAGCCAGCAGGAGACAGCCATTATCTCTTATTGTCTGCACCAGCCTCTCTTCCCTGTCTTTTCTACAGAATCCATAGCTAACAATAATTTCCACCTGTTAGTTCTCACCAGTCCACCAGGATTCAATTATGACCACTATATTATCTTCTAAAACCAAGCATTCTGGTCCATCAGTCTTGGCACAGAATTCCTGAGCATTGCCGTACGAACACCAGTACACATCTCTTTCTCTGCTACTTTTTTAATTGTGTCATCTCCCTGATCTACTTAGATCTCCTTGAGCAGTAATCACATCAGACTACCATTTTTCTACTTCTCCCCTTTAAGTGCCATCCCCGTGCAATTATCTTTCCGAAACCGGATGTTGCTCTGCTCTTGTCAGCTTTGAAAATCTGTCCTGGTTCTGTGCTGTCAATGAACACATAGATAGATCTTGAGGAACAAGCGGTATGCAACCATCTTCTGAAATCTCCACACCCATTTCTCTATAGCTGCACCAGGGCTGCATTCATCCTTTCACACTGAGTTATTTACCTTACTAATTTATAATGTCTCTATGCTGCGCTTGCTGCCATCAATGCCATGCTGCTGTGCCTCTACCCTTTAAGGTATTTATTTTCTAAGAAGCACAGAGAATTTGCCAACTCGTAATGCGGGTGATTTCCATTTTAAAAAATAAAATTGAAAAATAACAATACTTATCCGACAAGCGCTGCAAAAATTAATAGTAATGAGTTAATTATCATTGCCAGCTGCCTGCCAAAGGGAGGAGGGAGAAAGAGGTCCTTTAGGCAGAGGCCTTCTGCCTTTCTGCCTGCTGGAGAAAACAACAACAACAAGAACCTCAATTCTGGAAAACATAAAACAGAACTTTCTTGTGCATTTTGTTTAGGCATATATTACACAACACCTTTATATGGCCCTCAGCAAAGTCTTTCCCTGGCTTTTAAATTCTCCATATCCAGCCAAATCTCTCTCTTCTTTCATATTTATAACACATTTTACTAGCTCTAAAAAGGTGAAAAACAATCACCCCAAGGAATAGACGGTTGTCAAGTTCTACTGCTCTTTGCTGTAGAAAAAAGGACCATCTGCAACTTTTAAATAATGTCTGAATCCTATTTAGAATTTCAAGCCTTTTAGATATCAAGCCTGTGTTTGTCTGTCTGATTGATTCACTCTTTAATGAACTGGGAAAGCTTGAACAGTCAAAACTGAAAACTGTACCTCCCCACCGCCCTTTCCATATCCCCTGCAGTAGCTGACTGATTATATTTCAAGTTATTACAAGATTAATACATCTGGCCTAAAATATCTTTTCCCCTGAACTTCATCAATAAAAAGTTGTATACCAGTCTTGCTCCTGCTACTTCAATTTCACACTGGATCTCTTCGCTTTACCTGCGAAGCATTGGTATCATATCAGTTCTTGGAACTGCCAGCACTGCTGATGTCTGAAACCTACTCATGTCAAGGCCTTGCATAAGCTTACAGAATTTAAGAGCACATCTTGAGCTTTTGCTATAAACCACATCAGCATACAGAATTGGCAGCCCTGGCATTGCTTTATTGAAAGTAATGAAATAAGATAATCCACAAAAGCCACTTAAATGGGGAGGGGGGGGGTTGAAACTGAGATGTCTTCCTCTGGATTTATAGTGCACAATTTTTAAAATTTTATTTTTTCACTATTAAACTATTAATGGTTTGATTCCGTGCATGTTTTCGCAGAGGTAAGCACTTCTAAACAATAGTCCATATGAGGAAGGAAGGAAGGAAGGAAGGAAGGAAGGAAGGAAGGAAGGAAGGAAGGAAGGAAGGAAGGAAGGAAGGAAGGAAGGAAGGAAGGAAGGAAGGAAGGAAGAGCCATTTATACAGATCACACTCTTTAGCTTCTGAAAGCCTCCTTTCAAAAGCATAATTAGAAGTGATTTATCCCAGTAAAACTTTACTATTATTAAAAAAAAAACACCTTTCCACACAACCTGCCAAGTCCCCTATGTTGTGCAAGGAAGTTATGTGTTTGTTTATAACAGTGCATCAATTCTTCAATATATTTTACTCTGGAACAAGATACATATAAAATTCTTACTGAGTTTAATGTTGCAGCAAATAACGCAGATATAGTAAGCACACAGGATTTATCGTTTGCCGTAATGTCGTATCACATATTCTAAATATATATATGCTGAGTGATATATACACATTCACAAGCAAACCAAATGAAAATATATTTAGTCTAAGAAGTGATGGATTGTGTTTGCCTTAATTATTCTGCTCACTGAGGAGGAGAATCAGAGACTAAATGCAGCTTGGATCAAGAGGTGCTTGATGGCAACGGTGCCTAAGAAACAACACAAATTCGTATTTTACAACATGCAAATGCTCCCACATCTTTGCATTCCCTTACAGTGATTGGCTTTCATAATGTAGACTCACACGTGCATGCACACACAGGGAGAAGCATACACAGGCTCAAAGGATTAGAGCCCATAACCCAAGCAGCCATAATCATTTGCGGTCCACGTCACAGGCTGCCCATGTGCTCTGTTTTACAGAACAACTATCTGGGGTGTCTCCAGACTAGTTATCTAAAAACACAGTTGAATCAAAAAGTGCCATAAACTCATTGTGCAGGGAAGAATGATCATCCATACTGGAAGTCAGCTCTGGAATTTCTTCTATAGGAACGGTGAGAGCTTAGGCGGTACATGCCATCATGTGGGTTGAGGCAGCCAATCAGGATTTGAGCTGCACTTCCTAGTTAGGCAGCACCTCATCAATGTTTCTCATCATTAGACTGATACTCCGATTTAACTGTATACTGCACAGCAAGAGTTCTTTCTCCCGCACTAAGGTAAATGTGCAGTACCGATCATATACTGCAGTGTGGTGATGAAAGATCAATTGGGACTGTGCATTCCATTCGCAGTATAAAACATGTCTGGATGCAGCCCTGATTTAAACTTGGTTTTGAAGTCGCCCAGCACAAAACAGACTGAGCAGGCATGTGAATTGCTCTCTTCATCATGATGTTAAAGTAACTGTTTCTAAATTATTTCTAACTGTCAGTATATTGTGCTTGGACAAATACAATATTATGAATCCCTCAACCTTCTTTTGTCCTCTTGTATATGTCTGTCAGTGCGTAAGTGATCACCTTAATATTTGGCTTTAACAATATTACAGCATCGTGCACGCTCAGAATTTGCAATATTGTTAGCATCTACTCTGTGTGTGTACATGTGGGTGAGAGAACTGTGTGTGTGTGTAATATTGTAGATATACATGACAATTCCCATTCATCATACTTTGCTGATTTTCCTTGCCACACACTTCTCTTCCAGATAAACCAGAAATCAGTGACAAGTTACCATGTTATTTTATAGTTTAGTCTCCTTTTAATAACCATCTGAAATCTTCCTTAATTTTTAAATTTTTATCAAGGAACCAAGGTTACCAGGTAATCTCCCATCCAAACATTGAACAGATTCAAATCTTCACCAAAATGAAGTCTTCACTTGCCTACAGACTAGAAATGAATTAATTTGATTTGCCTTTAACAGCAGAATCACAAAATCTATGGTTTATAAACCGACATGTGAATAAAAATGCACTGGTTCCTAGATCTTTGCACTGCTCTGAATTTTGTGATTCAGTTCTGTCTCTCCAAAATGCATGTATTTTAAGTAATAATTTGTACAAATATGTATGTATTAAATGGAAATAACACACAAAAATGAATTTCCATAATCAATTATTGAAAATTGCTTGCAAAATGGATATAAGGAAAAACCATATAGAAAAAAGCTGAAGTCTGGAGTGTTCTTTGCTTGATTTCCCTCCCTCGCCACCAAAATTGCAGTGAACATATTCCCAGGCTCAATTTTGATAGGTGGAAGAAGGTTCCTCCCTCCCATATCAGGATTTGCTGTGATTTTGAAATGGAAGAGACTGCCTCTCATTCCCTCTACCTAGATATTTGACTGGGTGGAGTGGGGGGGGATCTTCACTCACTCATTAAAATTATATATGGCGTGTCTTCACTGAGATTTTTAGAGGCAGGGGGAGGGTACCCACAGCATCAGAATCAAAGCAGGGGAATTCACAGATTTATATCTTTAGTGGGGTTTTGAACAAAGGGAGTGGCCCCAATAAGTCCCCCCAAGTGGAGGTGGTGGCAGTAGCAGGACTGCTGCTGTGGAGCTCTTCAGACAGCTATGCATTACAAGTGCCATAATGGGGGAAGAACATGATGTCCATGCAAATCCCATGCTTGTCCTTCATATTCAATGCACAATCAGGGGCATCACATTACACATTCAAGACACCATAAAAGTATGTGGATTCAGCCTTTAAAAAGCAGCTTAGAAGTGATAGAAACTACACACTAGTGCCTTAGTCCTTCAGGGTGGAGTAAGATGCGATGAGAACACTGGCATCTACACACTCCTGGATAATAGCCAGTTTTGAGCTGCTTTATTAGATGACCATGGAGAATAATGTGACCACACATATCAATTGTTTAAAATTATCATACTATAAAATAAAATAAATAATAGACAATAATAGGAACATGAGTCCAAATTGATTTCACCTTACAAAAAAAGTAATAATAATAACACTGCAGGAAAAGAATTTGGTGAATTTGCCATGATGTTTTCACTGACATCTTAAGTTTAACCTGCCATGTATTTATTACATGATGAAAAATGGCTATCCCACAACTTGTAACTTGAAGTGAAGGAACTAAGGGTGACGTTCCTATTTTACATTATAAAATGGAGTGAAGCCCAGAAATTATCCTTCCCACTCATTGGGCATTTTAACGCTGATTATCCACAGACACTCAATTTTCATATGAAACAAAAGGTAAGTCTCTAGCTCTTCTGTATTTAATTATAAGAAAAAGAGTTGAAGAGAGACTCCCAAAGTGTGTTGTGTGTAAAAGAGTATTTGAGTGTGAAAGTGCATTTAAGCATATCTGTGTTGCTGCTAACATCAAGGGTGTTAGAGCAAGAGTTGACCTTTATGCCCCTACTATATTTCCTCATTGTTTTCTGATAATTTTTTCCAGCTTCCTTGAGACACGAAAACAAGAAATGCACATACAAAAAGTAGAAAAAGTAAAAATTATAATCTTACTGACTTTGTTCTCTTCACTTTTAAAAAGAAGAGTGATTTGCCTGTTGATGAAAATCAGGATATTTTATTTACATTGTAAAATTATGTCAAGGCTGAGGCCAGACATCCAAGGCTAGGGGAAATAGAGTCTAGGGCCTAGTTGCATTCACCCAGGAGTAGCAGTTTCCACTTTTAATCGACTCTCGATCTATATCGAATTCACAGCCGTTGCAGATATAACTCGTGCAGCTGCTTTCCCACCTCCCCATTTAACTAATGTCCAAACTCTTTGTACGAATGTCCCAACTATAATATACATAAAAATACTTAAAATATTCAGCATATTTAAAACAATGTCCTAAATATTAAAATAATAGTATCTGCAGTGTGGGAGGAAGTATAATCACATCAGCCAAAGGCCAGGGCAAAGAGGTGTGTCTTCACTGCCTTCCTCAATATATAAAGAGAAGGGGGGCCATCACTGAAAAGGCCCTTTCCCGGGTACCTACCCGTTTTACTACTGAGGGCAGTGGGACAACCAGAAGGGCCTCAGCTCCAGATCTTAAGGCATTTGCAGGTTGGTATGGGAGAGGGTGTTCCTTTAGATGTTTGGGGCCCAAGTCATTTGTGTACAAATAATGAACGTTACGAATATTTGTGAACATCCCTATTCTGAATCCCTCACAGTTGACCTAAGGGAGGGCAGGATACCTAACCTCAGAAGAGGATTTTCCTGTTCTGAAACAGTTTGTGCTCTAGATACAGTTCACAGTGACTATTTGGCCATTGCAACAGAAAAACAAAAGGAAGAAAATGCCACTTGGCCACAGAATCACTTGCTCCTGTGTAGATGCATTGGGCTGGGGCAAGGAGGCAATGTTAAATTGTGCATTCGAAGTTGTTGGGACAGACCAGAAGATGGCCAGCTTCCAACCAGATATCAACTTTATCTCTGCGAGTTCTGACAGGGCCTTTACTGCTGCTGCCAGAAGTTCTTCAATCACAGTGTTCTGGATTCATTTGTCTGATGCTCTCCTACTGCCACAGCAGAACATTTCTCCCATGCCCCAGATCCCATCCCTAATTGGCACTTTGTGGATGTGTTGCCATTATACAAGGTAGGCCTGGCCCTTACAGTTCAGCAGATTGAGGCAGCAGACTCTGGATGTCATGAAAGGCCAGCCAGCTGTTAAAAGTTATTTGGTTCATTGTTACAATACTTTTACTGCCATGAAGGGGGAAAGAACACCTGTAAGAACTTCTGCCTGAGACGCCACCAAACAGATGGCCTTAACTTTGGTTGGCTTTATTTAGCTAAGGGGAATGAGTGACATTTGCCACTTTTCCTCAGTCAAAAACATTCTTGGGCTGCTCAAAGAGGAGGCAAGATCTTGGAAGCAAGTAGCACGATGCCATTTAGTAAAGGCTGAGAGGGATCCGTCATCATTTTTTGCAGATGTGTCTAACACAGCACTGATTGCCTGTTATGTCTATTGTCTAGACAACCACTGGCCCCCATTCTGCCTATTAATTATGTTTATTTATTAAAAACATCTCTGTATTGCTGCTTCATTTAAAGAAACTCCCAGAGTAATTTACAAAGTGACTTAAAATACTTGAAAATCAAGTATTGCAATTAATATTGTTTGTTCACTTTACATTCACATTCATGTTTTCTCCAAGTACAAAAGGGAGTGAACAAAGTTCTCTTTCTCTCTGTCTTTTTCTCACAACAAATCTGTGAGTTAAGCAGAGAGGCAGTGGCTGGCTAAGAAGTCACCCAGTGAGCTTCATGGCTGAGACAAGAGGCCTATTTGCACTTAAGCCGGTAGTCAACAGTCAGTGAATGTCTGGTGAAGAGCATACACATGTCCACTAGGCTGCTACAGCCTACAAGTGTGCCCTCCCTCCCCAGACATTCACTAATTATTGATTATGTGTGGAGCATTTCGTGCTCCACACCTTAACCGACTTTTACTAAAAGCTTATCAGAAGTGTCAGCAGCATGACCATTCACTTTATTTCCAGTTCGCTGAATCTGGTGGGCGGGGAATGTGGTGTCCAATCAAGGTAGCGGCTGTGATCAATCTCCCACCCATGCTGTCATCGGACCACTGATCCCCAGGAGTGCCAATCGATTGTAGAATCGCAAGAGGGGTGTTTGAGCCTGTGCTCGAACATGCCCATCTCGCAATGGCATCCAAGCAGCCACTCACAGCAATGAGGAGGTGCAGGCTGGTAAACAGAAGGACCATTTGCACTTCTGGCCAGTAATGGACGCTTTAAGGAAGCTTTCTTCCTGGCAAATATGAATGGTCCACCTTTACCTGAAGTTTACCAGCGTTAGTTCACAGCAGCCTAATCAGGTAAGTGCAGAAAAGCCTAAGGTCTTAACCCTCATTTCCAAAATGGTAAGGTTAAATATTCTAAGTCTCCTACCTCCCCTTTCCCCTCCCATGTAAAAATCACAGCTGATCTTCATGTGGCAAGGAAGAGTAAGCCTCTCCTGCCCATCAAAATTGCACCTAGGGATTCCTCCACCCCTGTGATTATGACAAGTGGAGAAGGGATGTCCTTGCTATCAGAATCAAAGCAGTGGCATTCTTGGCTTCAAATCTTACGGTGGGCGATTTGAACTTAGGGAATCGCTGCATCCCTCATCCCCTGTTTTGGGGGGGAAGAAACTTAATTGAGAGAAGCAGGAGATCCCCTCGATCTGTTTAAAATGCTGACAGAGCTCTTCAAACTGCTCTGCAATTCAAGTACCATAACAATGCTAGTTTATGCATGGGATGAGAAGTGTATGACATAGGAACATGAGAGAAGTTCTGCTGGATCGGACAACAACCCATCTATTCCAGCATCTCGTCTTACACAGTGGTCCACCAAATGCTTCTGGGCATTCTCAATTAGATGAAAAAGGTAAAACCTTCATCTTCTCCCAACTCCATGCAAATGGCCTTTAGAGGCATCCTGCTGTCTATCCAGCCTAATAGACACTGATACACCTATTCTCCATGAATTTATCTAATCTTTTCTTAAAGCTCTCCAGGCTGGTTGATGTCACATCTCTTCAAACAGCCCTTGGAGGAGGTACAAAGGCTCTTATGGCCTGGAACTTTCATTCCCAGTCTTCAGAGTTTTCTGTCAGGCACCTTTGGAGGTATACTCACTTCCAGCAGTGCTTTCTTGAGCACTATTGAAAAAAGTCCCCTATGATATACCAGACAACATACATCTGGACCAGTTGTAGGCCTCATAGTTTACTGCTAAACCAGAATAGGGAACCATTTTGGGGGCTTAGTGTGGTCCATGTTTCATCCAATGGGGTGGGGCTTATCATGGTTGCTGCTAGTGTGGAGGCTGCAATCTCCTGTTCCAGAATATATTCCACAATACAGGTGAGTGTGGAAAGGCCCTAAGTCTCCACAGCCAGTCCCAAATACAACCTAACCAGAGGATACATTAAATTGATCTTGGGGCAATTGTGTAGGGTCCTACTCTTAGCCCATGTAGGTGAATGGGCGGTGGGAAGGAACAAGTCACTCGACATGTTTCTGCTTGGACTCATCTCTCAGAAGACCAAAATGGCTAACTCTCTACATATTTCCAGTGCTTTTGAAAGGTCTGTGTGAATCCTTGCCGCTATACATGTCTGAAGCTCGGTTGTCCCCTCATTGGATACAGCACCTCCTCTCCCAGGTGCCACCCACATATAGATGAAGTGTTTGGGTCACCTAAAAGTCTGACAATAAACTGCTACAACACTTGGAAATATTAAGAGAAAGCCACATCATTGCTCCCCTTGTTTAAAATGGACTTTTCAAAAGTGCTCCTCTACAGTCCTCAGTCAGGCACCAGGATTTCATACTACATGAGTGATTCAGAATGCATGCGGTTTTCCAGGAACGTGAGTATAGTGAATGATGAGGCTACACCATTTCATAGGAAGAAAACTGCATTTTGAATCATGTTACAGGACTAATACTTTTTCTTCTGAAAACAAAGTTTTTTAAAACCATGTAAGAACATCACCAAATAAGTTTCAGTAACCGAGCTACTAATTTTTTTCCCTGAGCCATAGCAATTAAACAGAAAATTGGGGGAAGGGGAAGAAACCTCCTGCTTCCTGTTTAAACGTAATTAAAGATACGATCTATTTCATTTAAATACCCCTGTGAATACTCTTCAAAGCAACAAATATGAATAGTTGTTCATTTGCAAGAATATTCCCTCCTCCGTTTTAAAGGAGGCTTACTGATAGAGCCAGAATTGTAAATCTGAAAGATACCATGTACAGTGGTACCTTGACATACGAGTTTAATTCGTTCCGTAACCTTGCTCTTATGTCAAATCGCTCGTATCTCAAAGCAATTTTCCCATTAATCCATTCCAGCTCCCAAAACACCACCTCAGTTGTTTTTGTTATGTACTGTACTGTATTTGCATACTCGTATCTCAAATCTTGCTCTCATCTCAAAGCAAAATATCACTCGCTCGGCAGCTTGTATCTCAAAACACTTGTATGTCAGGGCACTTGTATGTCGAGGTACCACTGTACTGTATTGCTGGGAAAGTGATTTGACTTAGAAAGTGAGGCTATGGTTGCACTTCAGGTTAAATCCAGCTTCAGTCCACTTCCAGAGTGAGATAATACATCAGCAAAGTGACAAGCTGTTTTCTTTCAGTGTTAAATATCTCAGCAAATTCACCTTTGGGACAGATAATGTGGAGAGAAAATTACTGGTCATTTTGCTGATGTGTTCTCTCGCTCGGAAAGTGGACTGAGGCTGGATTAAGTCTTAAGAATGACCATACGTTAACTCATAGGGCTTCTTTCTAGAAGAGCCTTATGTCTTTTGTAGTTATTTTGAAGGACACCAGTTGTCTATGAATCACAGCATTAGATAGTTCCATGTTCAAATATGATGGAAGACCCAAGACCTTTGGGGGTATTTGGGTGTTCACTGTTGTGCGGTTTCTCTGCTTTAAGGCAGCAACAGAAAAAATAATTCTCCCCAATTCCTTGAGTGAAATCCAGATTATACATACAGAATGTTATTAGCCAGAATACATCAACTGAATACTCAGAACACAGACACAGATTTTCTCTGAATCACAGCCATTGTGTGCCCTACATCAATTTAATGAGAGTGACCTTTTTTTTTTGTACCAGCCACTCTTAAACCTCTGAAATATTCACACAACACAAGAGTTAAAAATTATATTCAGATGGCAAATAAATCTCACTCTTTCATAAGGCATACTTTTTTCTGTTGAAGAGTAGCCCTAAACTCAGGGGCCCAAAGAATGTCTAAAGGCATCCGCAATATGATAGCTCTAGAAAAGGCTTTCTCCCCCCACTTTTTTTAGCTTTGTTTTTCTGTTGGTAACCATGGGGTTAGTTGCTTCAACAGGAATCCTATGTATGGCTACAAGAACTAAAGCTCTAGGCAGGAGCAGTCTGATGGAGTTTAAAGGCTAAACTGTAGCCATTTTAGTCTCCCTATGCTTATATTTTACTGCAAACCATCTTACACAAGAATGATTGTATGGAAAGAAATGCAGAATTGTGCCACTGACATTGCCTTAGGACTCTGTAAACAAACAGGCCAGCTGAGATATGAATCCAATCAAAGAGTAATGCCTCTTAGCAGTTTGAAGGGGTAAGATATAATGGTCTGAAAAAGAGTGGACACAGTGTTCAACAGAACAGAAAAGGGTTTCACTAACATTATTCTTTTATTCGTGGACCTGGAACTGACTTTTGGCAAGCTTACATCCCTACACTAGACCCAATTTTCCACTGTAAAAAGTACTATTTTCTCCCAACACTTTAGACTGCCTTTCCTTCTCACTGAAGGAGTGTAGATTTGTATCTCAGTTCAAGAACCCTCTAAGCTCTTACTACCAAATACAGGATGAGACATTTCCCTTTCGGAGTTGCTTCTCTTCCCTTCTATCTTCTTTGAGCTATACCATGTTCCTAGTGATTTGGACTTTGCTGCCAGAAGAGGTGGTAACAGCTACTAGCCTAGATGGCTTTAAGAAAAGGTTAGACAAATTTATGGACGACAGACGTATCAATGGCTACTAGAATGGATGGCTAAGTACCTCTTTCAGACTGGGGTACAAGCAGGATGCCTCTAAAGACTTTGCTGGGATTCAAGAGCAGGAGTTTTGCCCTTGTCTCTTCTTAAGATGCCCATGGGCAATTGCAGGACCACAGTGTGAGACAGGATGCCGGACTAGATGGGCTGTGGCCTGATCCAGCAGGGTTCCTCTTGTGTTCTTATGTTCTTATGAATGGCAAAGCCCTAAGCGTTTATGGCTTTTTCAGCTCTTGAAGTGCGGATGTCTCCTTCCATGCCTCAACCTGTGTATCATATTGTAATACCGTATTTGGCTGTTAAGGGCAAACAGATCCTAAGAATCAATAAACTGTTTCTTGCACCAAAAAGCACTTATTTCCAGCTGCTGTTTCTCCCTTCTCCAAATGGAGCCAAGTGTACCTCCCTGGAACCTATAACTTTAAAGGCAACAAACTGATGGCGTTGTTATCTTGGAGAACATGTGTAGCCCAGGATTGTAGTGTTCCATCCTAGAAGGTTTCCCAAACTCAGTCACTTTGCCAACAGTCTAAGTGACAAAATGTCTCCAGACACAAAGATCAAGCTCAGAGAACCTTTTATGATGGAACAAACGGATAGCTTTCTATATTAGAAGGTATGGAACTGAACATTACTTTCCATCAGTCCCAATCAGTTTAGTCACTGGTCATGAACGACATGAGCTATAATCCACTATAATGTTGAATAGCCACAGATTTCTTGCTCTGGCTTTTCTCTAGACAATACTTTCACCTCTCTTTGCTTTTTGTAGTCTTTATTGCACAGGTCTACATTTATCAATGCTTATATCCAATCATTCAAAAACTTTTTTTTTTTTGCAGCAAAAGCAGAACAACTGTGCTTATTTAATTGTTCTGATAATTTTCTAAATATTTGGCCATATTTCTGTTCCTACTTTTATTAAGTCTGTGCCTACAAAAATTATTAAAATCTTGCTACCAGTAGATATTGCCTTGCTAGATGCTGGCTATGTACCATACCCTTGTATGAGTGTGGATGTGCTAGACCAAGAAAATAAAGAAGAAACTGAAACATATCCTTTTGGGGGAAGTCTATAAAGGCAGAAACTAAGTAATATTTTGTGTTCTTACTAATGGTAAGAGTACCATGCATAAATAGAGGACTGTCATAAGAGCATAAAATGACAACAGTGCTCCTCCAACCAACCACAAAGATGAAATCCAGTCAACCACTACAAATCCATGGCTTTGCAAAAGGAATACCCAGTCTACCAGTGTGTCTGCTGCACTGTGCAGGGAAGGGTCTGTGTACCAATGCACAAGTTGCATCCACATGGCCCTCTGAAGTACTAGGATGAACCTAAGAGAAGCCCTGCTGGATTGGGTCACAGCCCAACTAGACCAGCCTCCTGTCTCACACAGTGGCCCACCAATTGCTTAGGGGCATCTCAAGCAGAAGACAAAGATAAAACCTTCAGGAGCTGTCTCAAGGTGACAGAAGCCGTGGACTCCTGGACCTTGTTTATAGCAGGGAAGACTCTGCCAGTACACACAGGCCAGAATGGAAATAGGGCCAGAAGTTGGTACGTTTTAGTCCATCCCCGCAACTCCTGGCAAATGCCCTCATATGAAGGATGCTGGGAGTTGCTTGAAGAGAACTCTGGTAAGGAATGTTTCAGATAGGGGTTGTGATGGTGTGGGGACGCTTCAGTGGTATCCACAGCCGAATGACCAAGCCCCCATTTACCTGAGTGTTAGGATAATGAGCCCCTTAGCATCCAGGGAGGTATTAACCCCTCATGTTGATGGTGCCTAAGTCAATAGTCATTGTTAGCTTTAGAGAGTATATATAACAAGGGAAGCCACATTTTACCAACTGTAGAAAAGAGATCCTTGTTATACAAGACCATCTTAACTGTACCATGACATGTTAGGAAGCAGCAAAAAAGCCAAGAACCCAAAGTTGAGTTAAGCCGAATGAATACTAATTTACAGAATACACCTAGAAATACTGCATTTTGGAGATCTATTTCCAACTAGGGATGTCCATGAATATTTGGAACATTCAAAATGTGATCGAATTCGTTCAAATTTCAACATCTGAATTCGATGGAATGTCTATAAATTTGAATTTCAACATTCAAACGAATATTGAATTTTCAAATCTATTCATTTGAATTATTTAGACATTTGTATGTTTACGGGTATGTACACGCTGCATACTTGCATGCATACATCTTTCCTGCATCCGAACGCATTTGTACTGATCCGTACGGGACGAAAACGGGTTGAATACAGGATAAATACAGGATGAATACGGATTTGTACAGATGCATACAGGATGCATAACGATGTGTACGGGCACATACGAATGTTGTTGACATTCATAAGTGCAAATTCAAATGAATAGATTCTAAATTGCTTGATTTGAATCAAATTTGGGTAAATTTGCATTTTAAAGATTCAAATTGATTTGAATTTTTGGATATTTGATTCGAATTGAATCCCGAAAATTGCATCCGTGCACACTCCTACTTCCAGCTACTGTGCTTATAGTTAAAGTATGTCCACGTGCTGTTGTTTTCATATAGATCAGAGTGTGAGTGTGGAACAAGGTGAAATCACACTACTTTAAACGTTAATGGAGAAGGTAAATAATAGCATTTTGAAGATGTAAAATCCGTCATCTCAAAACAAGGTCTTAGGATTGGCTGCATTGTAGCCTTTCATTTAAATGTGATTTAAAAAGAAGGGGAGTCTTATTCATAAAACCCTAACAAGTCAGAACCTGCAGTACATTACCGGCTTCAAGGCCCACAGCTTGCAGCCCATATTAAGAGTCAGTTTGAAGTGAAAAGCTGTCTTTTTTGAAAACATACCCCATCTTGGCAAAATTAAGCAAACCAGGCTCCGCAGCCCCCATGATCAACCTAAACATGTTAATAACTTTATATACTGCAGATTGAACTTGCAAAAATCAGCCCTGACTTGTCTTTGCTTTTAGTAGGCTACTGATGAGATCATTGCGCTCCACTGAAAGCTCAAATTCTTTAACTTGACAAAAGACAAAGGTAAGTGTGTGTCACAGTTTTACTGTTATGCAGAGCTCAGATTCTGTAAAGATAACAAGGACCGTTCAATGCTTGCCTATGCTTTGAATGTGTGTTAATCTAAAATGGCTGCCTGGTAATACTTTAATTGCAGTTTCATGGCAACAAATTGCCACTTAACTGTAATAAATTTTCTTGTAGCTTAGCCAGACAAACAATGCAGGCATACACCTGAAAGAAAAGACAACAAGAGAAATCCAGCACTTTATGAACCACAGAATGTCAAGTCAGAGAGGGCAAACCCTGATAGCAAAGTAGTTCCACACAAAAATATTTAGCAAAAAGAAATCTATACATGCCACATTCTCACATCTCATATTTGAAACATATTATCCAGGATACTGCATACTTCTGGCTCCACAATTAGAGTGTCAAACAGCATCAGGATTTTTTTAAAAAAAGGCTTCAACACTAAATATATCGTCCTGTTGTTCCCAGTTTTATAGTCCTATTGCCACCATTATGTGATTCAGAAGTGCTATGTGTTCTCACTGGACTGTTGCCGCTCCCACTGGGAACAGGAATAGAAAGATGGGAATTACCCAGATGTGCTTGTGCCTGTTCTTTAATAGGCATCTATCAGCCAGGGCACCATTGTTCAAACACAGTCTGAGTGAGTTAAGGAAAGTTAGATTTCTGACCTCAAACTACACATCTCCTCTTTGAGCCTGGCAAAGTCCCACTGTTCCTCCAAGGTGAAAGATGCCAGATGCGTTTGAATCTTGTGCTAGGGGAGTGGAGGCACCCTTCTTTGGGGATTTCCTCCCTAATCTTCTGTAAATAGTGGGGAATATTTGTAGCTCAGGATCACAGTTGTGGCCTCATTGTTGTTCCCCAAACTTGTTTTTTTTTTCCAGACCTTTTCCTACCAGACTAGGTAGCATCATCAGTGCTTCTGAAAATCTCAGAGGATCCATACAAGATCAATACTATTTTAACTGTAATAAAGCAACATGAATGATCGGTGCTACTATTCTTGGCAAGAATCTCATCATAATGTAACAGTGAAAAGACATGTTTGTTTAATAGTTTTGCACGTATTCTCTGAACTTGCAAAAAAATCATGAATGCCAGAGAAAAGAGGGTCATGGTTAGGAAGCCTTAGGGTGCTTTTCCACTGTCACTAGAAGTACCCATTAAGTACCCATTA
>MTQE01001134.1:48728396-48752323 GCA_014337955.1 Aspidoscelis marmoratus | reverse complement strand
ATGGGTACTTAATGGGTACTTTTAGTGACAGTGGAAAAACACCCTTAAATGCCCTAATGCAAGCCACCATGAATCAATCACAGAACCAAGAAAGCTGGATAGAAGGATTCCTTTTACATAATCAAGTCCTAAATAGTAGCAAAGAAACTGAATAGCAAGCCATTTTATAGTCCTAAACATTGTACTGTTTAATATTGACGTTCTATTCTAGAACCCACATTATACAAATCATGCTAGAAGCAACAAAATTGCTGCTTCTCCTGCCTGCTAGCTTTACATGGCCACCAAGGGTTTTTGTGGTGTACTGTGCAAAGTACGTTTTGTGTTCTATGGGAAAAGATCATATTTTGCCATATTTTGTGCATTACCAAAAACATTACTATAAAAAAGCTATGCTATGCAAGGGAGTACTTGAGTATAACATGGATTTTGGAGATTGAGCGAAGTAGGTTCATAAAAGTTAAGCCTGGGATGCACAAGAAGCTTCCCATCAAAAGGAGTGAAAGGGCAATCAAATTGGATGATGATTTATAACAGCAAATAAAAATTGTTTGAGCATCCACATGCACATATATGTTCATGCAGGCACAGACACAGATTCAGAAACAGAGCTAGCCTTCATCACTGAAAACTGTTTGTATTGTCTGATGTGCCTCCAGTTTCAAGACTGTTTTAGCTGAGGCAAGAATACGAAGTTAAATATGTTCCATTGTATATTCATAGCTCCATCAGTCCTCCTTCAATTTAGCACATCAAAGCAAAAGCTTCATCACTTGCATGTGGATTATGCTAACATGAATGACATTTGTAATCTTATAGGTCTGCTACTTAAGAAATGCTTTTAAGCTTGCTATTAAATAGGTAGCTGTGCCTTAAGAACCAGTCATATAATAGTTTATTTAAAGACTTTAATGAACTTCAGCCTCTTCATTGCTAAATGCCACACTATATTACTTACTGAAAATTATTAGCTATCATCTTAGTGCTTCTAGGTTATACTAGACAACTGTAAACCTGGCATGTACAGCCTTAACAGCAGCTGTATGAGTTCTTATAAGCAGAAAGAATGAATTTTAAAATGATATCTTTAACAGCACTAATACAGGAGCTTTATACTCCCGGTCTCAGAAGACAACCTCAAAGGAATTCAGATCACCTAGTTGACAGAATTTTACCACTAGCTCACAATCAGTGCTCTTCTCTGGAACCACCTAAAATTGCTTGGCATCTCAATGGTTGGTTTTCAGATCATGAACAAAATAATTCTGTCAACTACAGTTTTCCCTATATATTGCAGCAAGCTGCTTGTAAATTTTATATTTGCTTTTTTATAATGTGAAGAGGATAGGGCAAGAGCACCTTCATGGGCTTCTTCCATCCAACTGACTTCTCTCTCCCCTGCTCCTCTTGCATACTCAAGAGAGTGTCATTCCAATAACATGGGCTAGTTTTAGACAAAAATAATCTTACTTATGAAACGTACATTTAAGCTCTGGGCGTCAAAAGTCAAGAAGGGCAAGGCTGCTGGTAGTTCCTAGTCACGACAGCCAAGTTTCGCTCCAGGCTATGGGATGGCTCTAAAGGCAGGTGCTGGAGAACGTGAAGGAGGAGAATGGTAATGTGTTCATATTTTATTGGGGGCTTCCCAAATGCATCTGGTTGTCTGCTGGGAATTCAGGCTACATGATTAATGTCCAGTAGTCTGATGCAGCAGGGCAGCGCCCTTGCAAAAACCATGCTTATTCTTGAACTGTTTATGGCAGCTAGGTCAGTGAAATTAAATTCTACCGGTGTGTGAAATTCAAATTTCAGCCAATATTCAGAACAATTGCAGTTATTTGCACAAATTGGGAATAGAGGGTGGGGAAAGCTTTTCATAGAACAGGAAATCCATAGAGTTACGCAAAATTCTATGAAGCCATTTTTCACATATTGGACCTTGCTTACGATCCATTACTTATTACCCCTGGAGGACATCGTGCACTATCGCTTCCCCCTGGGTGGACATCTGACATAGCTTTCTCTACCAAGTAAGAGCTTGCTTCAGAACCAACTCCTGTTCAATGAAATGAGGAGTTATTTTGAGCTTTAGCAAAACTACAGATAGGGTTGCAACTGAAGAGCTTGGCCTCATAGAAGGTTTATGCATAGGGTGGCTTTGCTCATCTCAGATCTCCATTTTTATTTCAGTGTTTCAAGGTAAAGAGGATGTAATCAATGACAGTCATTCAATTCCATGTAAAAGAAAACAAGTGTGTTCAACTGACAGGCTCTTTCCTAACTGTGCATATGTTATGACCTGCATGTTCTGCATATACCAGCTGTACATTATTTTGTGCTTCTGAACGTCTTATTATCCAAAATGGGAAGTTAGGTAAGGTTAGCTGCATGCAGAAGTTGGATATATGCAGAATCTTAATTAGATGAAGTTTGTATATTGCTAGCAGCTCGCATGACATGAGTCTTCTACAGTATCCTGTACTTTTTCATATTATCCATTCTGCATAAACTGTTACATATTTGGTTAGTGGAACATGATACAAGAATTTTCAATGATTCACCTTTTCGGAGAGGTTATTTAATAAAACTTCATAGAAGTTTTAACTCTTGTGGCTTGGAAGGGCCATAATCATATAATGAAGGAGGACTACAGCACAAGAAATTGATTACAGTTTCCAAACACACCTGCCATGAGGATATAGAAGGGTTAAAAATAAATTTCTAATTATCAAAGTTTTAAAGTAGTCTTCAAATCCAGAAGACTATTTCACATGAGCATATGAAAATGATTAATACAAAGTAAGAGAAGCTGTTAAAAAAACCACCCACACATATAATGTCTAGATTTAGTTGAAAACAGCAAGATTAAAGAATGAATATTTAACTAATGTTTGGAGCACTAAACATTAATTTTGAATGCTGTCCCTCTGCCAGAATCCAATTACATAAAGTTATACACAATCCTTGAAGATGTTAAAAACTGGATTTTGAAATTTAACTTAATATATACCTATCATTTTAGTGCTGCCACAAACTCACATTCAATTAAAGGTGTTTCATTTTAAGTTTTTATTATTTAAATACACCATACTAGAGCAAATGTCTCTGAAAGTATCACAAATAAAAGTTTTTCTTCTTCATTCAGCAAATTAGGAGTAGGTGAAAATTTCTACACAGTAGCTGCTATGAGCTTGGTTTTTTTTCCTTTTTTGTGTCATGGGAAGTAGCAACAGTAGGACAAAAACACTAACATGCATACATACATTGTATTTTACAGAGATACAATAAAAGTGTTTGTGATAGAATATCACGAGAGCCCCATCTTTCCTTTAGCTCATATTTTGAAACACATTTCCTTACAACACTTAAATATACAAAGAGCAAAGAGAATGTTGTTAAGGTAAAACACAGGGTAGAAATTCTGACCAGTGCCCTGCTAAATTGTTAATGAGGGTAGAAAGCAGACTTGACAGCTTTTTTACTAGCTTCATTAGTCATTTTCCCCACCCTTCCTCACCCAAAGTTGTTCTCTTCCTGTAATTTTTTTCTTGTCTTCTTTTTTTTCTTTTTCTCCTATAAGCCCAGATTCATGGAGTCCATAATGTTCATTTTCAGTCATTTTAACACACCAATAAATGTGGGAAGGGCAACCAAGAGTAAAGAAGGTGCAATGGCATGGAGCTGGCATTGATGCTAGCTACAAAGGTGACTTGTCTACTGGAGACATGGGATCCATCTGTGATGAACGAAGTTTGAGATGAAGGCACGCATTCTGCAGTACTCTGACCTTTTAGCAGACCTGCAAGAAAATAAAAGCAGGCATCTTAGCTAAAACGCTTGATTTGACCCAAACGTGATTGCTCTCACCTTCTCCTTATTCACTTATTTTATTAAATTACCTTCCAACTGTGACTTGATTAAAGGTTTTCTGCAATATCTAAGTCCCTTAAGAGTTCAAATGGAAAACACAGACTACAGAAAATATTTTCTGTAGTTTGACAGCAAGCTGTGCTTTCATAAAAGTAAAAACTACTGGTGGGAAATCCTAAAATCACTCTTCTCCTCTTTGGACAGGGATGAAATGACACACCTTGTCTTTGAAGCATCAAGTAAAATGATCTTCTAAATTAGGAAAAAATTCTGTCTGAAGCAAAGGAGATACCCTCCCCTCGGCAATGCTAGTTAACATGCTGCATAGCATAAAAGCTAAATATAGACATTTTGGAATATCTTCCTCCCATTTAAGATTCTTCATCTGCTATGTTAGTTAATGTTACATAAACTCTGTAATATATGAAGTCAAACATGTGCCTCCACAGCGATGTGTTAATGAATTGTGATAATTAAAAATGCCTAGCTCAACAGAAACCCAACTTCCACAGATAAAGTAAAAACGATCGACAGTCTTCAAATGCAATCTGTTTGCAATTAACAAAATGAAATAATATATTAGATTTTTATGGCTTTTAAATGACATTTTGAGCTTCCTAGGTAGGTTTTTTTTTTTACTCTTTCCCCAAGTTACTAAAAGCCTGAGGTCTATTAGTAACTCCAACCCCCCACTTTCAAGCTAATTAAAGTGGTGGAAGCTTGGAGGTTTAATTCCCTAGAGCTGATACTCAGTGTGAGAAAGGTAATTTGTCTGTCCAGAACAAAGATTAGGGAGCAGCTAGCAAGCATATTTAATAAATGAGCATCAAGTGTCCTCTACTATGGTCACAGACAATACCAATTATGTAAGTACAAGGGAATTGTTGAGCGATATGTAAACTAGAAGATTCTCTGCAAGAGACAGAATAGCAAAACATAATCTAACTCATGCTTTATTTAAAAGTGTAAGAGCTGAAACCAAGTGGATGCTCTGATCAACATCAATGAAAAGAAAATGTATACCCTGCAAGGAGGACGAAGAAGGTGGGGAACAGGAAAGAAAACAAAGCTCGGATGAAAGTCTATCATCACAAAGACAGAATATTATGAGTACTTTGAAAAAGTTTCTCAACAGCAAAGTGAGAAAATCTGCAAACAGCATCATTAATATTCATCAAATACCTCACTACCCTCACTTATAAAGGTCTATTGCATAGTCAATATCTATGATTTGTGAAGACAACAATAATGGTTACTCTGCTTATAAAGCATCATTTAGGAAATAAGTTTCCCCAAAACTTTCTTAGGCAGTTTTATGCCCACTTCCATTAGAGACTGCAAGTCTAAAATGAGGTTCACCTGCTCTCTCATTAAATGATACTGGATAAAAGCAGAATATGGTATACTAATTTAAAGAGAAAAGATGCCTATACATCTTCTGGTTTGCTGCCAGGTTTCACCAGAATGAGGTCTTGGAGGATTATGGGAATGCAAGTTAGTTCATCCCAAGTACAGAACCAGAGCTTCCAAGTGCAAGACTGGAAGCCACCGGGACCCAGGTAAGAAAAGAGTGTCTGGTCTTGGTGCAATGAAGCTCATTAGTGAGCTCGACTAGGATCTTGATGTTAGTAGAAGGTGCAGCCATGTCTTGTTGCTCAAGGGGCTACAAGTAACGGCCAGGTTTACAAACTATAAAGCAGCTGATCTATGTTCTTGAGATGGTGAAAAGTGGTGAATCAATTGTAGGGCATGGATTTTGGAAGCTGAATTATGTATTCTACATCTGTGACTGACTGCAGAATATAATTTGGGATATTTCCTGTGAAATCCTGAGAATAGTAATGTTCTCTCCCATTGTGATCTTCCAATAAAATCTACTTATTGTATTGAATGGATTCTTCCATGTTGGTAAACAATTGTTCTAGAGCTTTTGCATCTATTTATTAAATGACAATTGTAGCAGCTATTAAAAGCAATACAAGTGATGATTCTAATGCAGCTGAGATAAAACTCAAAAATTTTGGCGAAAAATAGGGGATAGTGGCTGGTGAAATTATTTTGTATAATGAAACTTCTGTTGCAGAAGTAGAAAAAGTTTAGAAAACTGTTAAGTGACTTCAGTACTGAACTTCTAACTCTCTTTCTATAGATTACCTTAAACTGTGATGTAACAAAATGAGAAAGAACAGGAAACAGTGAGCTCCTTCTTCCTAAAATTTGGAAAATTAAGGACCTCCAGTCAGTAAAAGAGTGCTTAACGTAGAGCACTACGATATCATCTTCCTATATACTGGAAGGTGTGGCTGGAGTTTTGCAATGCCTACAGCACTCTTCTATACAACAACTGCAAACAATCTCATTTTTACTGACATGGTAAGAACAAAGTGATTCCCAGCATACTGAACTTTTAATACACTCTAAACAAATGAATGAAGACAAAATGCTGAGCTTTCAGAACACAAAGAAATACATTCAGTGTACTTAAAATGGAGTCATATACAAGTAAAAACAGAGACTTCCAAAACAATATTTAAAAAGTAAGCTATCCTAAAAAACAGATGTGCAACTTCATGCCTTAAAATGTTTTGAATTACAGCTCTCATTGCTGTTGTTCATTAGGCATACTAGGTAGACCTGACAGCAGGTAGAATCTAAACATCTGGAAGGCTAGCCATTTCAACCTCAGCTCACACCCAAAAAGATATGAAAAAAAAAGGCTATTAAGCTCAGGGACTAATTCTGATTAACGTTAACTGATTAACTAGTTAAGCGAACTGCATGCTGTAACTAATAAACAGCAACTTTTAACCATGTATTAAATAGTAACACTGCGCCAGCATTAAATAATAACTTCCCATTTTCCTCAATAAATTTAGTTTCTATAGATGATGTCTGTTCTCTCTGATGCTACAGAAAGTCATGACTTATCTAAAGGTCTTTGTCTTTTTTTAAAAAAAACTCGATCTTCAAAATTCCTACTAACAGATAAATGTTATTTTTTGCTATCCTTAGAATAGTCATTAATGAAGTTCCTATTGTAAATCTATAAAGAATTACCAAGTGAAGTGTGCACTTTGTTTCAATGCAATAACTCAGTGCTGTATGATTGCCTGGGTTAATGATGAAAAAGTCAAATATACTATCAGAGCTGATGGAAAAATCCATCACCAATCTGAAATTAAAATTCATCTGTGGTCAATAAGATTTAATATCCATGCAAGTGGTGCTGTAAAGAGTAAATGAATCAATGTCATCAATACATAATCAGTATGAAATATGATGCGAATGAAATTATGTGCAAGACTTGTGCATTCAGTGTTTTCTGGACCAGTGTGGAATGAACAGTCCCTTAACTGAAGTTTGACAGTAATTATTATAAATTAGACAGAGTAGTTATTAAAATGCACTCACTTGCATAGTGATAGAACTTATTAGGAGATTAAACCAGATCTAAAAAATACTGTCTAGTTCTAGACAAGATTGTAAGACAACTGTTGATCAAAATTGCTTCCTACCCTTAGTATCTGTAAACTGTATTACAGCTTCATTTTGCAAAACAAAAGGGACATGACAAATATGTACGATCAAATGGAGCCAGCAATACAGCCATCTATAAATGAAACAAAGCAAAGATAGCCCCTTCCCAATGTGATCACAAAGACTCCAAAAACCACTGTATTTCCCACACATGCAACCAGGATAGTGCATTCATATAGAAATATTTATTCCAAGAACAACTTTCACACAACAGTTTGGCTGTCTACAAGAATTGTTAGAGCAAACTACACACCAACGTATGTGACCCAAATCAAACTGAACTCCTACAATTCAAGCACCTTCATGCTTAGAGCTGCATCGTATTAACAACATTCAGTCACATAATACCATTTGAAAAGATATCCAGTATTAACATTTTCAATCTTGATTTAACTCTAATAAGGCTTATTAGCATTTTCTCTGTATTCACCTTCTGGTCTGGCAGTAGTGGATTGCTCTGAAGTGAATTCAAATGGCCATTGATGAGAGCTGTAGGTCTATCATGTTCGCAGAATAAACTGCCATTGATGTAGTGAAACCTGTCTCCGGGGACCAGGCGGTTTCGGCAGGTAGAGCATGTAAAACACTGAAATGGAGGGGGGAAAGCCAAGTTAAACTATGAAAGAATCCAGTGGCGAAAATATTACAGTTTGTAATTTGACTTGCAGCAAAAATAAAGTTGCACCTGTCAGAAAATAATGGCGTAACTACTATAGGGAGTACCGCTAACAAGTAGGCCGGAAGACACATTTTTATTTATAAGGTAGACTGGCTTGTAAATTCACAACATTTAACCATTTTATTCCAACACAGATCCATGCATGGGAGTCAAAATATAGAGAAGCAGGGTATAAGATAGTGTCAGGAATTCAGATTTTCCTACCTTAAGATGATAGACATTCCCTTGTGCCCTCATAACCAGCTCACTAGCAGGAATAGACTGCCCACAAGCACTGCAAGCGCCACTATTTCCAAATAACCTGGGAGGGGAAAAACAAGGATGCTTGTAACTATTTTAGACCTGAGACATTTGCAAATAAAGAAACTAGTACTGAAACAGTGACTCATCTTGTAAATCCTCATCTGAAACTTGATGACATGGCCATTTAAAAGATATATGCAAATCAAATAATCATCCCAGCATCCCATACTTCTAAAGACTTTTAACACACAGGTTCCAATAAAATATTGACTTGTATCTAGCAACACAAACCTATTCTATACAAGACTTTTTTATCAGATTACTGAGTTTGTCATAAAAAAAACTCCACAGAATTCATGACTGGAGTTTAAATGCATTGTGTCCTTGAAATTATATGAAGAACTTTTTTGTACTTTAATCATATCTTGAGAGATGAGTCATCAAAAGGGTTAAGAGGATTTGATTGTATATCTAAGACGACATCATGCTCAGTGTATTGAAACTCCAGTAAACCTCCATCAGGGCAGAGTTTCCATTAGAAACTCTCGGCTATCCAGGTTGATATATAATGTGTATGGGTTAACCTTTTCAATCATGGTGTCAACACTTTAGATTTGCCTCTGCTCATCTCTTTCATCCTAACCTTCTCTCTCTCTCTTGATAATGAAATGCTTGCTCCAACTTCCCTCTATCTGCTCCTGAGTCCACAATTTAGATTACTTCATCTCTGCTAGCAACAAACTGAATGAAATTTCGATTTGAGCAGAAAGTAATTTACCGGGATCTGGACCCATTTGTCATCATATCTCTCTGGGTGTTTGCTGTATCACTGCAGTTTTCCTATGCAATCAAATGAGACCACAACATCTGCCATGGGGTGGGGGAGAGGGAAAGAAGAGGAAAGGCAGAGAGAGAGAGAAGGCGGGGGGAAGAGGACTAAAAGAAAATATACACGATTCCTCTAATGCATTTAAAGGCACAACATACTGATTTGAGATATAATACTTAAATGAATATTGATCTTCTACTTTTATAGAATGTGTGCTAGTATTTTTTTAAAAATTGCTCTGGGGCCCTTTCTGCAGCTTCTCACTGCATCTGCAGCTATTTGTAATGATGGACCCATAGCCATATCATACTGAAAAAAGAAACTGGACTAACTAGCAGGATCCCTTCCTATGGCGTAGGCCAGGGCAAATAAAAAAAAAACTGTACAAAATTAATGTACAGAGGTCATAATCATAATTTGCATTGCCTTTTCTTACCCAATAGTATAGTCTGACAATTGTGCTTGTATATCATTTTAGAGGGTGTGTTAATACTGAAAATGCTATAATCTGAATGTTAGCTGAATGCCTCTGTATCAAGGAAAAGAAAATAATTGCTTTGAGTTTTCCAGAATCAGTGCTTGCAGAGGGAGGCTTGTCATGTTCAAACTACTAATTTGCTGTCGCCACTTTATTGAAAATAGCCTGTAAGTTGTTATTAAATGTATCGACTGAACGACAGGGAGAGTAGTAAAACTGCCCCTTAAGATGGCTTTTAATAGGAAGCCTGAGAAACAAATTTTGCAGCAGCATCGATTTAAAGAGTTCAATCAAAACTCCATTTCAAAACTAATTAGTCTGAGATCCGCAACACACTGACACTTTCTTGTGAGTCAGAGGGGGCACAAAAGGAAAGCTGAACTAATACACTGCCAAGACCTACAGCCAAAAAGGACTGAACTGTCTAGAAAGCTGGAGGAGGGATGCTAATATTCTCATATCTGCTCAATCAGGACAACTTCAAAGCATTTACAGGAATGACTGAGAGCCTATCCTGAATTTCCCTATGTATTATTCTCCTCCATGCCATTAACACCCGTAGCAATAGTCTATAAGGAATTCATTTAAAGAGACAGGAGACAAGATTTCTTTGGATCCTTGTTTTAGATCTGTGCCCAAAATGACAATGAAAATTATAACTGTAGGTTATTTAAGTACGCCAAACAAGAAAATCTCAATAGGTATAGAAATATTCACTTCCCACAACTGCAAACAGACACACACTTCAGAGGTGAAAAACAGAAAAACTTTGTTTCACAACCTCTCGAAAAGACAAAATGCAGCATGCCATTTAAAACTAATTCTTTAATCATTCTGATTTTACTATGCCACATCGCTTCATAAAGCACATGCATATTATACAAACTTCACCATGCAAAAGCAGTTGCGCATCTCAAATCTCAATTAAATTTTAATAATCACAGCAGTCAGAAGTGTAATCCAAAAAGCTTCTTGATCATTATACACACAGCTTCATTCTAGAACAATTTAATTTTTAGAAGAGCTGCCAGTGATATACTGTAACTTAAGATGTTCTACAGAGATCATTCACCAGTTTTCAGTTAAGCTACTGCTAGTAAGTGTTCTGACATATTTTAAAACTATCCCTTACTTTTATAAATGCACAAATTGATTCCCCCCCCTTTTTTCTAAATGGGTATATTTTTATTTAGTTGCAAGTTTAGCAAAAGCTTTAGATAATTTTTGTTTCTCCCAAGAGAAGAACAGCCACTGTTAAATACCTTCTTACAGAAAAGTTCTTTTTTACATGCATTCTGAAAGAAAGGAGAGTTAATTAGCTAATCACGGAGACTGTCCAGGACAGTATTTAATTTAAAAGGCTGGAGGCTTTAGGTGCTCAATTAAGTAGCTATCGGTCTCAGACTGGACTTTAATGGGCTCTTTTCTCTTTAACTCCAGCAATGGGGGAGAGATACCCCAGGTCAAGCTAATTAAAGCCAGGGGACTCTTTAATTGCGATGACAGAAGTGGTTTCAGTTTCCTCTCTTTGGGTCTTGGAGTCCAAGGAGGTTGTTAATATTTCAACATTTTGGCAACACAATCAATCACCAACACTGAGATGTTCCTTATATGGATGAAAGGAAGGTCCTGTGTTTTGTAGCACTATGTAGTGGCACCTTAAATGAATCCCAACCTTTCCCTGTTTCATCTATGAGGTTATAGTAGAAATGCCGATGAGGTAGAAACAAGGAAGCTGGCTCAAAAATTAAATTTCCTCAGTTGGAATCACTTGCAAACAGATGATCCAAAACAAAGGGCACATGTAGAACTTGCTACATTATTTGAGAAAGTAAACACTATTGCACGCAGGACTGCCAGCCCTTCAGTTCCTATCTCCCCTTGCAGCTGATGGAAGTTATGACATTCAAATCTAAAGTCATAAAGATTTCTCAACCAATAGAAGTGCACAACCAAAAAGTACTGATCCAGCAACACTACAGAAGACTCTATAGTGGATCTAAATTTTGCACCAGGTATATCAGATGTAACAAAGACTACACAGAAAATTATGCTTGGAGCCAAGTCCATTAAAGGTACTTCTGCCTAACTACAGCCCAAGCACCTTAAAAGCACCAGAAGCTATTGATACTTAAAAGGGGGAGGAAGGCAGTTGTGCAAGTGCTGCATTAAAGAGAGAAGGGGGAAGAGAGAGAGGAAAAAATATCAGCCAAATTACGCTTGGTTAATTCAGAGTAACAGATCTGCCCCCAAGTGAATTGGAGGCCTTGAATTAATTCTGTTATGACAAATCAAGATAAACGTTCCCCCTAAATTGCATGCGATTTAATTAATTTTTGAGATCCTGGATTTTTTTTTCCAAGCTAATAGTTCACATGCTCCTGTGCTGTCATTGTGCTTGAGTGGGCAGACTTCAAAGTGATATTAAATAACCAACTATTAGATTTACCTAGCACGTCCTATTGGAAAAATGCCATTTAATTACCTAGCCTGTTCAATTAAAGGGACAGCATTCCCTGAATATAGCAGCTTGCTGTTGATTACCAGAAAAATGAACTCGTTGCCTGGCGGCTCCCTCCCTCTCCTCCCCTCTTCAAATGGCTCATACTGCGGACAGCCCATGTGAATGGCAATGAGAAGGAAGGAGAAAAGAGAACATCTTTTGCTCATTGGAATAAGGATCAAGGATGTGTCCTGGTATGCCAAATACAATTTTGCAAAAACTAGAGGTGAGGAGGAGACCCATGGACCCTGTCCCATCTATGGCACCACACTACTCAATCTAGGCGTTAATGCAACAAGACTGACTACGTCTTCTCTAGATGCGTGTGTGTCTTTGCCCACACACCCCTAAGGAGGACTCCAAGTGAATACAAAATATATCTCTTAATAGAAAATAGACATTTGTTCAGAACACGTTCTCAAGCAATATCCCTTTAAGGAAAACCTTGTTTGTTCTCCTATCCTTCAAACCCATCCAGGCCTATTCTTGCTCTCTCCAAGGCCAATTTCGTTAATTAAATGTTTTGTTTGTGGCACAGCTCTCATTCATTTTGGACACGTCATTCCAGGCAGATCTAAGCCAGGGACGAGATCTCATTAGATAAAACCTATCAGAACTAAGAGAAAATGGAGGAGGCACTAATTAAAGCTCTTAATTGTGCAGATTCACTGCCACACTGCTGCTTTATCTAGAATCTCATAGCTGGGAGGGCTGCTGATCATCCTCTCCCCTCTTCCAAATGAAACCTCAAGTTAGCTAAAGGGACCTGCTTCCTTGTCTAAGGGTCAGAGAAGTGTCAACAGACTTCCATCCACTTGTGTTGTGTATAAAAAGAGAGAGAGAAAGAAAAACACCACTGAAGTGTGCAGCAGTGGTTAGTCTGCTCAGGTAAAGTTGTTTCTGTAGAGTCACAGTTAAGCACCAGAAATAGTTAAAAACACCTCTGAAGTCCTATGTGCAGATACTTAGGCTGGCTGACCAATTCTCCGCTCAACTATTACAGTAAAACAACAAAATGATGATGATGTAACTCAATTAAGATCATCTTTGAATTTCTGCAAGCCAGTTATAGTATAAAGCAAGACTGTGCTATATACCATTTTTCAGTGTATCTCTCTTCCACCTTTAATAAAGAATAGAGACGAGCACTGCAGAACACCGATAAAACGGTAGCATCTTTCTTGTCACTACATTAGAAAGAACAAACAGTTGTTTACACTGAAAGTCATAACGGTCACAGATGGAAATGTTGCGTTTGGCTATGAAACATACAGGCTACTAGAAAAGCATGCCATGAAGTCTTTCGTTGCAATAGGCAAACTGTTTAGCCCTAGTGACAAGTCAAGATGATGGAATAAAGTCAGTTCAGATTTACCATCTGATAAAGTACTCTATTTATAATAGCCTATATTAAAACTGTAATAAGTTTTGGCCACACAAAAAAACCTGAGGCAGAGATTCCAATAAACTGGCCTGAACTTGCCTTAGGGGTACAGTAGACAACTTCTCTTTTTAATTAGTAGTGATCAGAAGAGGTTTGTTTGATGGTTTTAGTAGAGAGAGAGACAAAATCTGTACCGTTCACTGAATCTGAACAGTAGTGTCAATTTTTCCACTTCAAACAAACCTCTTTTTCCAACCGTTCTGCTCTATTTAATTAGAACTCTGTCTCTCGCTTATGCAGTTGCTTCGGACAGGGATCAAGAACGCATCACTGTAAGCCTGCACATACTGATTTCCAA
Organism: Aspidoscelis marmoratus; assembly: GCA_014337955.1. Taxonomy (NCBI): domain Eukaryota; kingdom Metazoa; phylum Chordata; class Lepidosauria; order Squamata; family Teiidae; genus Aspidoscelis; species Aspidoscelis marmoratus. The sequence continues at coordinate 48,738,442 of MTQE01001134.1, read as the reverse complement.
GCATTTGCTTAAAAAGTCCACACACTTAGCAAAATTAATGTTGCAATCCTTTAAAACCTTCCTATAGCCATTTTGTTTTCTGTATTCTATTTAGCTGATTGAAGGTGCCAGCATGAAAAAGGGTATTATCAGAACAAGGAAGAATCCTCTTCATGGCCTCTAAACTGAAACACTTTAGAGTAAATGAAATTCAGCACAGCACTAGCTATCTATTCCAGGTACAAACCTGCATTCAAACAGAAATATGTTCAAAAAGTTCACAACTATCAATATTTGATATGATACTTTAAGGGGAAGACTTCAACCTTGAAACCACTACTTTCTTCTAAGAAATGGTACACTTTTAAAAAAATTATGGTAAAGCATGAAAATCAAGATTACCTGAGCAACACCCCATATGTATTTATTTCACATTTATTATTTGCTGGGGGGAGGGGGCTGTTTAATTACTGGCTGCTGAACTAGAACACCTCCTCAAAGCTTTCATGTGCATCAGTCTATCAAGTCATTTACTCAAATTAAATGTGTAATCCTTCAAAATGCCTCCTTTCAAAATGAGTTTAAAGGAGCTCCAATTCACCTGAAAAGATCCAACGGACACCTGACCTTCTACATTCTTTCTATTAATTGCTCCAGGACTAGTTTTGAATAGAAAAGTAGTAACACGTTTGGCTAACACATACAGAGAGATGCAGTTGGGAATACTTAAGACTTCCTACATCTGCATGCATGTTACCCTTTGCACTAAGATAAGTGCCCCACAGCAGCATGAAAGCAAACATTACTGCTGCAGATTTTTGTACACAGAGGAGTCATGACCACTCCAACAGTTTATCAGTGCTTTCACAACAAAAGCAGAGAATGAGTAATTTCATTCCCACTTCAGTATCTCATACCAGTAATATAAATCAAAGGGGGGAGGTTTTGTTTCTTTAAAGGCAAACCTCACAGTTTTAGCTTTTCAATTCTTTTCTCTTGACTGCTTCCTAATCTTTCAGAAAAATACACTTCTCTCCTACCACCACAGCAGCTTTTGGTGGAAGACAGTTTTGAAGAGAAAGCTTTCTTACCACTTCTGGATTACCTATAAAGTTTTAGACCACCTGTCTACCCTTTCCATAACAATATAGGAAAATAATGCCTTTGCTAAGGTGTCTGTTTGAACCACCACCACCGCTGCCAGTGCTATATCTGGCCCACCCTTTTCCTGACTAAAGGTCTGAATATGCATTCCCACACACTCTCAAAAATAAAATAAAAAACTGTCCTACTCTTCTGTCTTTCTCACCTGATGTAGTCGTTTCTGCAGAGGATCATGCCGCTCTTGGTGTAACATGATGTCCCGATTTCTCCCAGCTGGGCCTGGCAGCAGGAGCACTTCAGGCACCGGCTGTGCCAATAGCTATCCATGGCGTAGAGTAAGAAGCGGTCAGCAATCTTTCCCCCGCAGCCTGCACATCTTTTCCATGAGAGGGAGCCACTGGTGACCGGGGGAGGCTGCGAACTGCTGCCTGGGTTCACCATGGTCTGGATAAGAAAGCAGGAAGAAGAAAAGGTGGTTAATTTTGAGACCAGAAGACACTGTAATTTGCCTTGCTAAAGCAGTGCTGTACTGGGAGGAGGGCATGGGGAGCAATCCCTTGTTTACTTTCCAGATTCTTTGTTCTGGGTAAATTAACCGCCACCGCCGCCTCCAAGTTGGCTAGTAATGGCCAATGATAGTTTTAGCCTGCAATACTGTTGTCAAACTTGGAGTGACCCGTTTTGTTTGCTGCCAGGAAAGTACACACACCTGGAGTCACAGAGTCTACATGCCCCCGCTAGATGAAAACTGCTGGGCCTCACAGTACTAAAATGAGCATGGCAATAAGGATGAAGCCACAGTTCCTAAACACAGCTCTTTGGAAGAGCAGCTGCAGTTCACAAGTTGGGAACAGTTCAGGGGATTGTTTAATTCTACTTTACAGGAAAGGCAAGTATAATCTCTGGAGAAAAGTGAAAAGTTGTGAAACTGGTTTTCCAAGGTCTCCTTTTTCATGTCATTGTTATCTACAGGGGCCCAGCCATGATTATCCCAATTTAGTGGTTTTGTTCCCTCACACACACTTTTAAAAGATCAAATGAAGTGGGCTCCCCTTCCCAAAGGACATTTTACAGAATAATAATAGATCACTGGACTTTAAGAAGCCTGTTAACTTCCTATACAAACACAATCTACTTTTGTCTCACTAATCTGCCCTTGATCAGCAATTTAAATGCTAAACGCTTTGTTGGCCTTAAAAAAAACACTTTTGTGGTAACAGCAGAGGCATAGATCAAGAATGCCCCACGCAGGAAGCAAGGCTAATGTGGCTTCCTCAGAAAGGCTATCCCTTAAAAAAAGAGTGCAAGAAAGACTAAAACAAAGTATGCTTTTCACTTTTTATTAAATACTTTGCACAAGGCAGGCAACAGGGAAATTAACAATAGAATCAATTCATAACGCTTACTCCAAACTGATTAATTTGCTCTGCCTCTGATGCAATGGGCTAGCCATTTATACTATAAAAAGATCGAGTTATTTACTGCCAATTAAGCAGCGGTGTTTTGCTTTTGTCCTTTGGTAAGCTGTGCGTGCTCAACCCAAGGCATCTGGTTATTTGCTAAGACCCATCTGAAGAGAAAGGGAGAGGGAAAGGGTAAACTTTTCCTGCCAGTTGCCCAACTTGGTTAGAGCACTGACTTGAGGTTCCTTTAAAGAGGTCACTTTGGAGAGGGGGAGGAACAAAACTGAACAAAACAAAACAGAATTTCCTTCCAAATAACTCCTGATCATATGTTCAGTTGACCACACAATAAACCCAGACTATGAACTGCACCAATTAAGACTGTAACTAAAAACCCTGAGACTTGGGAAAGAGAACCACTCTAAAAGCCATTAGCATTGCATTTCTCTGAATGCATCATATACCTTTATGTAAATTGATTTCTGATGCATTTAACTCACGGATGGCCTTTTGTTACCATTTCCAGCAATGTGCATATGCATTTCTTACTTCAGATTTGAAGTCGAACTGATTTCAAAAGCCTATAAATCCCATTCAAATCTTTGAGACCAAAGGCACTTTCACACACGAGGCACCCACTTTTAGCCCCCTCCCGACGTCTTCCGAACGGTAAATATTCTATTTAAAAGGAAACGTTACACTGACAGAAGCATCCAGTAACCCCATTAAGCTAAAGCTCTTAAGGACAAGCAATACCTTAATGCTGATTAAATCTAAAAGAGATGAATCAAGAAGACTGACCAGAAAGCGACTCCCTCGATAACTAAGGATGGCCCTCGTCAAGTTTCATTTAGAGTTGGGCGGGGTGGGGGAAGAGAAGAAGGGGAAGAGAAAGAAAGCTTTTAACTTAAATAGGCTTACTCTGGTAATTACACAGCCAAGCAATTTAGGTCCTGGAACAGAGGCAATGAAACAGAAAGGAGAGTTGGCAGCTAGAGGCAAAACACACACCCCCTCCCTTCTTTTAACAACGTCTCTGGTGATTTTAATGGAGACCAAGGGAGGGACAAGCGTAGAGCTTGCAATTTGTAGTTACAAAAAAAAAATGGATGCTTAACTCACGGCTTGGTTTTAATTAGGTTGATTCATCAGATTTCCCCTGAACAAAAAGAAGTGGGACGAGGGCGGAGAGGAGGGGAGAGAACCAAGGGGGCGAAAATACCCCACAAGGTCTGCAACGCCACCGCCACGGCTGCCACTGTTTCAAGACTGTGTTTACTACAAAGGGAGTGCGGGGCGCTCCTCCGTCCTCCCGCCGCCGCCGCCTCGCCGGAGAGAGGGAAGCGGGGCAGGGCAGGGCAAGCGGCAGCCTCACCAACCGCTACGCCGGCGGCCTCTGAGGGGCTCCGGCAAGTGCCCGTCGCCCTTCCGTCCGTCCCTCGCTCGCCCCTCGAGGCAAGCGGGGCACACGGGGAACGGGAAGGAAAGTGCCCGGAGGGAGAGCGAGCCCGCCAGCCAGCCCAACGGCCCCTTCGCCGCCCTTACCTGTTTCCCCTCTATGGTGCAAGAGGCCGTGGATAACGTGGTGGCGGCTGTGCGGTTCGGGGAGCGCCGAGCAGGCGGGAAGGCTGCCTTGCCAGGGTGATGGATGCTGGAAAACACGCGCACAATCCCCGAGGTGTCGGCTGGGCTCCGAGAGCGGAATTGCTACACCCCGACTACGAGGAGGAGGAGGAGGAGAGCTGTCCAGGAAACGTCTGCTGCTTCAGCCGCAACTTCCTTCCTTCCCTCCCCTCCTTCTTCTTTCTCTCGCCGCCGCGCTCCGTCGAGGGGACCCGCAGAGCTCCGTCCCCGCTGCTGGGTTGCAAACGCCGCCGCCGTAATCGCTGGGTTAAGTTTTGGCAGATGTGGCCGCACTTGGGAGCTCGCCCCCCGCCCTCCCCTCTGCCGCCGCCTCTAGCGACACCCCTTTCCCGTGGGCTCCTCGGGCTCCCGCCACAGCCCACCCCGCAAGTCCTCGGAAAGTCCAGAGCTGAAGGGGCCGGCGGAGGAGGCGGTGGAGGCGCGCGCGGCTCGGGCTCGGCTCGGACGGGGCGCTTCCTTCGCCGCCGGAGGCTTCCTAGGAGCTGCGGAGGCGCGGGCGGCGGGAGCAGGACGCGCGCAGAGGCCCCTCTCGCTGCCACCGTCGGCGCCTCTCTGCGTTGCTCTTCCCCATGTGTTACTGACAGAGCAAAATCCCAACGACGCCGCGGCTCGGCCCCCGACGTCACGGCGCCTCGGCCAATCCGCGCGCCGCTTGTTCAGGCGGAATAATAAAACCTGCCAATCCCGGCGGAGACAAAGGAATGAGCGAAAGGGGAAGAGACGGGCGGGGGGAGCCAGAGAGCGGGCGGGCGGAGTGGGGCGGGGGGACGGGGGGGGGAGACCTCGAGCGAGTCAGGTGGAAGAGCAAGCGAAGCGGGGACGTGCTAGTAAGCCTGGGCGCGCACCGACGGAGGCTCCTCTCGGCTGCGGGTCGCCGAACTCCGCTCAACTCCTCTTTGGGATCCTCCGCGGAGACCTCGCTCGGCCCCCGGCACTTGTGGTGCCAAAGGGAGGCGGCCGCCGCCATCCGACGCCTTTGCGAGGAGAGGCGCCCCCCTCCCGCCACACTCGCGAGCCCCGTGGAAGCGGGGGCTGCCGCCGCCAGGCTGCGCTCCCCAATTCCAGACCGCGAGGCCCGGAGGGAGGGATCGCGGGATCCTCCTCGCTAGGATCGGGCTCGTTTCTGCCGTCGCGCTCCCTGGGAGACTGCGCCGTTCGAGTTCGGCTGTGCTCGCGCCTAAGGTTTAATCCGGCTTCGTTCCGCTTTCAGAGCAAGAGTGACCAGTACTTTTCTTTCCGCATTATCTGTCCCAAAGGTGAGTTTTCAGAGTTATTTAACACTGAGAGACGTACTCTCTCGCTCTGAAAGCGGACCGAAGCCGGATTAAACCTTAAGTGGTAGAGCAAAGTGCTTGTAAAGCAGAGGATCGCGGGTCCGATCCCCGGGCTTTTCTCGTAATTAGGCAATGGCAAACCACGTCTGTATCTCTGACAAGATAACTCGAGGGTGCCCGTGCAGACACCCGGGAATCTTCTGCGACTGGGTGGTACACAACAGCGGGCTTTCACCTCCTAACCTCTAGGGGAAATGGTTATGATGTGAACAGAGCTGCCCCTTTTACAGATTCAATCTATTAACTTTAGTCTTTAAGTGTTCAAATTTAGGGTGTTTTTCCACTGTCACTAGACATACCCATTAAGTACCCATTAATGGCATTTTTGTACCCATTAATGGGTATTTAATGGGTACTTCTAGTGACAGTGGAAAAACACCCCTTGTCTTCAGTCTTAATGAGGTGTAACTCGTTTGAGGACAAAATTATGTTCTGCTGTACTAAAATGATGGAATGACTAGTGTGATGGACTATACCTGAGGACCTGAGTTCAAATCCCAGCTTGGTCTTGGGCCAGTTACTGCACCTCACCCTGGCCTGCTTGACAGGGTTGTTGTGAGGGTTGGATGAGCTCTTCACAAAAAAAGAGTGCTGCGTTAAGTACAGAAATAAATAATGAATAACCAACCTCCTGGAATATGAAACATACAGTTCTCCAAAGTCTTATTTAGTATCTTCGTTATATACTTCAGGACTCTCCTCTAGGCTCCAGGCTATTTATTTTCTTTATTTAGCACATTCTATAGAAGGAATCTGAATGGGAATTTGACTATTCTGGTGCTCGCTTCTACTGCAGCTCCCAAAAAGAGTAATGGTGAACCATGTGCCCAGTATTGCTCATTCTTCTCTCCTTTTCTGATCTATCTTTTTTCAAGTTCTTCTGTTAATGCTGAAGCTTCGAAAATCCTGTGTTGATGTCTCAGTGCCTCTTTGGGAGACTAAGTGTTCAATCTGGTTGTGAAAGTAAGGGCTTTTATTTTACATGTGTTCTGCTCTACACCCATTTACAGAAGAAGCACTGAACTTGAATAAAAATAAAGTTGCTACCAAATTAAATTCACAAAAAAACATGCAGTTTTCTTAGCAATTGCTTTCTTCTGTGTTACTTTTCAACATTTCACTCCAAGTGACCTAAATGATGGGGTCTTTGAAATACATTTCTCCCTGTAAGTGTCCCAGAGCATATTAGAGCTCCAAATAGTGGGTGTGTTGGGTGACAAAGAGACCAAAAGGTATGCAGGACCCTTTCTTTTTTTCTTAATTTCTTTCTACTTCTGAAAACAAAAGTGGCTTACTTTTGAAGGTCTTCCAACAATCAAATGTTATCAAGCAAGGGTATGCAACAGTGGCCCTCCAGGAGTTCCTGAACTGGGACTGGCAGAGAATGATGGGAATTATAGTTCAGGAACGCCTGGAGAGCTACAAAGCGTTTCTGATTGCAAAGATCCTACTCTACGAAGAGTGGCTCAGTAACTGCTGTGCTCTATGGAATGGCTTCTCTTTGAGATGCAAAGCTTCATTCCCTCCAAAAGGATGCTCATCATTCCTTCAAACTTTCATTTTCTTTCTTTTAAAGAAAGAGGAAACCACCCTAGCAACCTACTGTCTTTTAAGGATGAGGGTAGCAGATACTAGGGGTAGGTGGCAAGCCTCTGGACTTGCGTCAGTTTCCTAGGTCCCTTCCTCACACTTTTTATGACTCTTATAAACAGACCCATTTATCTGCCCTAGAAAAACACTCAAATTTTCAGGGCTGTGTTCAGTATTCAGGCAAGCTAATGCTATTGCCTCACATCAAATTTCCATTTTCTTTCATTTTTGTTCTGTCCAGCTAACCTAAACTACACACGTTCATTTAAGATGACAGTACAATGTAGATATTTGGTAGAGTGCATCACGCCTTGTGGTTAAGTAACACTATAAAAATATTTGATCACATTGCAATTAAAAAAAAAATAGTTGTGGATGATCTTTTTGAATGGGCTTCATAGTTTTATATTTGTTTCCTCAGACATAGTCATTTTAAGGTCCTGACCCAACTGCTAGAGTTCAGCCCATAGTATATTCAACATGCAGATGGCAGTGATGGGAAAATCTGAGTATGTCATAAAATAAAATAAAATCAGTTCTCTGTTCAGAGCAAAAATGCTTTCTAATTTTACTTAACTGGTATTATTTTAACTGTTCTAATGATCATGTCCAAATGAGGGGAATACAGTGCCATTATGGTACCATTATGGTGGGGTTGCCTCACATATCTAAGAGCGTTAAGAACTATTGCTGGAAAACCCAGCACTGGCTGAATGAGTTTACCAACAATAGTGTGTTTACCCACTTTCTGGATGGAGTCACTGTGATTGCTCTGTTCAGCCCGCATACATGGAGGCTGAAACAGATGTCCACAAATGCACAGAGGTGACAGTGAGCACCTCTGGGCATTTTGGACACCCAGATGCCCAAGTAATTTAAAACATGCAAAGAAAGAACCACAGCAGGTACTGTCTAGCTAGCAAAGGATAATGGCAGGGGATCAATACCCTGTGTTATACCTTGCTGGCAGGTTATTTGGCTGCCATCTGGAGGTGCCCTGACCTAATAGTCTACCACGCCTAAGCAACTATCTCTGGTATAAAAGAACTAGTTTCTTAGAAACTTTATGCCTAACCACTTCTATGTAATTCTTAGTCACCAGAAGTGATCAGGGTATTTTAGAGTCATCTATCTTTATCTGTGAAAGTTAGGGCCTAGATTCAAGCCTGGAAAAAATTAATTCTACCTCCAAACACGGAATTTTATTGTTCATTTGTTCAGTCATGTCTGACTCCATGGAGCAAAGCATGCCAGACCCATCTGTCCTCCACTGTCTCCTGAAGTCTGCCCAAACCCATTTTCAATATTTCCATGATGCTACTTATTCATCTCATCTGCTGCTTTCCCCTTCTCCTTTTGCTGTCAATTTTTCTCAGCATCAGGGTCTTTGCCACTGAGTCCTATCTTCTCATTATGTGGTCAAAATATTTGAGCTCCTGTATCAGTATTTGTCCTTCCAGAAAATAGGGTTGATTTCCTTTGACTGACTCTACTTCCCTGCAGTCCAAGAGACTCTCCAGTTCCACAATTTGAAAGCAAACAGAGAACACTAGTCTTATCTACAGAAACCCAGAGCCACCCTCTGCAAATTTAATTTGTATTTAGAGCTACAACTCTGAATCACTTTCTTGATAACAAATAAGTGCTGAAGAAGGAATGAAGAAGATGTGATCATCAAGGCAAAAGTCCTCAAACCACTTGCTTCTGGGCAGGCAGACTGAGGTCAGTGGAATGGGACTCCTTCAGCACTGAATTGCCTCTGATTATATATATAGTCAAGGGCAGGCCTTGTACGTTGTTTTTTCTCAAACATTTCAGAGAGCACTTTGGGCTGAGTTCTGTGTTAACATACTTAAATTTCACCAGCAACTCATGTAACGTTCTCCTTAGTAAAAAAAAAAAGTGATCCTTTGATCGGAGGAGTTACAACATATATATATATATGTTCACATATATACGGACAGCATCCCTCATCAAAGCAGTGTCCATTGATTTTTAAGTACTTCTTGTTGAAATCAATGGGGAGTTCAGCTTAAAAATTAATGCTACTGTAACTCAGTGTTATTAATACTCCATAAAAATTTAAAAGAGGAATATGTTTTACATTTGGCTGGCAGTTAACAGTGCATTGTGCCATTTAAAAAGGCAATACCATCGTTCTTTAAAACAAACAGCTGAGCAAACTTGAGTAGAGTGAAGGCCAGTTAAAGAAGTTAAATATCCAGTAGCATAAAATTCTAATGGAAAAATGAAATATTAATTCCATGCACAGGGCAGTTGTCAAGGCAAAAGTTATAAGCAAACATTCCTAAAAGAAGAAATATCAGTAAAGGGAATTTAGGTATATTCAGTGCTCTGTTTTCCCATAATAGGAGCCTAATGGGATGCCCAGGGTGACATATAATGCAGGCGAAACAGACATAGAAAAAAAGAGAACAAAACAATGTCATACAAGCTTCCTAGATAATTCAGTTCTAGCCTTCAGGCCAACTATAGGTTGCAGAGTTTTTGCAGACCTATCTTCTGAAATGTGATTCTGTCCTGCTCCTGGTTACTGATTGTTGAATCTTTTTTTCTCTTGAAACCCATGCCACATCATAAAGTTTCCATTCACTTAGCAGCTCTATTGGCTACTGAAATTAGCAGGTCCCATTTTAAAAAGCAGCTGTTGGTGGAACCCAGTACAAGAGACAATAAGAGACAATGCTATTTTTCTCTATTATTATGTAAAAAAAGCCATTACACACAGCAAACAAGATCACTATGCTGGATTTTGTATTATATCACTAGTCAGGCACTTCCCAAGCCAAGGATGACTGGGACCACTTTCAATGGTTTTTGCCAGAGTTGCTGAAGTTCAATTCTCAGGTCTTCATATCTGGTGAGCTTCTCCAACTGTTTCTCCTCAATTTTGCTGTCAGAATAAAATAATAATAATAATCCTATTATTATTATTATTATGTAAAACAGCAGTTACACACAGCAAACGAGA
>MTQE01001134.1:48704074-48715243 GCA_014337955.1 Aspidoscelis marmoratus | reverse complement strand
GATTTCTCTTGGGATTCTTTAAAGCATATGGAAAAGGTGATGTCAACAGCACTATATGCTGGGTAAATGGAGTCAGAGCTAATTAATAGAGATACAACAGAAAATGTTGTGCCTTTCAAACTGTTGTTCAGACTGTAACCATACATTTATAACCCAGTACTTAGATGATGGAAGAAGTTCACGGAATAAGTGTGTGTGTTTTTCAAAATATAGGTGAATTTAAAATCTGTTATGTGTAATGTATAATGGTACTTCCAGTGTTGTAGCTTTTAAGATGATTTAGTCTCTCGAGCATTTTCCTTTGAAGTTTAATATGCAGTTTCATGTCTGCACAACATTTTCAATGCATTAAACAAATTAGTCTCTGGTTACAAAAGTTTTTCAACATTTGCAAGTTGCCATTTAACTGAGTCCATTACGTGTCAACAAAGCTGATCATTTAAAAGAATGAACTTTTGGAAAGATTAGCAAATAAAACAGCTTCTCTCAACCTTTTTAGTGTTTACTTGAAAGCATTCCACTCTAAAAAGACATTAATATCCCACAAATTATTATTATTAGAATAATTGCTCTTACTTCTCTGAGAACACACTTTTTTTCCTCCTCATTTCCCTTCAGCGTCGACAGCTTTTCACTCAAATAGAAACTTCCTATTATTTGCCCCCCACCCCACTCCCTCCCAGTGAAATGAAGAATAGGAATTATATAGTTTTCACTAAGGAATAATTAATATGTCTCAAGTATTAGAACAGAGAATTGCAGTGTGACTTTGAATGGTAGCCTCTAAGGAGTTGCATTGTTTGTTCTCTCCGGTCTTTAATGAGCTTTAGTAAATGGCCAGGAAAAATTACCTTCTTTCTGTAATATGAGAGAAGTGAAGAATGAAGGAAGCTATAGAATCCCTAGGAGAAAAGAAGAAACAGCTAGGCAGTGGCACTCACACTCACATACATAGTTTCTCTTGCTCGCTCTCACACGCACGCACGCACGCACATGCACACACACACACACACACACACCTGACCCTTGGAGGAAGTACTGTTCCCAGATATATTACAAACATAGAGACAGACATTGAAAAAGACTGCAGTTAAAATGCATAGAGTTGTTTTTAGTGTTTACGTATCATTAAATGAGATAGATTCCCCCACCCCACAAGCTGACAGGGTCTGGCTTATGTTGGGGGACAATTACATTTGGAGAAGTAGCAGGGAGTCAGTCTCCTTCTTTGTAAGACTCTGCTGAGGGTTTTTTTTTTCCTTGTAAAAGTCTGTGAAGTTTCTATTTTCTTCTCCATCCTCACAGGCCATTAGTTGCCACATTTATGGAATGGAATAGATGGCTCTCTTCAGCCTATAGCTGCTGCTGGGTAAAGTGAAGTGAACCACAAGGAAATGGAACAGAATAGATTCATGGACTAATGTTGGGCCTTCACATTGGTCAGTTCTACTTATCTCTCCTCTCCTGATATTTACTTGTGCGTCTCCAGGCCTCAGTCTATAATTCATGGCCATTGGGCCCATTTATTCTTCATGAGAAGATCAGTGGTGCTTCGTGCCCATTAGAACTGTCTGTGATAAAGTGAAACAATAAAATGAAGAGTAGAAAGAATAAATGATGAGTAGATAGGGACAAAGGAAGGTGAGATATTATGGGCCCAGTTAGACCTAAGTTAAACCTAAGCCACTTTGTGGCTGGAGCAGTTTCAAGAAAGAAATCCAGCTCTTACTGCAAGAAGCATACTGTCCTCATGACCATTCAAAGCTGGGGAGCTTTCATTCCCCATCTTCAGTATTTCAGGCCAGAAATCAGACACTTCCTCTGTTCAAGAAAACAGGACCAGTCTATTCACAATGGGAAAAGCAGACAGGTAGGTCTGTACTTTGAAATGGCAGGGCAGAAGGACAGAAGAAAGTGCTGTTGCAATGCTTCCTCCTGATCTACTATGGTGGACAATTTGCTCAATGAGTGCAGTCAAGCACTTACATGGCACTACTGATCCTGCCTTGATTCTCCTTCGATCAACTTCTGGGTGAAGAGAACGTAACCACAAACTGACAAGCTGTTTTCTTCCATGTTACCTAATGCCAAAAATCCACCATAGAAAAGGATAATTTTGCCAGCATGTTCTCTTCTCTCTGATCAAAAGTAGATTAAACCTTAGGCATAACTGCCCCCCCCCACCCAAGAATGTAATCCTAGGGAAACCTACATGAAAATCAACCCCACTGATCATAGTGGATTATGAGTACATTAGCCAACTCTGAACGAAAACATGGAGAGTGGAACAAGTAAAAATTAAAACCACTCAACAGCAAGAAGAACCAAACATTATAACTTAAAATATTTAAAAGGTTAATATAAAACAAAACAAAAAGTTTAAACAGCAGTGGTTAGTGACAAGGGTTCCAGCTAGAAGGCCCTCCCTGTGCCATGCTGATTCAAGGAGGTTTTCTTTATTTCAAATAACTAATAATAATAAACTTGTGTGTGATAATAAACTCATAGCAAACATACTTGCTACCAGCTATGATTGCTCTTCTGGGCCACACTGAGCTTAAATTACAACATTAATAAGACAAGGCATCTCTTTAGAAGTTAACTATAAATCTTGTCCCTATAACTTCATACAGACAGTATTTATTAATCCACATTATGTGGATAATCTGGAATAAAGCATAGATAATCCAGAATAAAATGGGTTTGGATATGCTTTGCTCCAGATTATCCAAATAATGCAGATAATGTAAGTGCTGTCTGAACTGGGACTACCAACAAAAAGAACTCACCTCTTATATCACTGAATTTCTCTTTAAGATGGGACCAACAGCAGGACTTCTGGTATGATCATAAGAGCATTTGGCTAGACTGTGTCTCCATGTGCATCACAAGATACCCCAGCAGCATAAGATGCTCACCAAAGAGCATTTGCCGAGCCAAGGCACTGGGGTGAAGGTGCAAAATAGCACTCAGAGGAGGAGTACCTCGCCCATGGTGTCTTTGGAGGCCTTCATGCTCTGGACCTAGAAGTGGAGTAGCACCTGACAATGTAGGAAAAGGGCCCTTCTGTAAGGAGCCCACACTCAGGCATATCCTACATGGTTTCTAAATCAATGGCAAAAGTGTGTGGGCTGCAGTCAAATAGTAAAGAGTGTGTTATTTCAGATTCCAAAATCTTATCATCTACAAAGACTCTTGGACACAACATCACTTAGCTTCTACAAGCACAAAATAGAGACATGTTGGAGACCAGAAGACAACAACACATTCTTCTTACTGTGGTTCTTTAAGTTATGTCTCCCAGGCTGCCTGTGAACATCCACAGTACCATTATTTGAGATTGTTACACTATTAGCTTTAAAATTTTATAAGCCATATAGTAGCACAGGTGTCAGCCTGAAAAGCTAAGGAGGGTCAATAAAGAAATCATACATTAAAAAAGCTGTTTAGGTTTCCCTTGCTTTGTTTTCTTTTTCAGAACAGATTGTCACATGTGCACATACAGGAAAATAAAATCTGGAAACTTGAGCTGGTGAAAGGATCATCTTCAGGTTCCTGCAACAAAGTACATGCATTTTCCTCTCACAAGCTTTATTTCAGAGAAAGGAAGTATGAAAGAGGTAAGGAAACAAATCAATAACATTTACCCTAAGTAGGCTTTTAAAAATATGTTGCAATGTGTGATATTTCTGATCACTGTTTTTTCTTAATGAAGGAAATCATGGCAAGCTTTTCCATTACATTTGCAGAATTTCAGTATTACTTTACAAAGCATGTTTAGTAAATGACACAGGAAAATATAGTTTCTGTTTGTACTTATTCATTACTGTAATTGACTGTTTTGGGGGGAAAGTGTCAAATTATACGTGCATGAAAACAAAAAGAAGGAAGAAAAATTTAAACCATTATAAAATACAATGAAAATCCCAGAAGTATGGTATGGTATGGTATGGTATGGTATGGTATGGTATGGTGATACGATACAATACGATATGATATGATATGATATGATATGATATGATATGATATGATATGATATGATATGATATGATATGATATGATATGATATGATATGATGGTGCAAGTATTAGTTCTTCAGTTACACCATTATATGAGGAAAAAGAAACAGGTCTTTATCTCGCGTATGAGAGTTGTTAGATTTGTAGGCTGGTGAACTTCTTTGCAGAAAGGTTTACAGAGATAGGGAGACACTCTTGAACAGAACTGAGCCCAATTTGCCCTAGGCCTTGTAGTTTGCGATAGGTTAACATCTGGGCAAGTGCAGATGTTAACATCTGGGCAAGTGCAGAAATGTCCCCGGCCTTCCCAGATGTTAACCTATTGCAAACTAGTGGTGGTGCATGAAATTGTGCACCACATACAAACTAACCATTACCTGAATCTTACCTGACACATCCAGCTGGTTAGCATTCACACCAATTCTGGTGTACCTCAGATGATTCCAAACACAACTGAACATGTACAGAGTGTCCTCATCACCATGACAACAGCGCTGGTGCATGTGCAGTCACACCAAGAGCTGCAATCAAGAGGGCAGTGCCCTGTGTGTGATTAGATGAGCGTCTGGATGGAGGTAAGTTTCTGGATGCCGACACTAGTACAAGTTAGTCTATTTCTGCATTTTCCCCATCCAGTGGACAAGAAGCTAAGTGCAGAAACACCCCTGATCTGAAATGACACCTTTCCTAATCTTATTCAATTGGAAAAAAAATAGAGAAGGGCTTGGTGGGTGAGCCATAAGCTCTGGGCAGGTTTATATGGTGACAAATATTACATTATATACCATTGCCCTGCTGTGAGAACAACTCTGAACACTTAACAACAGTCTCATGTTCAAGATCTTTAAAGGTCCAAAGCTTTGGTTTGGCAAACCACCCAAGAAGTAGAAATAACTAGGCCAATTTTAATACATGATCCAGTCAAGTATTAAAATGCAAAGACCAACTTTCTACAAAGCAATTAGAAATAATTTCAAACTGGAGAATAATTAACTCGATAGTGGTAGTGACTCAAAGTGAGACGCAGCCCGAGTAACAATAATGATGACACAGTAGCTTGCATCTAATTGAGAGGTTTTAACACTAACGGTAACAAAAATAGGCATAAAATGAAGGTTTCAGCTCTAAAAGCAGATACAGGGCTAGAGAAGCAGCAAACTAGAGAATTTTGCCAGGTTAGGAAGATACAGAAGATTTTAGGAGAAAGAAGGCAGATTAGATGGCAAGAACTTAAGGATCCAGAGAGTTACATTTTGCAGCTGGAGATAGGTAGTGGCATGAATTCAATCTAACAAACTCTTCTTTTTGATTATCCTAGTTTGTGCATCCTATCAATTGTAATATACATGTATCCCCACACAAATATCAACTAGAGGGGCCCCCCATTGAATTATGGTGATCCAGTCAAGATTTTCTTTGCAAAATTTAAAAACAGAGAGGAAAACAAGGGCAAGAGGAAAAGGCTAGGAGAAAGGGATTATACTTCCCTTTCTTGGGGTCTTCTCTTGATCAGGGATGGGTTTTGCAGCTCCAAAAAGAAGGCTGCCAAAACACTCACAAGGGTTTCGGCAAAAACAAGATCAGTAGCAGCCATGAGAGGTTCAGCTCAAGAGAAAGTTTCTGCACCTTCCCCCAATAATTTTTTTAGTAGAAGGCTAGTAAAGCAAAGGCAGAGGATCCAAAAAGTTCAGGAATAATCACACTCAAGGACCAGTTAACGGTATCCTGCTAGTGCAGGTAATTCACAATGAAACAGCTCAAAGCTTCAAGATGAAAGAGGTAGCTCTAACTTATTCCTTCAATTTAATAATTATTTCAGTGATGAGCTTCTCAGAAACAGGAATTCACTCACACAGCAAGTACACATAGTTTGGTCCTTGATCCTTCTTGGCATGAGCACACAGAGCAGTGGCACTTGGTAAAAGAGTGCCCACAAGGACGCATACTGAAAGAAGATACCTACTCTTATACCCCAAAATGCATCCTCAAGGTCTGGGCCAGACATTTGGCAAGAACTGGGGTAAACAAATATTTACAGATGTAAACAAGGTGCAGTGATTAAATTAACAATTCTACTTAAGTGTCTATGTTTGCATTTTAAACTTGCAGCTCTCGCACTTGGGTCATGGACACAGCTTGCTTAAGTAGCATATTCCTGCAACAGGCTGATGGTATTAAACTGATCTTGTGGCATAATCAGCAAAAAAAAAGAAAGCAGACAACATCAAATGTGCCTCTACAAAATCAGAGGACAAAGCTGTGGACGGCTGACATCTCTAGCCATATCCTCATGTAGCCAAGATGGATTTTGATTTAAGGACGAGTCTCATGCACCAATCATTCACCTTTTCCAATCTGAGTACCTTGTAGACTTGTAGCACTTATCTGATTTAAGCATAAATCATAGCAATCCTAAGCTGTGCAGAACATTAAAGTTCCACATTGGCCACAGGTAGTAAATGTGATGTCACTCAGCCAAAATACCTGAATTCAAGTCAAAGGCAGGATCTGTACTACTGGCAGCTGCAAATATGCTATGTGAACACTCACTATCTCTGCCAGCCACACAACTAATATAATGTTTTCAGAGAGAACTGGTTTCTCAGGATCAGGAAATGGCCCCAGAAATTGTTCTCAATGAAGAAGGTGAGTGGGTAAGTTCACAGGAGGAGACTAGAGGAAATAGTGAAAACTCTGTCACATTGCTTTCTTCTGCTTTACCATTTAAGCACTCTTAAAACTGCAAATGGTGTCTGTTCGCTTGAAGAGTGAGAGGTCCTCAACAGCTTGCATAATGCTATTAGATTGCCAGGCAGATCCTACCAAATGTAGGTATCTCAATCTACTGTAGGTTTTATGGTGCTTTTAGGAGAATACAGTCTGCCAAGCCACAATGACAGTTTTTCTTGCACTGCCTTATATACCCCTGGGAAGGGCACCTAATATACTCACCTGCCTCGTTTCATCCATCACTCAATGTCACTTCTTCCTCTCAGTTGTCCTGGCAACTCCAACCAGGCTTGGAGTGCCAAGTTTCCCAGGCAACTTCCATCAGACTTGAAATGCCAGCATTCCCACCTTGGAGATATGAAATTTCTGGAGCTAATAATGCAGCTATGAATTATTTGGTCCCATTTGATATTACTATCTCTGTCTTCATGGTAAGCACTAAAACAGGGTTTACAAGGAATATCCTAAAGCAAACATAATACTTTCTGCCTCTCCTAGCTCACCCTTGGGTACAGAGCATTGTGGCAGCAGCTGTTCCCAAAAGGTCCCACCCCAAAAAAGGGTATCTGAGCTCCTCATTGCTTGACCACATGCGAGTCAGTGTTGGAAGATGAAGCAGAGATGGATGCCCCTCCTTCCTTCCTTCCTTCCTTCCTTCCTTCCTTCCTTCCTTCCTTCCTTCCTTCCCTCCCTCACTCCCAAGTGCTCTGTACCCCATCACCCAAAAAATGGTGTCTGAGATACCTACAAAAGGTGAGACCATTCAATAATTCAATTTGGACCATATTGACACCTATGTTCAGGCCTCTACTGCATGGGTGCATGTGTATGTGTGCCTGAGTATGTACTCAGAGAATGCTATCCCATGCCTTCTAACTCCTTCTTGGGCATGGCAAAGACCAACTTGTAAGAAATTGATGCAAAGACCAATTGTAAGAAATTGATGCAAAGTAAAAATTTAATAAAGCTTTGTAAATATCTCAAAGGATAGCATGGATTATGGATCATTTGGGCAGGTAAGTCAGTTACCACAAAGGAGTAGACAGTCCTGGGAAGATCATGGGGAAAACCAACAAAGAACCATCTTTCAGAGGCTGTTCACAATGGGCTGGAAAATTCAGTGATCAGCTGGAATGATTAATCTTGAACTTTTGAATTAATGGTAGAACTTTCTACCAGAAGGAACTGTCAGGAACCAAGAACCTTTTTATTATTATTATTTCCATGTTCTCATAAGTATGAGAACAGGGATGGAGGAAGACTAATATTCTTAAAGCCATACTGTTACAACACATTTTTGAATTCGGGACCTGGCACACTAAATCCAGATAATATGCCACAAGGCCACGTCATCCCTCCATTTGTTCTCCTTTAAATGGCAATCTGTATGCTTTGGAAACGTCAGGAATTAGATTGCAAACAGCAAAGAAAAAGCTGCCCTTTTAATGAATGCACAGAAGGGTAGATTATAGATATCTGAGGAAGACACAAGAAGAAAGGAGTTTTTGAAAATGTTAATAGGATAAGACTTTATGACTAATGCACAAAGTCAAGGCAGGAGGCTGAAAACCATTGCTTTTCTACCTTTAGCATACTTCTGATGGAGAGTTATGATTTATACAGCACTTAACTCCCACTATAGGGAGTAGAGAATTAATTTGTTAAGAGAAGGCCACCAAGCATTCTGTGCCCCCACACAACTCATTTATGCCTCTCTTTTATCAAGCACAGTGCAACTTCTTTTAAAGTTTGCTATACACTGCTGCTTGATTGTAATTTCCTGAAATGAAGATCTGTTTTTATTAACAGTTCCAGAACTACTAGGAAAAAGTCATATAGCACCCCCTCCCTCCTCTTAGTTTCATGAATTCTATCCTGATTTTATTCATTTAGCAAGAAATTATCCAAGCACATGGAACGTCCCGCAAGTGCTAAAATTTCACCCCTAACAGATCCCTAATAGGTAGACATCTCTTTTTAAGCAAAAGAGAATCCACTGCTACCCATTACAGTAGGGAGGTTTGCCTGGTCCACCTCCCAAAGACTATAGCAATTTTGACAGTAGCAGCCTAAAGAGAAAATAAAATGCTAGGATTAGTTATGAATAGGGATATTCATAATGAAATTGCGTGTCCAAATTGCCATTGAAACAAATACCCATTTGTTCAGTTTGACGGAAAGCTGGTTAATTGAACACTTGTTTACATCCAATTCCAAACTAGTTCAAAAACAAAATATACACTTTTCTCCTAGAAAATCCCTTTTCAAGGGCAAAATCACAGAGAACATGGACTATTCAGTTGTTCATGTTCTCATGTTGGAGCCTGGCTTGGTTCAGATTTCTGCATATTTGAACAACCTTATGTTCGGTTCAGTATAAGGATATGCATGAATATCTGTAACATTTGATACCCGTACAAATTCAGACAAATTAGGACATTTGTATACAAATCAAATTTACAACATTCGTACATTGACATTTGTATGAATACAAACATTTCGGAACATTCATACGAAGCTTCGTAACATTCGTGAAATCGGGAGATGGAAAAGGGATCCAGAGTGCATTTGACATGGTTTGAGAGCAGATTCAAAGTGGATTCAGGGTGGATTTAATGCTTTCAGAATGGATATGTTATTGGATACGTATCGGATACATATGCATTCATATCTGATATTCATACAAATTCATACAAATACATTTGTATCAAACAGAATCCTACCACAAACAAATATGGGTTTTCTTAAATTTGATTTGATAAGAATCAAATGCAAAGATACCATTTGTGCACATCTCTAGTTCAATGCAAACATTCATGAGCACAAATTGTTTGATTGGATTTTCCATTGTGAATCAAACTTTGCATATCCCTAGCGGTGTATTTTAAATCTCTCCACCCATACAAGCACCCTAGCAAAGTTGAAAATTGCAGCCTTCATAATCAACTCCACTGTTTAATAACCAAAGAGAAGTAATAACTGTGTGTTATTTTAGTTGGGGGGTTACCAATGATTATCAGGCCACAAGGAATTGCTGGAAATAGGAGCTCTGAAACTATACATATTTAGCAACTGAGTGATGGTACAAGCTAGCTAGCTTGAGGGACCACTAGCCATAGACCTTAAAGGAAATGCTTCACTGGCAAAGTGCACAATGGATTCAAACAATGAATAATAATAATACCAACCAGACAAGTGACAATACTGCAAAATTGCTCAATGGAAAGGTCAGTGGAAATATTCACCAATGTTAAGACAACAAAGAATTGACAAGGGTATAAAAAAGGCAGAGGAGAAAGTATTTGTTTCAGGAGAAGTTAATCAGATCCATATCCTGCTAAGGAAAGAAGGTGAGGAGGTTAAAAGATTAAAGCTGGCACAGCTATAATCAATTTTAGAAGGCTACTCTTTATGCAGAAGGGTAGGAACATGACTTCTTTTGTTTTTGAAGGGAAGATGCAGGAAAATTCAGAGAAATGGACAAATGGAGAGAGTTTTCAGTGCTCTATGCAGTGTGTAAGTTCCCAGCATCAAGTTACATTTGCTGAGTAGCAATTGGCACAGAAAAACAAGGAAGGAGATAGGAAGGAAGGATTCTGTCTCTCTTCCCACAGCCATGTATCTCCAATTGTGATTCTTCTTCTGGTTCTTGGCATCATTCACCCTGCCTGCATCCTGGTAGAAACTAGGGCTGCTAGATCCATGGTCCAGACCGTGGCATAACCTGAGGTGCTTTTGCACTTGGTCCTGTAGTTTACAATAGATTAACATCTGGGCAGGTGCATCTGCACTTGCAAGAGACATTTACAGCCTAGAAATGCTTCCACTCCACCCAGATGTTAACCTGTTGTAAACTAGTGGTGGTGCATGAAATCATGCAGCACATGCAAACTAATGTTAACTAAAAGATTGTTTGTTTAAAGCATCCAGCCAGTGAGCATTCATACCACTTCTGGTGCGATGGGCCATCTGAAGTGTCGCGCAAGTGCACTGGCACTTCAAATAACCCTAAACACAACTGCATGCACACAGAGCATCACCATTCCCATAGCAATAGTGACACTGTATGCACCATCAAACTGGGTGATGTGATCAAGCTGGTAGTGCCCTGTCAGTGATCAGGCACATGCCTGGACACCAGTAAGTCTCTGGGCTCATGGGGGTTAATCTACCGTATACTAGCATTCCCAAGTAAGAATGCTAGTGAATATTAGTTGCTAACACACTCTTCCCATCCAATGGACAAGAAGCCAAGTGTGAAAGCAGCCCTGGCCTCCAGACCAAAAAAATTTGGGGGGGTTGAAAAAGGAACTTTGAGCCCTTCTTTCTGTCGAGCATTTCCATCCTCAGAGTGTCTCCAAGAGGAGCACTTTGGTCTAGTGGTTAGGGAGCTGGACCCTTATCTGGGAATACTGGGTTT
>MTQE01001134.1:48689694-48704045 GCA_014337955.1 Aspidoscelis marmoratus | reverse complement strand
AGTGGTTAGGGAGCTGGACCCTTATCTGGGAATACTGGGTTTGATTCCACTCTTGTTCATGAAGCCAGATGGGTGACCTTGGATGAGTCACAGCTCTCTTCTGAGCTCTCACAGCCCCATTTACCTCATAGGGTGTTTTGTTGAGGGGAGAAGAATAGAAAGCTTTGTCAGCCACTTTGAGTATCCTTAAATGGGTGGGAAAGGCCAACTCTTCTTCTTCTTTGAGAGCAAACTCTGAGGGTTGGACTTCTGCTTTTTCACAGAAGATGGCAGTCATTACCTCCCTTCTCAAAGTATATGAGCAATGCATATGAGAAAGCAAGCCACCTATCTTTCCCTGTTCCTCTCCACGCACCTTCAGCTCCCAAGGGATGCAATGCTTCTAAACAAGCAGACTCTTCACTAGCCTTAAGAAACAGCACTGCTGACTGGAGATGATGGGTCTTTGGATTCAAAACAGCTATAGGACATCCCAATAGCAAAGGCTAGTTTGTGTTGTTAGGCAATGACCTTATAGGTCTCAGGCAAAGATCTGCTACCTAATCCTATTGATGGGAGAGACAAGTAGGAATTTCTGCAGGCCAAAGCTGTACTCTGCTGTTCAGCTTTGATCCCTTTTGCATTCAAAATGATCCCTTCAGCACTGCCGATGGAAAGGACTACTATCCCAAGAAAATGCATGTCATATAATCCTCTATTCAAGGAAGCCGGTGCAGCCTTACTTTTTAAATTCCAAAGTAGCCATGCCAGAGATAAGAAGATACAAAGGAATCACTCAGCAAACATACAGAGACATTCCCCCTGGAGGCCACAGGTTAATATCCAGCCAGGTAAATTGTAATTAAACACAGACATTTTATAGTAATGTATGGGAAACACATTGTTCACCTGCATTCACTTCCAAATGGGCAGATATTTGCTTCATTACTTTGCTTTTCCACAGCTGTCAGCACAGCTTATAAAGCATTGGGCTGGCCTGGACAATGACCTTTGTCTGTCAACTTTAGAAATAGTCTCCACAAATTAGAGATGATTTACACTCTGGGAGAAGTTAGTCCTGTAAAGACACTGAGCACAGTTTCCATCTGGTGCATCAGCCTCATATTAAAACACTATTGATTTCTTTTCTTTTTTTCTTTCCTTTCTTTCTGTATTAAACACAAACACAAAAGAACCGGGGGACCATCAAAAGTGGTCTGTTTTGGGTCCTGTTTATTTTTCAAACTGGCTATTTACCTAATTATTAAAAACTAAAAAGAACACTGAACAGCAGAGCACATTGTGCCTATTGCACACTGTTTGGCACTACATAAAAGTTGAAATAGTAGGAGGAGACAGATGGCATGAAACCAAAAGTTAGCATGTTAACATTTGTTACAAGCTGATTATTTATAATTTAGCAACTGCTGGTTAAAAGCAGATTTGAGTCCTTCAGACCATTCTTAAAGACTCCAGTCCCAACACAGAAAGAGTAAAGGCTATTGAAATCAGCTGTTCATGAGGCCAGAATAAATAGAGAGATAGACTTCACTTTTCTGCACTTGACTGACTAGTCAAGTCAGGGGGAACTCCCAGATGGTGTATCCATGCTGCACATAGCTGCTCCTTAACTAGAAATGCCTCTGCACATCCCAGAGTAGCCCCAAGACAGTTTAGGTATGGAGTAGTTAAAACTGCTCCACACCTGTACTAGCTGCAAGGCTATGCCAGCCTGGCAAGCTCTCACTTGCACCTCTTCCAGTGGTGCATGTGCAATTTTGTACTGCGTCACCTGGTTGCCCCGGCAATGGTGCTGCAGAGGGGCTGTTGCCAGGACTGCAATGGCAGCCATCAGGTGGTCATTCACACTGTGGGTAAGTTCAGAATGCTCTAGCCATCTGCAAGTGTGAATTTGCCCAGAGACAGAGATGATAAGAGATAATAGAGACAGAGGCTGTGTTCCCATGCAATAATAAGTCTGCTGAAAATCTTCCTTTGCCACAGAGCGGTCCCATGCACGGCTTTAATCCGGGTTTCCAACGCCGCTAATGGGGAAAACCCGCTTTAAAAAAATACCTGTTTAAAGCAGTACTTTCTGGAAGACGCAGGTTTTCAGCGCAACATTTTCCATGGGATCGCTCCATGGCAAAAGGGGCGGGGATTCTCTCCCAGGTGGGAATTGCCGGCCGGAGAGATCATCTCTCTCTCTCTCTCTTTTGCCTGTCATCCAGCCAGTGATCTATGCAAACAGCGATCTAGGCGGGCATTTTCTCTTTGCTTTTTCTCTTTCCAATCCCAAAGAGAAACAGCAAAGATACATTGTGATGAATTGCTTCCGTGAAAGTGAAAGTGTAAAAGAGCCGGCTGGGTGGAGATCTTGTAAAGAGTGCCAGCTGCAGTCTTCGCAAACAGGGGAGATGAACAGAGAAGTTTTAAATTTTTCTTTTGGTCTTTTTGAAGGAAAGGATCGCAGGATCGCTGGCTGGGGAGGAGGCGTTTCTGCAGCTGGAAATTCCTTCCGCCCGATCACCCAATGAAACAGCGAGGGGCGGGGAGAAAAAGATGCGGGTAAACAAAACACGCTTCCTTGGGGACGGTCCGTTCATTTTAAATGTGTGTTTTGCTTACCCCCTTGGGAACGCTTAAATCTGGACTAAACCCGCTTTTCTTTAATCCACTTCAGTAGAGGGGCAATAGAGATACAAATTAGTACCATGGGAACGCACCCAGAGACAGAAACAGAGATGATAGAGATAGATATCATAGAGACAGGCAGAGGCAGAGATAGAGATGGAGGATCCCTCCAGACATGGTCTAAACCTGTAACCATGGCATTCCCAATATAGTCCTGGGTTAGTCAATTGATATTACACAATATCAGTGTTATGGAAAGTTTGGCAACAATCCTGGGTTTCCTGTCATAGCAATGGTTACTTTGTCTGTTTCAAGTTTTTGAACTAATCCCACTTGAGATGATCCAAAGCCAAACAAGCATGTAAAAATAATAAAAGAAGGGGGACTCGTCCTCGGCTGGCTTCTGGTAGCCCCAAGTGAGCTTAGTGATGGATAAAAAATTGACCGGTGAAAACCAATTGGATACAAACTGGACAGGAAGGACAGGAAAAGGAGAATCAGAGCTGGTGTAGCCTTGCACATTAAGCAAGAGGTAAAACCTTGTGAATTGGAATGTCTACGTGAAAACAGGCTAGAAAGCAATATTAGAGACATGCTATTGCCCTCCTAATCAAACTCCTGAAGATTATCAGCATTTAGGAAATGAAGTCATGGAGGTAGCAAAAAATGAAAGTATACTTACAATGAGGGCTTCAACAACCCTCATGTAAATTGGGTGAACTCTCGTTCACCTCATGAGAGACAGATAAAATTCTCAGACATGCTAATGGGCTGGTCATTACAACAGATGGTTGTGGAACTAAGCAGGGAAAAGGGAATCCTGGACTTTATCCAAAGTAATGTTCAGGTTCTGGTACGCGACATCACTGTGGCTATCCAAGAAGGAAGAGTGACCACAGTGTGATAACATTCCGCTTAAATATAGGCCCTTGCTGCACTTGCCTGCCTGCAGTCCAGATCAGTGGGTCCATCTGCTGGACTAGATGGCTGTGGCCTGATCCAGCAGGGCTCTTCTTATGTTCTTATGAGGTGATTTCAAAAGCTGCCAGTAGACTGCAATGGCAAGAAGATAATTGTTTCTCCTGTTGGGGTGGGGAGAGGAGGAACAGGAGGTAATTGTAGGATCTTGTTTAGATCCTACATTATCTCTTGCCATCTGGAAGCAGCCACATATACCAACACTGATACACTTACATATAATTAAATGTGAAAGTGACCAGCACAGAACAATCTATATTCTGCAGAAAGGTTAATCAATCCTTTTTTCCCTTCATAGCTTTCAAAGCCATTTCTTTGGCTGCTGCAGCTGCTGCATTTTGTACCTACAGCATGGTCTGTCCAAGCCATTTTGCTGTCTGATGAGCCATTTTGCTATCCAGGACAACTCAAGGCAATAGGCCACTTAAGACAGTCAGGACAGGCCATATGAGAAATAGACCTGTTTATCAAGAGAGAGGAAAATGCCAGGAGCTCAGAAGGTACAGCTAGGTTCTACCACCTGATTCAGCTGGTTCATTCTGCCTTCTGGGGTGGAAGCTGCCCTTATGCAGCAAAAACTGAACAAGCCATCAAAGAACTGAGCATACATTTATCATTGCTCCATCAACAGTTACTCAGGAGCTCAAAACTTTTTCAAAAGTACATCAATGTGGCCATATTGAACAATCAGAAGAGTTCAGGGGTTAGATCCCAACTGAAACTACAAATTGAAGCAAACAAGAAGGCTCTCTCTGGAATAGGCTGCTAGATGAAGCCATCTAGTTTGGGGAAGTCAGGGAATCTTCAAAATGTGTTTCTCACGTTGGTTTGGAAACAGCAGAGGAGGAATGCCTTCCTGGCTGCGGTACCCTCAATGACTGCCCAGCAATCAAAGGCCCAGAAGATTCCTGCTGCTGCCACCGCCACTCTTAAAGAAAGGATGACAACGGCAAAGCTGCTTCAAGCTCTTTTTAGTCCTCAGAAATATGGATAGCAAAGTGGGCACATAATGTCTTTTTCTGGGGAAGCTAGAGTGTCACTACCACAAAAATGCTTCTTTGCTATCTATCTATGTATGTGTATATGTAAGTATGGGTGGATTGACTTTTTATATTGCCCAATATTGCAGTCTCCAGATAGTTCACAAACACCATAATCAATAAAACAATCAAAACGCAGTAAATTCTGTGCATGCATGCATTTATTTCCAGACATTTCAATCTTATCCTTCACCAGAAGGTCCCAGGATGTTACAGCATTTGATAAAATAAACAAGATAAAACTTTTTGCTATTATAACAAAAGACATCTTTCACCAGTTTGGAAAAGTTTCTTTTCTGCACTTAGTCATTGTGCACCACGGGACAGAAGTTAAATTTCATGGAAGCTGCAGTCCAAACAAAGACAATTCTCCACACTCTGTCTCTGATAGGGGTGTGCATGAATATTCATAACGTTGGGTATTTGTATGAATTCATCCGAATTTGGACATTCGTATACAAATTAAATGTTATGACATTTGTATATTAAAATTCGTATGAATATGATTGTTCTTGGATGTTCATACGAATGGTTCGGAAATTCATTAAACTGGGGAGGTGGGAAAGCAGCGGCGCCAGTCATGTCTGTAATGGATCCAGAGTGCATTTGACGTGGATTAAAAGTGGATTTGGGTCAAATTTGACTCTTTCAGAGCAGATATGTTATGGGATACATATTGGATAAGTATCAGATACGTATTCATTTCTATCAGATATTCGTATGGATTTGTACTAATACATTCGTATTGAATAGAATCTTACCACATTCAAAGGGGATCTATTTGAACAAATATGAATCTTCTCACATTCAATTCATTACAAATTGAATGCCCAAACCCACATCTGTGCGCATCTGATGCGGTAGACATTCGAAAAAGGAACAGCCGGTGGTCTGAGCATGCAGGCAACCAGTTTGAAAAATCCTTTGCTGTACATTACTTGGAGAACAAAGCTGCACCTCCATCAACATAGACCATTTACAGAGCTGCTCTCTGAACTGGCTCATGGGAGCTACCAGTCCCAGCATTGGCGGGGGGGGGAGTTACTGACCTGCCATGTAGCTGCTGTTCACAGCATACAAGCTCTGGCTGTCCTACCATTCAGCTTGCATATGATTAAGATCCATAGGACAGAGCGCCATTGGAGAAGGAAACCCCACTCTGACATCAGTTCTCCCAGAATGACCTGAAGAAGCAACATCTGAACCTCTCTGCTCTGGGTGCTTCTATTACAAGGCCTGAGGACATCATTTATGGGTGCATGCACTCAGTCTGCATTAACTCACGACAGCTTAACAGGCTTCCAAGAAAGTCCTCTTTCCAGTCCTATAATCTCCAAACTTGGGGGGTGGGACGGGTTGAGTACACTGGGAACTTTAAAAATATTTGTTGACAACCCTTTTGATTGCTTCTTTGCCCAGGAAGCGAACAGGAACACCATTGTTGTATTTGCAATCACTGCCCTCGAAAGGACCTAAAAAGGGGACGTGTTAGTCTAGTGTATGAGTCTGTACATTTTACTTTATTTTCTAAGCAAATGCCTTTAGAATTGCAACTAAATGAGGCTCTGTTGTTTGTTAAGCACCTTGGGCTAATGAAAAAAAAATCTGATGGAGCAGCCAAAGATGAACAGTGTCCATTATTAACATAACTGATAAATGTGACAATTAATGTCAGAAATTGTGACAAATCCTCTCTTGCAAGCTCAGACTTCCTGACAGCTGGGGTAACTGAATGTCCTAGCATTGCCAACCTCCAGTGTTCAAAAATTGTGATTCATCCCTCATTGCACCCACCTAAACATAACAAAAGTAGCTTTGAATTTATGAGATCTTTAAAAAAGTAATAGACTTTGTATTGTTTCTTAATGGCATCCGATTATTTTGTGGCAAGGCTATCAGCTGCAAAGAACAGAAGGAACATCTGCAGACTGTTTCATTTGTTCTGGATCAGTTATGCCCATGCTGGGCAGTCTTGGTACATCTGGCTCTGGCAACACCAACCTGTGCTGAATTCTT
The DNA here is from genome assembly GCA_014337955.1 of Aspidoscelis marmoratus. NCBI lineage: Eukaryota > Metazoa > Chordata > Lepidosauria > Squamata > Teiidae > Aspidoscelis > Aspidoscelis marmoratus. Next base: position 48,697,398 of record MTQE01001134.1, on the reverse strand, counting down.
TCTTGCTCATGCCTACATGCACCACAAGTAAGGCATGTATTAGGGTGGCCTGATGAAAAAGATATCAAAGTTCCTGACACTTGGAAGCTGAATAGAAGAACACAATTTGGCAAGTGTTCACTGCATAACTAATACTAAAATTTCATCTAATGCCTACCCCACTGTTCCCCATAGAGCTCTGGGTTACAAAACCTCATATTCCTCCCAATAAATATTCCCAGTAGCTATGTTAGGCTGAGAGTCAGTGACCAGCACAAGACTACATAATCAGTTTCAGAGTCAAGAAAAGATATGGATGCCAAACTCTAGCCACAGCACTAAACTGGTTCTCTTACATGCTTTCCACACACCATCAAAATATATGGGAGCCCCCTCTTCTATGATCACCCTCATGAGACTGCAAAAGCATCTGTTCCAGGGGTTGCCATGTTCCAACCATTTTTAGCCTGTGAGTTCATCTGAGTTTTTGAAGGCATTGCTTGGGATCATTCCCCAAGTATGTTCCTTTCTCACTGTGCCCATGACAACATTTTGGTCAACCACTGATCTGTCCTGTATGCTCAGACAACAGGGTTGGAGGGTGGAGAAGAATAGCAGCAACTACAGTTGCCCAACTAGGGTGCAAAGAAACATGCGGATACCGAAAAGATGCACAGAGCACAGTAATAATAACCACTAAATAAGTTCAGCAACCAACCAAACATTTCAGAAGGTCCACGGTTTCTTCCTCAGCTCCTGGTAAAATGTTAACTCAGAAGCAGTTATGGTCCTCAACAGCAGATGTTTTGAGCACAGCACTATCAGATGGACCTCAAATCTATCTAGTTGAGAGGAGATGTGGGGAGAATTTTTTTTTTCATTTTTTACTCTGGTCATGTTTCCATATACCTGTAAAGAAAACTCCACAGACTCTGAGGCAATGAGTCTTGATATTCAATGGCCACAGCCATCCTTTGGGGTGTCCAACATGCATCCCTTGTGGCTGAAAATGAGGCCACAAGAAACAACACACCAGCTATGATGCCTTCAGTGACCTCATGCCAGCAAATGGAGATGTAGAACTACCTGCTGGCAGCATGGTGAAGGTGCTCCATCACAGTCATCTGCCTCCAGAAGTGGAGGACATCCTCAAAATACATTTGAAAAATAATTTCTTTTCCACTTCCAAAGTCAAATTGGATTTTAAAAGTATTTTATTTCTGGCTCTCTGCCTTCACATAAATGTGTGTGAACATGCTCCCAAATGTCCATTCACATATTTGATTAATACATGTCCATGTACACGTTTGCAAATGTTCCCACCCATTATGGAAACATACCGTATATGTGAACTTTGCCCAATGCATTTGAGGTGTGTTGGGCTTGCAGAAATACAAATATCTATCAGATATTCGTATGGATTTGTACTAATACATTCGTATTGAATAGAATCTCATGCAATGTGCATGAGTATCTGTTCTGAAAAATGTGCCAAACTCTCTATGACAAAATTCTGTACGAATGGAAAAGACATACATATGGAATCCCAGCCACTGCAGATTCTTAAAAATCTGCTTGAAATGGACAAATATTGAATTTCTTTCCTCCTGTATACACAGTTGGTTAAAAAAAAAAAGCAGCATGAGTATGGTTTAGAGGTGGTAGCTGTTATAGACTAGTATTCCCATCTACGTTAAAGGCTTGAGAATGCACTCATGTGAATTAGAAATAGGATGGGGACACCAGGTGCCACATAATACCATCAATAAAACACTTTCAAGACTTTGAAGTTCATGTGGATGCAGCCTTCCATTTCAAATAGAAACAGGCTACAATGCCTTCCTGATTTCTTCTATTTTTGCTTATTCTGGATTCTTCTGCACTCAGCCTTTTGTGGTCAGAATCAGTGGGTCTAGAACAGCCAGGCCGACCACTGAAAGGTGTGCTCTGGAGTAGAACTGTCTGCAAAATGGCACTGGTCAGGAACAGCTCACAGGCATGACTTCTTGGTTAGCAGTAGTTTTCTCTTTAAAACCTTCCCATGGAGAGTTTCATTTGCCATTGTCTTTCTAATGTTAGAATCATAAGCCATTTTTGTACTACAGCCAAATGGCTGTAGTGCGGTTAGGCTGGGACAGACGGGGATGGATTCCCCATTCACACCTGGCTGGTAAGGGACATAATCCAACGTGTCCCTTGCCAGGTTAGGTGCAAATGGAGAATCCATCCTTGCATGGCCTAGCCTGAAAAGGCTGGTGCGGGAACGAGACACATCTCCCAGGCCTGTTGCCATTGGGCCATGGCGGTCCACGGGCAGACATCTGATCCTGGCCCGTCCAGGGGTCCTGCAGGCTTTAGCTGACCCAATCGAGTCAGCTGCAGCCTGCAGAGCCCCCTTGCCTCCTCCACCCAGGGGACCACACAGCTCCTGAGACATGCATGCATGACTTGCCTCTTCAGAGGTTGTGATTGGACTGACAGGCTGTGAGTCTGATCTGTGGCATTGTGCACCTGCCTGCGATGCAGCCTGCGACTGGGCCACAGCGCGGACCTGCGCACAAAGCCCGGTTCAATGGGAAGTCCTGGCCTCACCCCTCCCTCAAAAAGGGTTGTTGGCTAGAGGACCCAAAAGGGTCCATTGGCAATGGGGCGGGGCCAGAGCTATCCGGCAGGGAGAATGTGATGCTCTCCCTGCTGGACAGCTCTGGGATGGCCGGGGACAACTCTGGGATGGCTGGGGAGAGCTTGGGCCGGGTGTGGAGCATGATTTCATGCTTCACATTCTGGCCACAATTAGGCCATCCTGGGACATGCTGGGACAGTTCCAAATTGAACTAGGGATGCACACAAATGTATTTTTTTTTTTTGTATTTGTATTTGTATTTGAAGTCAATTCAAATAGAATATTCAAAAATTTTATTCAATTCAAATTTAAAAAATCCAGATTTTCAAAAATCCGATTCGGATCTGGATATACAAATATCGATAGGATTTGTATCTGGTATACCAATTTGAGCAAATACATATTTATCCAGTATTTATCCTGTTTTCATCCCACATTATATGTGCAAATAAGTATAATTTCCATGCATATTTGTATATGATAGATACAAATCTGTTCATTCAGATTTTCAAAAATCCGATTTGAGTTTGAATGTCAACATTCACTGGATCCAAATCAAATATTTGAATTTTTGAACATCCATGCACATCCCTAAATGGAACCGCCTGCCTGGCAGAGCAAATGCTCTGTCCCAGGGCAGGCCTAATTGTTGTACAGAGGCCCTCGTGCAGATAGGCCTCATGAATGCTGCCTTATCTGAGGTAAGAAGAGCCTGCAGGTCTTTAGATGTTTGACTAGATTCTTTTATGACTTCCTGAATCCATTGTCATGCACCCTTGGAGAAATTTTGGTAGGCCAGCTACTTCTGGGAGGAGTCACCACTGTTCCAAATTTTCTTTATTTTGACATAATGACTGTCTTCATGGTTCACTGGAGTTCCAGAACTTTGGAAATTATTTTGTAACCCTTTCCAGACTGATATGTTTCAATAATTTTCTCTGTCTTCTCAAGTGTAGCATAGTATGCTGCTTATTGAGACCTTTTAGCCTACTAGACATAGCTGCAAATGTTTTATTTAAGTGGTGATTAGATTAAACAGGACTGGCAGTAATCTAGACTAGATGAGTATAGTCTAGTTTATCCCAATTATTAATTATTGACAGAGTAACGAAGGGGGGGAATTACTTTTTCACATAGGTGATAGAAGCATTTTTTTCCTTCAAGAAATGAAAAATTCACTTGAAAGCCATATGTTGTGTTTACTCAGGTTGTTTTTGTCTCATACTGAATTTTGTTTAAAGATCTGAAACAATTAAGTGTGAGAAGTATGCAAGAAGAAGAAGAAGAAACCAGGAAAACAGCAAATCCTTTTTCATGGCGCTGGAAACAGAAATAGAAAGTGGGGAAAAGAACCTGAAGAACAAGTCATGTATTTATTCTAGAATAGGGAATGCATGCCAAATTTATAACACAATATTTGGAACAGAGAGCAGAAGGAGAAACGACTCCCATTCCTAAATTACAATCAGTTTTACTATATTCCCCAAAACAAAAAATGAATCAATTAAAGAAAGGAGTGAAATTGAACTGCCAAGTGAACACAGTTTTTTTAGGGGTTGATCAACAAGGTCTTTTAAAAGCTCAAGTCTAATCTGGAAAATAAAACAATAATGCTTCTTCCATTTCATCTTTCAAAATGTGACAAAAAGCATCCCTGTAAGTACTGCTTGAATACATTTTTTGGCTATAGCTAAGTGGTACAGCAAACTGTCTGGAAAGCAGAGGTATACCAGCTCAATCCCCAGCCTTTCCCTGGAAGTAGGCAATGGCAAATCATTTCTGAGCCTCTGCCAAGAAAACTGCATAGATGAGCCTGTACAACCTGGAGTTGGCCACAGTTCAGTGGCACCCAACAACAACAAATAAAAGGCATTTGACTTCAGCATGCTGCTTAGGTTTCCCCTCTCCATATTATCTTCTCATAGACACACCCAGGCAGGTAGGCTGAGAAAATGGAGTCCCTGTTGGCTTCTTCAAAGAAGTGGTCAAGGCTTACACTCATGACAAAGAAATACTCCTCAAGAGAACCTGAGTAATTCTTAATGAGCCCTTGTGTCTTGTGATAAATTTCATAATTATTCAGCCTCTACTCCTAACGCCGAAATTCATCAGTCAAAGCAAATTAGCCGAGATTCATTAGAATAAGACATCTAGTAGGCACATGTACTTTATTAGCCTCTTACACCAATAGTTTTAATTGGGTACATATTTCACAGCTTTGGAGCTACTCAAGTGATTGGATGCTTTTATCTCTTTTATTTACAGTAACAAGCTATCAGGCAAACACCACCGTAATTAAACTTGCATACCAAAAAGAAAAAAATGTTTCTCCTCCTTCAACAACAGGCAACTGAAGTCTAAGACTCTATAAGGAATTGTTCTTGCTCTTCTTATACATTAAATATGCTCATCTGGAATAACACGGGTGATCACGCACTCCCTTAACAAGTAACTTTTCCACTCTCTTTTCCCCATTTAGTAGTTTTCCTCTATTTCACCTTCGAGGTGGGGGTGCCAAGGAAAAGAAAGCTCTCCATTAGATATTTTAGTGATGAGAAAAGTGATTAAAATCCTGAAGATTTTTAATTATTAATATGGAATGTAAATGATGTTATAAAAAAGGGAAATGCAGGAGAAATTTTACACATTCATGGGATTTTTACTCATGCATAATAATAAGTTGAAAACACTTTCGTTATAATACTTTCAAAATTAAAGAGAAAAATAGCTGTTTCACAAGTTGAGATGAGGGTCAATAAATGATAAATGGCGCCATCTGCTGGCCACAGTACAAAACAAAGTGTTCAATGAAATCAGCCCAGAAACTTCATGTTTCACAACTTTTTGTGTCACTAGAGGAAGGTAAACTGAAAACAGAACCATGGCCTGCTTGAATTGTCATTCTACAATATTCTGCAATGAAGATGATTTAACAGTTATCTGAAAGCCTAGGACACAGTCATACTGCAAATGGTTGAAGACAGGAATCATGTTTAATTACATGTCTTCTTTGATTGCATCCACATGCCCCTGTGTGGTAGTGAGGCATAGGCAGGAGATGACTTACTGGCCCAGGTTCTGACAAGGTCATTTTGGCATTGGGCAAAAAATGTCCAACTTCTGTAGATATTACTAGTCTGACACAAAAGTAGTGCAGCCAGAAGCCTCATAGATGGAAGGCGGGGGAGGGCGAAGGCTTTGAGGAGTATGGTGTTTGTGAGCATCTCACATTAAGTGGCTCCTCACCAGGCTGTATCCCATCCCATGAGATTTCATCCAGTCCTGTCAGGGGAGTGAGTGAGCTTCCCTTACCCTTCAAATGGTGACAAACAAAGGCCTATGACCATTAGGCAGTCAGGGAGAAGCACTTTTCCCACCCTCCATCTGAATGCAGGGGTGTCAGCTTTAAAATGGAAGGTGGGGAGGCTTGGAGACAGCATAATGGTCCCATGGGACATTTCCTGTGTTCTATTGCCACTGCAGCCACTTGTCCCCTCAAGTGGCAGCAGTGGCCACAGAACCACTGTTGTATGTGAGATGAGGCAAGTTGGTGGGTTCTCCAAGCCCTTCAACCTGCTGTGCCACTAAACCACCTTAACAGCACTTGAGAGGCAAAAGGGAAGAGGGCTGCAAAGAGGATGGTGTCCAAGTGTTTTGAGTATGCAATGACAACATTGCACCTTCTGTGCACCCACAATGCATCATAATAACCATGCTTTGTATTGAGGCATGGATGCTCAATTTGCAACCCTTCCAACATTTCTAAAGTACAAATACCATAGAGGCCCAGCACAGAAAGCTAGTAGTAAAATGCTTGGAGTTGTAGTTCATTGGCATTCAGAGGGCTGCAAATTGAGCAGGCATGTATTAAAGCATCAGGCCAGGGTGTTATATGGAGTAACTTGCAGCTGATTGCCTATTAGCTTTCATGGCATCAATCTCTTTACTTGAAGATATAAAACCCAGCTCACTTCCATTAACAACAGAAATTGATTTTCTGTCATTTGAGGTGGGATAGGCCTTCTTTTCCAGAATTTTTAAAAAGTTCCATGACCCCTGCAGGTGGCCACTAAAATTAACTGTTGCTCCAGTAGATGTTTAGCAACCGTATCTAGGTAGAATGACAGAAAGATCCCCAGAAGAATGCTGTGTTCCTGCACATCAGGAGGCAAAGGTACCAATGTGTTCTTCTTTTATCTCATATGCATCTTTTGCCAAACCACCTGCCTCTGCTTCAACCTCACCCTGTACTTCAGATGCTAATTGAATAATTTTTTAGAAAAATGATATTTGGAGCAGCAATTACACAATTATAGCATCTTTGAGTTAAATAGCTTTGCTCCAGGTGTGTGTTCTGGAGCAGGTCTATTAATTTTTGTTGCCAAAAGAAAAATTGCAGGATTTCCTTCTAAACTCAGAGAACTCATAAAAGCATGTAAGAAAACACTGAAGTTTCTTTCTTGGCACCTGAATCCCAGGCAATCACCTTCTGGAGGGGGAAAATTTAAGCTGGATAGTTTTGTAACATAAAATGAAACACATATTTCCTATTGCCATTGTCTGCTTTTTAATTATTTTAGCACTGTGTGTCAAGTACATAATGAGTTTTTTGAAAGTATGAAAGCATCAAACATCAGAACTGTTAGTGATCTGTATTTATTTGACATAAAAAAACTAAAAAAAAACTAATCTACTAGTTTTTTATTAGTAGAGTGGACATATTGCTGTGAATGATTCCTGTATCTAAATGCATTATACAACAAGGAGCCCTACAGGATCAGACCACAGCCCATCTAGTCCAGCATCCTGTCTAGCCCACCAATTGTTCATGGGTGCCTCAAGCAGAAGACAAAGGCAAAACCTTCACCTGCTCCCAAATCCCTGTACATCTCCTTTAGAGGCATTGATATAGTTTTGATATAGTTTTTAGGATTGATATAGTTTTGATATGTTTGTTTTTAAATGTTGTGAGCCGCCCAGAGACCCTCGGGTATGGGGTGGGATATAAATATAAATAAATAAAATCTTGTCTGTTTCTCCAACCTGGAGGCAGTACCTAAGCATCCGTTCTAGTAGCCATTGATACACCTGTCCTCCATGAA
>MTQE01001134.1:48662034-48689647 GCA_014337955.1 Aspidoscelis marmoratus | reverse complement strand
CTAAGCATCCGTTCTAGTAGCCATTGATACACCTGTCCTCCATGAATGTGACTCTTAATATCATTGGTCTAGCCAGAAGTCAAAAAGTACTCATATGATTGAGAAAGAAGATAGCGGTAACAGTCCACTTTACTATAGCCACAGAAACTGCACCCAGCTTTCTCTATACACTGTTCAGGAGGTAATCAACTTGGCCAATATTACCAAAATAAACTGACACTATTTTCAATACTGAACCCCAGCCCAATTAGATGATCCTGCATTCTAGTTCTGGGGTAGGGATTATTGTGCCCTATGGGTTGGATGTGATCTTATTTTACTGTGGCCCCAGAAATAGAGGAAGAAGAAAGAGACAATGAGAGGAAGGAAGAATGAAGGAAGAATGGGGTGGCATGAAGAATGAATGTGATACAATTCTGGAATGTTGCAGAGGTTGCCTATTTATTGCCCTGGTTCCAGACAAACTGATCTACAGTCGCAGTTTCATATCTTCCTATAGGCTAATTATCTTCCATAAGAAGGTATCTCTCCCTCCTATTATGAAGGGTACCATTTATAGAAATAGGCTGCTAAGGGGTAAGCAAGTGAAAAAAGAGAGGAGGAGAGAATGACCATGCCGGGCACTTAAGAAGGAAGATTGGGAATGAACAATTCAGCAAGTCCATTTTGAATCCGTGTTATTACACAACCATGAAGACTCTGGGGAAATCATTTTCAGTACTGATTCTCCAAAAAACAAATAAAGAATGGATTTAAACTGGATTAAACTGCTGTGTGGGAACTTGCCCAAGGTCTTTAATGAGCAAGCTTGAATAGCCCTGAGGGTTAGGATTTACCAAAACATTTTGTATTATTTCATTTCCATTTCACACTGGAATTTAGTATGTAGTTTGCCTCCTATCTTTTCATTAGGGTGGGGCAAAGTTCTTTTCCTACCTTCTTGCTGCAAAGTCAACATGAATTTGTGATTCTGAAGGAACCATTTTGACTGTATACTAGGAATTCTGGGAAAGAGCAAATGACACAAAAGTGTAAGATGAAGACTGATCATCAATGGCCTGCAGATCAGGATGGAGGGGGAGGGAAGAGTCTCAATTCCTTCTTCATTATAATAGTTGTACTCCCCCCCCAGCTGTTCCTGAAGCAAGTGCTGTTTGCCCTAAAGCTGTTGAAATGGGTTTCTGCTTTTGCCTAAAACTCCCATTTTAAGAAAACAATTGTTTCCTTTTTTACAGGAAGGCAAGAGAAAAGAAATGGAGGATACATTGTTCCTCCCTGCAGAGATTGGAGAGAAGAGGCAGATCAAGCTTCGGCCCTGCCTGCTCTTTTTTTCTCCTGCCCCTCCCCTCTCCCCAGTAATCATGTTCTCAGCCTACCCAATACAGCATTCACAAGTGGGTAAGAGGAAATAGAATGCCCCCCAAAGTACAGTTCTGTTCCAACTTTGCAAAATAAATCAATCTAATCCTCTGAATTGTACTGAGAGCTGATTTAATCACAATACAGTTTGGTTTGTTTGAGGGAACTTTAGTCCTCATAATCTTTTTAAACTCTGGGGGCATTTAATTCTCAAGCTGGTCTCTAAACTGATTATTTGTAATTTGGGAGTGTGGCCCTACAGTCCTATCCAGATTATGGATGCGTCTAGGTACAGTATTATTCAATGGCCTCTTAGATTATTATAATATTATTTATTAAAAGTTTTTTTCCAACAATCTAAAAGAAATTCTTACAATTTTTTCTCCTTTCCAATCATTATATTACTTAAAGATTCTCTTTGACTTCCTCTGCTCTTCTGACTTCTCTTATTATCTGTCCGTTGTTTATTTACTCTGTATCTTTATCTCTCCATCATTTCCTGTGTACTCTTGGTCTTCATTCGAACCCATCAGTCATTAAATCTAGCTCTGCAAGATAGTTAATGAACGGGGACCAGTCCTTCACAAATTTATCAGTTGTTCTATCTTTTAGTATATTTGTTAGTTGATCCATTTCTGCCAGGTCCATCATCTTGATTAGCCATTCCTCTCCTGTTGGTATCTCTTCTTCCTTCCACTTCTGTGCATATAACAGTCTAGATGCTGTCACCATATATAAAATTAACAGATTTAAACTATCCATAGTATTATCTACAACTCCCAATAAAAACAATTCTGGATTAAACCTAATATTTCTTTTCAAGATTTGTTTCATCAGATTATATATTAATACCCAAAATTTATTTGCCTTTTCACCTGTCCACCACATATGATAAAACGTACCCTCAATTTTTTTACATTTCCAACATTGGGGAGACATATTTAATGGCCTCTTAGATTATTGTTTTTCTTTAAAGATTGTTTACTGGGAGGTATTTATTAAAATGAACAACTCTTGATGTGGTCTGAGATTTTGCATCGGGATTTGGCTCCTATGGTATAAATATATTTCATTCTTAAGTCATTTGGGGAGGTGGCTATTAGTCAGTGGTACAGCAGTTGCCTGGAAAACAGAAGTTTGATCCCAGTATCTCTCTAGAGGAAGCTATGCCAAACTAATTCTGTACCCTCATCAAAGAAACTGTCTGGGTATGTCCATGCAGTCTGCAAACATTGAGAACACCTTCCCTTCCCAAGGGATAACAGAATTACAAAACTGATGCTTCAGGTAGGAGTAACCTATTTTCAACATCTGCCCAGCCATCTTGCATTTCTGCTTTCTCACAGAACTAGCATAGCCTTAGACATAGCAACTGATAGCAAGTAGTATGAAACACTGAGCCTTTATGCACTTACTGGGTTAGTAAACATGGGGACGCCTCCTGCACAGTGCGTGTGCACTTCAGGGAACCATTGTTTTCCTGGAAATGGTGGTGTGTGCTGGAGCATTCCCACATGCATAGGTGAGAAACAGTTAAAACTGCTCCATGGCTATACTAACGACAGGGCTAGTAACTGCCTTGTACCCTGCATTTGAATGTATTCTGCTTCATTTTGGGTACGTGGAGAAGCATCCCCATCTATAGTACCCTCCATGTCTATATTTCAGAGCACAGAGGCACCATTTTCTGTGATGCCTCTATTTTGAGCATGAGAACACACACTGCACAGAAGGCACCTCTGCTGGTGATCACATTGGCCTCACATAGCACCCACTGCCACCAAAAATGGAGACAAGATGTCAGCGGTCATCTTCATGGGACAACAAGGTTGCAATCAAGGAATAAGTGAAGATGCAACCTCAGATTTCTTATTCCTCCCAACTTAGTTTAGTGCTTTATCCACTACACTCTACTACACCATCTCTTAGTCCACACTATCTCTTAATTAATTAGAACTCATATGATTGCTTGCTCAAATATCTCTCATTGGGCAACCATGGGAATTCTTTCTTCTTTTTTACAAGTTGAACATTATTTTTAAGATCACCTTGATTACAAGACACTACATGCAGAGAAAGGTTTGCCCTTGTTATCATCTTCTTCATGTGGTAGGAAATAAAACCAGCTTCTTAGAAAACATTTTACTCACTTTTTCCCCTTCCTTCAGCTGGCTGATCTGGCAAAATAAACAATGTGCTCAGGAGATTTCCCAGGCTTTATTGTGCAGTCATTGTAGAGTCACCAAGAACAAGTACTTATATTTCTATTGTGCATTTCGCTGAACCAAACAAGGTGTTCAACAGAACATTTTAATTATAATCCCACTTCCAACAGTGTGCACAAAGGTGTTGAAAAAGCACAATCAAGCATGAAGCAGAATGGTAAACATGCCATTTCAATTACACTATTATGCGTATGTACATCAGCACAAAACACAACCTTCATATCTTCCCTGATTTGACAGTGAGTGAAGGGGGGGGGGAAACAAAGCCAAAACCAACAGAAACACCTTTGTCTGACATGACGCATCTCCTCCTCACTTGAAGGCTTATCTTGGAGTCTGGACACTGTCTTGTTGGAAATTTCTTAAGCTGTCATTTACAAAGATGTTGAGGAAGGATCTGGCAGGCCTGTAAAAAGTGTTGCAGAAGGCTGAAAAGCATGCCCTAGTTCAGGGGTGCTCAGCTGCAACCCTCCAGATGTTTCTGAACTGCATTTCCCAGCATTCATAAAATAACATTCTATTCCAGCACCAGTGGAATGCTGGGGAAGCTGGGAGTTGTAGTCCAGGAACATCTGGAGGGACCCAGCAGAGCACTTCTCCCTTGGATGAAAGCCTCCTAGGTAAAATTTGTCTTGCTAATACCTGTTCTACCTCTATACTAGCAGCAGGATTAGAGAGCCCTGCACACTCCCATGTGCACTTCTTCCAGGTGGAGTACGACCAGATGGTGTGGGCACATTGCCTTCTGCTTTGTCCCACTACCATAGCAATGTTGTCACCCATAAGATGCCCTAGGAATACACTGGCACTGTTGCTGCAGCTCCATGATCATCTCTGCAAGGGAAGTGATTCAAACCTCACCAGTGCTTAGTAGGATGTGCACAAATATTTGTAATGTTCATTATTCATACAAATTTGTACAAATGTGGACATTCATATACAAATTGAATGTTATGGCATTCATACATTGACATTCATATTCATACGAATATTTTGGAACATTCATGAAATAGGGAGGTGGGGAAACAGCTGCGCCAGTTGCATCTGCAGTGGATCCAGAGTGCATTTGACATGGATTGAGAGTGGATTCAAAGTGGATTCAGGGCAGATTCGATGCTTTCAGAGCGGATAAGTTACGTGATATCTATGGGATACATATTGGATAAGTATGCCTTTGTATCGGATATTCATACGAATCCGTATTAATACATTCATATCGAATAGAATCCTACCACATTCGAAGGGGATCTGTTCAAATAAATATGTATTACCTTGCATATGATTTGATACAAATTAAATGCAAAAAAAACCATTCATGCACATCCCTAGGGAAGTGCTGGCGAGCTTTGGGGTAGATCCGGTATCCCAAAGTATGGATGTTGAATCTACCACCTTATCTTCATGAAAATGCTCGCAGTGTTCACAGTTTTGGCACCCATAAGATGCCATAGGACTACAAGGGGGCTCCTGGCCCTTACTTTCTGAGACAACTTCCAAGCACTGAGAAAGGAAGCTGCCTAAGATCAAACAATGCCCTGGGTCCTCCAAGGTGAGATTCTTTCCCACAGTTTTAATTGTGTGAAATCTCCTAGTACCCTGTGACAATCCAATCCAGCACCAACTTCAGCTCATAGCCCTTAACATAACGGTTCAGGTGCTCTTTTCCTCAATGGTTACTGTTGCTTTAGGGGGGCATTAGTGCCCTTTTGTCATGAAAGATTTCAGTGTGCTGATCATTGAGCATCTGACAGACTCTTTGTCATTGTCAAGTGCCTTTTGTGGTTAATCCCACTAAAGCTAAAACAAAAGGTCTCATAGATATTAGATCTATGGTGACATTACTGAATACACTTGAAGGCAGTAATTTTTTTGTCAGGCTCTGATAAGAAAAATGGAGCTGGGGCCAAAACAAAAAGATGATGCAAGATTGCCTTTTTAGCTTTCTCTTTCTGTTTTTTTTTTTTTAATGTCAACTCTTATGATTGACATGTGGTCAAGCACACTCCCAGAGTCTAAGGCGGAGCATCACATTAAACAGCTCAAGGTGGGAGGGGAAGAAGAGGGCAAAGTAGAAAAACACAGATGGAAAAGTAAAGAAGATGATGTTTATTTATTCTGCTTTTAAGATCTTAGGATTCAAACCAACATCAACATTGCACAAAAGTAGCTTTTCTTCCCTCCCTTAAATTACTTTCATGGCACTTGGTCTCCTAGGTAGTTAATGTCTTTAAGCAGTTGCTTTCTTCTTGTTTGTGATGCCACTGCTTGCTTCAGCTTGACTGGACAGCAATCATTCATAACAGTAGCATCAGAGGCTTGAGGAAACTGACAAGGAAAATACAGTCACCATCCTCTAGCTGCAACAAAAGGGTTCTGGCTTTATGGGAGTCAGAAAAGCTGTGCTGGTACGGCCAATCTCCAGCTGAGACATTTCTGAGAGTTATCTTTATTCACATCAAATAAAAGTACTAGAAAATCCCCTTTGCTCTTTCTCATGTCATACAGCATGGCTCTATCTGCACTTACATGTTAGTCCAAATTAGGGATGTGCACACTTTTTTGGGGGGCATTCAATTTGAAACTAATCAAATGTTCAAAAATCCGTATTCATATGAATAGATTGCATTCGAATGTGGTAAAATTCTATACAGTACGAATCTATTCATACATATTTCTATGAACATTTGATATATATCCGATACAAATGAATATGTATCTGATACAAACAAATACGTAACTGATACAAATAGATATGTATCTTATACGAACGGATACGTATCTGAAATGAGTAAATACATCTGATACATTTACCCAGCTTAATGAATGTCTGAACTATTTGTCTGACTGCCCAGAAACATTCATATTCATTTGAATGTTAGCATACAAATATAACATTAAGTTCGAGTTTGAATGTCCAAATCTGGTTGAATTTGGCCAAATTTCAAATGTTACTAATATTTGTGCACATCCATAATCTGAATGAAGGAGCTACTAAGAATGCATTGCCTGCACAGCGATCCAGATCAAGTTGTTGCTTGGTACATAATGTCTGCAGAGTAGCTGAGTAGATCTGGATCAGATTTGTGCTAAGGGCTCTCTAATCTAGATCAGTGGAAGACATGATGGATGTGGTCTACAATTTTTATTTGTACGCCCTGATCTGAACCAAGGATGTGGGTAATTTGTGGGCATGGTGACAGGAAACATACTTGGCAAAGGCAAGATGCCTCCAAAGCACTTCCACAACAGTGGCCACATTGACAGCATAGTCTCCTCACAGTGCCTGTGAAAAACCTCACATCTGCAGTGAAGGTGTCTTCACAGTGCTTTCAAAGGCACCCCCACACACACACCTGAAGCCAGTTGGCACTTGGGCTGCTAGTAGATGCTGGGGTAGGTTCTGCGAAGCACCATCTGCACTTGGAGGAGGCATTTCCACATCAGAAATGTCTTCTGCATCCTAGATGTTACCCCAGTGGCTACTAGCAATGGTGCACTAAATTGTGCACCACACACGTCCACAACCTTACCTGTTCTGGCCAGGTGAGCAATGGGGGAGAGGACACGGGGGAGGGGGACAGAGAGAAGGAGGGTCTTTTTGTCTGCATGGCAGAGGGGCATGGTGAAAGCATGCAGAGGGTGATCAGAGCAGTGGGAAGGGAGGTGGAGCTCCCCACTCCTCTGCTCTTCCCCATGCCGCTCCTCCACCAAGGCTTCCCCTCCCTTCCCACTCCTCTAATCATCCTCTGTACTTTTTCATCACACCCCTCTGCCATGCAGATGAAACTCCCCTTCCTCCTCCTCTTCTCCCCTCCCCCTGCTCACCTGGACAGGATTTGAGTTTGCTTAGCCTCACTAAATCCTAAGGTAAAGTGTGAGTGTGTGTGGGGGGAGGCAGATGTGAGATGAGTTAGTGAAAATGAATAGGGGCGTGTGGCTGAATACAGCCAGGTTTGTAGGGAGGTCACACATAACCCTGACCTCTAACAGCCATCATTGTTACATCACCTGCCATGGGTTCCATTGCTGCGCAGCTACTGTGAGTCTTTAAGCATGTCTGGAGCCTCTGTAATTCCTTGCTTCTGTGGTGGCAGCATCCAGATCAGGCATATTTTATCCTTGTCTACCAGTGGCATCCTAACCAGTTAGTCTTCTTATGGACTGACTGAAAAGCCTGGTGTGCCCTGCATGGAGCTGTAAGCACTTTGCACACTGCTTCTGAAAGGGACAGCCATGGCAGGTGAGTCTGTGGGTCCACTTTAGCCTTGCTATCACACTGTCCCCTAAATTGCAAACACTTTCTGAAGGAGAGTCTAGTCCAGGTCTGATCTGTATAATAAGTTCAATGAGGATAGGAGAAACTTGTATTCATTTGTCAATCTTTTTTTTCCCCATTGTGAGCAAACTTGGTAGGTCCTCTTAGCTCTAGTAGTTAATAAGCTATGTATTTCTATTTAACTGATAGTTATGCATGCCATCTATACATACCAATATATCATAGCACATGTTATGCAGACCTGTGCCCTTTTTTTCAATGGAGGGATCATACATAAATGAACATTCTCCCAAGAGAAAATAACTTTTCAGGATTTCCCTGAATGACTCCTATATTTTCCATACAGCACTTCATCACTTTATCAACGATACACTTTTCTCCAACTATAGTTCATTCACAGGTTGTAGACAATCTCTGCAAAACTTGACATTGGGATCCTTAGCAAAAGCTCTGTCATGATCATAATTTAGTCCCCAGAATAAGAGGATGGAAGGAATTCATGGAAAAGGAAAGAGGAAGTGCATGCAACTCTATTTATAACCAGGCAAAGGTGTTCAAGCAGCATTATCCTATAGTGGCAACTTGGTGGAAGGAGCTAGCAGATATTTCAAATCCCATTGGGCTGAGTTAAGTGATGCTAAGGATGACACATTTGGGAAAGAATATATCTGAATGAAAGATTCTAAGGAACTTCTCTATGTTCAGTATTCTAATAATTTAAAGTTCTAAATAAAAACAACCAAACCTATAAAACCATAAAATAAATCCAACCAGAAAATCCATAAAATTTACAACCCATACAGAATAAAACATAAACTCCACAAGCTGTTACAATGGAAGGAGGTATCAAACTAATATTTAAAAGGCTGGTTGGTAAACACGTTTATGACAAACAGCACAGAAAATATGATATTTTGTACTCACTGTGTCTGTCAGGTAAGAGTGTCTCAGAGTCTAGGGGCCACCACAGAGAAAATTTCCTGTCCAGTAGCAGAGTCAATTATCTTATACAGTTACAAAACTACTAGAAGGGTTTCATTAGAATATCATGAGTGATGAGTAGGATTGTATGGAAGGAAACATTTCTTCAGATATTTGGGGTTCAGGTCATTTGGGGCTTTAAACAGTAGAATCAAACCTCTAAACTGGACCTGGAAGTGAACAAGCAGCCAGTGCATATCCCTAAAAATGCCATAATGGTGTCATTACAGTGCTGTGTGAATGTTGTCTGTGGCCAGCAAGACTCACATCAGATGCTATTTCACAGGTAAGTAATTAAAATAAAATGGAGAGGCCAGAATATTTGTTACATTGCTCCAGGAGGAGGGGGAATGAAGGATTAATAAACATAAACAGTAATAAACTTCCAGTGTGGTACTGGTTAGTACATCCTGGAACCAATGAGTTAAAATTCCACCTGCTGCTTGTGTGGTGGGAAGAGGTAATGCTGACATCTCCCCCCCCCCGAGGTGGGTCGTCCCACATTGGCTGCCAGTATCAGAAGGTTGGGAGAAGGACAGAGGGGATCTCAGGTGTTAACCTAAACAGGTTTAAGGAAAAAAGCTGCATGTATTCAAGAACACACTCAACTTTGTTTCCTTGACAATAGGTTACAGTAAAACCATGTTTGAAACAGACAGAGCTGCCATAATAATTGTGAACAAGGCAGTGGGGATCACTTCGATTAGGTATACCCAGCCCCAGTCTTTGGAGAAGAAAGTTCCCTTTTCACAATATTACCTAATCTTCAACAAAGTCAAAAGTGTTCCATTTTATTCCATTCCATGTTTTCTAGGCCACAATACAATGGTTTGAAGCCAATGACACTTTAGTATTTTACCTAATTTGTTTTTCTAGTTCCTAACATAACTTCAGGGGAGCTGGCACTTTAATTCATTGAACTTGCTAGAGCTAAAAATGTCCAATTTTTTTAAATAAGTTCCCTTTCAATATTAAACACTGGAGTACAGTCTCTTCTTGCAGTACACACTTAACTCCCATTAGCATTAATAACAGTTATGCTCACAGACTGAGTGCAGAATCTATCTTTCTTTGTCTCTTTGTACTGTACTGCAAGGGAAACTTTGAAGAAATTGAGAAAGGCAGGAAGAGCCGTATATTAATTTGAAGCAGATGAAAGCAGAACATGACATTCCTAAATTTCATGGAAAATGCACCGCCAGTAACAAAGATGAGTAGAAATTTTTTGAATAATTTTGAACATTAAAATCACTCTTCCCTGATTTTCTGTTTTCTTCCTCATTTCAAAGCACATACATTAAACTCATTTTATGCTTATAATGTACATAATGATTCTGGACAACATGAGAAGGAGACGGTGATTTCACCACTTCCCCCTGTCCACCCCCGTCCCTCCCATTTCAGTGTATAAACCAGTCAGCCAATTTACGGAGCTTAATCCATTCCTAAAGAAGATACATCAAAAATTGTCTCTCATCATTACAAATAATAGCATAAAATGTTGAAGAAGAAGTGGCTTTCTTATCATATTTTCATTAAAACATCTTTTCACCTGCTTTGCTTTTTCCCCATGTCTGTTTCATAAGCTGCATCGTAATCAGTCTTATTAACTGAGAACATAAATATGATTTATTATGGTCTGATAATGGAAGCTGCGTGGTCCAAGAGAAGGGATATATTGTCCTTTGATAAAATGGCTCTTTTCTCTCTGATAGAGCTCTATCATGAGAGCATGCAGAATTTAGTGAGTGATTATTTCCTAAGGGTGAGTGATGGCAAAACCCTACAGAAAATTCTTGTTGTTGGCCATGGCATCTTCCAAGTGTCCCCAAATCTCACTGAGTTTGACAACCTGCAGACACTTTTGATGAACTGTATTCTTCAGTTAGAGACAGCCTGTCTGGGTGGAGAAAAGGGAACCTTTATCGTCTGATCTGCTGTTATTGTCTTGATCTTTTTATAAGCAATCTCTAATGCACATGAATATAATATGCTTTCACACAAGTGCCAAGCATAATAGAAATGTAGTTAAAGGACCCCTTTTTCTCCCGATATGTAAATGTCCTAATGCCATAATTAGAAAAGATGGTTTGTGAATGATAGGAGCAGAAAGGGTAATCAAAATGTTATAACATTATCTTTCTTTTTTAAAAGACCCAAATCTATGCATTTACAGCAGATAACGGTGATCTAGCCAAGGCTGAAGCCTTAGCGCAAAAGAAAATAGCTTTCAGTAGGATGCTGGTGTTATATTTTCATAAAGCAAGCAAATGGCAGCTGGTCTTAAGCCAAAAATGATTACTTCACTGATAGAACTTGGAAGAAATTGAGTATCCCACTCAAAAATCTCTGTATGACTGTTAACTGCAAGAACAAAGGACTATTAATAAAGTACAGCACTTGGACAAATGGCTTCTCAAACCTAAATAAAGTTCTCCAATAAATCTCCCTTTTATCTGCTCCCAAAAGAGCAAACATAACAAAGCCCTTTTCAATTAAAAGATGCATCCACAAGCATAACACCCACATTTCTCAGCTGGCTTATTTGTCTGACAACAATAAAAGATACAGGACACAAACAGACCCCACATTGTTCAGTAAAGCAAAGTAATTCATTCTGCTGATTTCTAATCCACAAGGTGTCACTTCAAAGAAAGCCCAGATCACACAGGACACTACATATAATGTTAAGTGTCCTGAGTCTAATGGATGTCTACATCTATGTGTGGAATCAGGACACAGGGCTGGCAAATGGTTCCAGCCCCTGGGCCATGCCAATCCCTAACCAATGTTACCTTAGATTCCTACTTCTGATATACTTGTTATTTCTTTTGATTTTTTTTTTTAGCAATGTGCTCCTCAAAATCTTTCTTAGCTTTCCTAATGGTCATCTTGCATTTTTGTTGCCAGTTCCCTCCTGTTCTCTTCATTTGGACAAGCCTTCCATTTTCTAAATGAAATTCTTCTTGTTTTTAATTACTTCATCTACTGCACGTCTGAGCCACATAGGTTTCTTCTTGGACCTTTCTTCTTTTAGGTATGCATTCTAGTTGCACTTCCATTATTGTGTTTTTAAGTAGTCTCCATGCATTTTAAAGTGATTGGACTCTTCTGACTTTCCCTTCCAATTTCCTTTTTACTAGTTTCCTCATTTTGGGGGTTTCCCTTATGAAAGTTTAAGGTCTCTGGGATAGACTTTATTAAGAACTTACTCCCTGTATTTAAGTTGAAGGTTATTGCATTGTGGTAACTGTTTCCAATTGGATCCGCCACAGTGATGTCCTTTACCAGGTCGTGAGCATTACTTAGGATCAAGTCCAGGACTGCCTTTCCCCTGGTTGGTTCCATAACCATTTGCTCCATGGAACAGCCATTTAACAGGTCTAGGAATTTTCCCTCTCTTTCCTGAGTTGAACAGGAGTTTACCCAGTCAATGTGAGGATAATTGAAGTCACCCATTATAACTACCCTGTCTTTTTGGGATACCTCCTTTACCTCCTTTTCCAATTGTTGATCTCTTTTGCGTGTTTGGTTGGGAGGACGACAGCATGTCCCTATTGTTAGGCTTCCTTTTTGGCTTGGTGTTTTTACCCACACTGCTTCTGTGGAAGAGTCAGACTCACCTAGACATTCCAATTCATAAGATTCTATCTTTTCCTTAATAGACAAGGCTACACCACCTCCATGTCGCCCTTACCAGTCTTTCCTTTACAGTTTGTAACCTGGGATGACTGTATCCCATTGGTTTTCACTGGTCCACCAGGTTTCAGTTATACCAATAATATCACTCCTATTATCCATAACTAAGCTTTCTACCTCCCCTATTTTAGCTCCAAAGTTTTTAGTGTTTGCATATATACATTTGTATTCACTCCTCTGGTCCAAATTCTCCCATCGAGGAACATGTGAATCCTTATACTGCCCCTTGGATTGTTCTGCTTGCATACTATTGACTAATCCCCCACTTCTCTCAGCATTATGTGCATATTTCCAGCCCTCCTCACTCAAGGGTGCACTCTCCTGAACTGGATGCTGCCCAGCTCCTGTCGGCTTTCTCCCAGGGATCAGTTTAAAATCAGTTTACAACATTCATACATTGACATTCATATTCATACAAATGCTTTGGAACATCCGTGAAATGCTTTCAGAGCAGATATGTTACAGGAAATGTATCAGATATGTATGGATACATAAGTGTCAGATACTTATGTGTTTGTATCAAATATTCGTACAAATTTGTATGAATACATTCATATGAAATAGAATCCTACCACATCCAAAGGGGATCTATTGGAACAAATAAGAATTTTCTTACATTACAAATCGAATGCAAGCCCCCCATTCATTCACATCCCTAGCGAGGCTGCATCTCTATTACAAAGCAAAGGCACCTTTAACTTAGGCCAGTTTCCATTGCCCCCAGTGGAGACCAGCTGCCTTAAGATCCCTGTACTGATTAATGGAGGCCAGCTTGAATTTACAGAAAACCTGCTCTGAATTCAGACCTCTTCATTGGTTCCTTTCATGTGTCTTTTAACATGGTCCAGGACCTCTGTGATGCTGCAGCAGCTCAACCTATGGTGATCAGAGGGGGGGGGTTGTCTGTGCCCACAGAGCAGCATCAAAGCTTCAGATCTTGTTGCTGGCATAGTTGCAGCCATAATCAAGCTGGTGTGATAGACGGGAAGTTGATATTGCATCCTCTCTGAAAGCAAAATTGAAAATTGCTTGTAATCAAGCACGTTGAGAGTGCAGTATTAATGTAAAATGGTTACTATTCAAAGTTACTCATTATAAAGGCTTGTCTTAAAAATGCAAGAGGAAAAAAGAACATTATGCAGTCCTCACTATCTATGTGGTATGGAATGTATAGATTCAGAAGCATAATTTATAAAGCTGGACTTCCTTAGTATTTAATATTATGAAAGGCACAATATTATTTTCAGGATCTTTCTCTATGTGTATAAAGCAGATCTAATGCCATGTTTGCACTTACCTCCAAGGAACTGTATACAAATCCCATCTCAGGCCAGATAGTTTGGGTGCAGTTGGGCCCATTTGCATTTGGGGCATTGAAAAATCCCTATTCTGTTCCAGTAGTGTGCAAAATGCAAATGGTTGGAACCAACTGCCATTGCAGAGTCCGAGCCTCAACTTAGGACTTTGAAGGGCAATTCAGAAAATGCAAATGACTGCACAGCCACAGTCATGCAGTCCATGCCCCCTCACCACATAGCCCCTGGAAGAAGTGCATATACCCCATTCCCAGGCTGTTCCTCATGCTTCAGGTAAGCTTATGGATAACTTCTAAGTTGTGTACAGCAGGAGCAGCACATAGAAGGGCTCAGACATCTTCAAGACCAGTGCAGCAGTGTCCAGAAGATGGCTTGAGATGTCCCTGCAGGTAAGTACAAATAGGCCCAGAACATTCAAATAGGAAGCTCAGCTTGTGGCGACCACAGTAAAGAAAGTGCTGTTGAAGAGTGTGGATCAGGGGAAGCTTGTAATCTGCTGGATCCTGCATCATCTTTTGCGCCAGAAAAGTCCAAGTTGACCAGGAATTTTACTTCAAAGTTCCCATGCACACCCTCCTCCTGCTCCTTGGGAAGGCATAAGCACACTTTCCTGTTATCTCCACTTCATATGGTAAGAATTTTTATTATAAAGATTTATTTTATGGGAAATTATTTTTATTAGTAAATTTACAGCCATAACACACCAGGCTTTGCTGTCCACCACTGTCTCCCAAAATCTGCCAAAGTCATGTTCATTGCTTCCATGATGCTAATGAGGCCCATCTGGCTTATCAGCAGTAGCTTTTGCCAATGCCAGACCACTTACTGCAGCCAAAACAACACTTCTCCCTCATATTTGCATGTCACAGGGTCTTGGGCCCATGTAGTTGAGAGACCTCCTATCCTTGATGGGGTTGTAATGCCCTGGAAGGGGCAGGTGCAAAATCTGGGGGTGCTCTTGGACTCTGTACTGATGCTTGAAGCTCAGGTGGAGGCCATGGCAAAGAGTGGGTATTCCCACCTACGGCTGGTTTGTCAGTTGAAGCCCTCTTTGGACTTGGCTACAGTTATCCATGTTCTGGTAACCTCCAGACTTGACTACTGTAATGCATTCTGGATGGGGCTGCCCTTGAAGATGGTTCGTAAACTGCAGCTAATGCAGAATGCAGCTGCTAGATTGCTGAACAGGACAGCTGGCCAGACTCACATCACTCCGGTGTTAGAAGAATTGCACTGGCTGCTGATTTGCTACTGATCTGAATTCAAGGTGTTAACTTTAACTTTTAAGGCCCTAAATTATTTGGGCCCCAAATATCTGAAGGAATGCCTGCTCCCATACCAATCTGCCTGTGCCTTAAGATCTGGAGGGGAGGCACTCCTAGTTGTATTACTACCTACAGTAGCAAAAGGGATGAGCACCCAGGAGAGGGCCTTGTCAGTAGTGGCCCCTAGGCTATGGAGTAGTCTCCTCCTGAGGTGTGTCAGTCACCTTCACTGTACGTGTTTAAGAAGGCAGTGAAGATGCACCTCTTTGCCTAGGCCTTCGATTAAATGGTGATACACTTTCTCCTTCCCTCTTGCAGACACTGTAGTTTAAATATATACTGTTATTATTTTAATATGTTTGATTTTAAATGCTGTTATGCACCCTGAGACCTCAGAGTATAGGGAGGGATAGAACTGGAAATAAATATAAATAAATATTTATTTTGTCCCATCTGAAGGTGGAATGGGCTGAAACATTTACCCAACTACACTAGTGGCATTCTGATGCCACTAGAGAATAAGGACGCTTGACACCAAACCCAATCGGCATCAAATCCACGTTTCTCCATGACCTAAATCTGCACTCTACTATCTGGAGCTAGGGCTTCTAGTTGTGTACGTTCTGCTCAGTGCTGAGAAATCCGATTGGAATGAATGTGCCAGCAACTCCAAAACACCTCAGGTCATCCAATTACACCAATGTAGCATGTACTCATGGGAAAAACAGGAAGAGTGCACTAGGCCAGGGACAGACACTTATTTTTGTTCCAATGGAATCAATGGGTTTGCTTGTTTTAATGGCACGACAAAGAAAAGAGACTGTTCTCTACATTCGGCCCTGCTGACATGGGCTTGTTGAACTTTTGATCTGATAGCTCCTTTGCCTTCAACTCCCAGAGCTCACTAATGAAAACTGCTGATTCACCTAACCTATCTTTATTTTTTTTAAATGTGGTATTTATTGCCCTTCTAAAATAAAATTGCACTGTATCAAATACAGAGCATGCATAATTAATCTAGACATCATAACATCACAAATCAAATAGATATCAATCCAATCACAAAAATGACCTTCAGAAAAAAAATATTATTTATGATTAAACTCCAAAATCATTTTAGGGATGCAGTGACCATCCAATGAAAGAGGAAGAAAGAACTCAAAAAGAGAAGGAAGCAGGAGTGCTGTACCAAATAGTTCAAAGAAGCAAGGATTTTGAAAGTTGAAGATTGGGCAAGTTTCAGCTTGATGACAGGAGTATTGTATGGTAAGTCAGGTTTTTTTCTGTGTGTCTTCATTATTCTACTTCATTATTTATTTTCTGAAATGAAAGGAGGCTTACAGCCTGCAACCAGATCCACCAGTTTTGACAACTTTTTAAATCTGCATTTTATCTGTCACATGCCTATCAATGAGGCCTCCATGTGCAGAATCTATATTTTTATTAGTCTACAGAAATTTGAGATAACACCTCTCCCAAAATGGCATTGCAGCACCCTTGTCCACACCCTTGCAATAGGTGCACTTAAGGAACCACTGTTGTTGATGGCTGATAGAAACCAAACTCATACACAATGACAAAGCAATTACAGTATATCTGCATGAAGCATCAAAGGATCTTCCCACACTGCCCTCCAATGTTCTGGGACAGGGTGCGGTACCCTATCCTGGAACAAGCAACCTATTCTAAACTGGGTGAGTTGCGACTGGAATCAGACAGGGACATTTGCATTCAGATGACCAGCTCTCCCCGCTGTTTCCAAAGAGTTCTCAGAGGCAATGCCAAGGCTTTGACTTACCTGCAACAATTTCCACCCGGAATAGCTTTAGCACCAGGAAGAAAATGACTGGCTTCTGGGGGAATTTTTAGCCTGGCACAGCTGACCAGGTGGAAACTTCAAAGGCTCTGGGGGTGCTGTTCACAGGCTGAGCGAAGCTCCTGCCCTGGCAGCCCTTTTCTTAGCTCTTTTGAGTAGTCTCTCAAACTATTAGTTTTACCTATTTTAAGGTCCTTTCTGCACTTATTTTTAATCCAGATTAAGGTGCCTCTTAATCCAGATACTGTGCCACAGGCACTAAAGGCCTTGTTCTAGAACAAGAGAGGCATGCAAACTGCACGCCTCCATGTTCTGGGACTACCAGGGTGTGTGTTTCAGTGGTGTGTAATAACGCACACCAACATACACACACCAGCCCTAACTTTTGTTCCTAGCCTTCAGAAGTGTGTATGTGTGTGTGTGGGGGGGTTCAGGTGAGAAGTTTATGTGAGCCTCGCATCTGTAGAGAATCATGGGCCAAATCAGCCTCATCAGTGAAGCTCCACCCATACCTCCACATGCTCTGGATCAGTGTACCTGGTTATTCTGAATCCACTGATCCAGATCTAAGCCAGGTAAGTGCAGAAAGGGCCTGAGTTCCTTCATTTTACCTGCCTTCCCTCTATTCAACCAGTCCCAATCAACACTAGCCATTATTGTCAATCCTGTTGTGTCCCTGTGCTCACTATCAAATTGGAATGTTACCATCTCATTTGTTGTAGGATAGTGCAGTGTATATCATTCCCAGATCTGAATAATGCATTAAAGAATGTAATAAACAATGGTATAGCTGAAGGAAACTTGGTCAGCATAAAATGGCAGCCTAAATTACCTAAAGCCGGAGCTATTATCCACTAATTGCTGGAGAAATACTGGAATTGCAGCAGACATTTTTTAATTGCTATTTGAGGACTTAATAAAGGAGAACAGGTTGGGTTTTCTTTACAAAAGAAAGGAAGAATTCTAGGCATATAATTGTCTTATATGCCAATATAGATTATC
Organism: Aspidoscelis marmoratus; assembly: GCA_014337955.1. NCBI lineage: Eukaryota > Metazoa > Chordata > Lepidosauria > Squamata > Teiidae > Aspidoscelis > Aspidoscelis marmoratus. The sequence goes on along the minus strand of MTQE01001134.1, from coordinate 48,671,708 downwards.
ATATAAATTACTCAGACACTTTTGCAAATACATTATTTATTCAATATCATGAAATGGGTTCAATGTTTCTTTTACATGCTATTATAGAAGTTCATAGCTTCATAGCTTTCAGATCTTTTTATTTTTTCTTGCAGTCAAAGCTCTGGTTCTTTCAAGGCTCTTTGACTTACGTCACATGAAATCCTACATAAAAATAAATGTTTACTTCACCACTTATTGGCTAATAGGGGGCAAGGCAGCATTCTTTGAAGCTTTTAATATCCATAAAGTTCTGCACAGGTTGGTTAGAAGACTACTTAAGTTTTAAAAATGCAAAATGTTGAGTGATAATTGCTGGGTTAAACTTCAGGAATGTTTACTGCTAGCCATTTTAGAAATCATACCTCATCACAAGCTTCATCCAGACAGCCTTTACTTGGGAAATCCAGAGAAAAGCACATCCAGGTACATTTTATTCCAGATTATCAAAATAATGTGGATTAAGAAAATGTCCAAGATGAAATTCCAAATTTTAAAATAAACTTCCTTGAAGTATCACCCTAATTTGCCACAGGGTTAAAAAACAACTTTTGATTATATTGGTTTTTTTTTAAGAAAAGCACCCGAAAGGAAGGTGGTTAATATGCAGCCTCCGAAGGTTGTTAACGTAGCCTTAAACCTGACTTGTAGGTTGTACCTGCACACACATTAAAAAGCAGTCCAGAGCCACTTAGAGGTGGTACCATGTGGACATTAGTGTTCCCATCTCACCTCTAATCAACCTTAAAGGCCAGAAAAATTCATTTCAGAAGTGCATTTTCTGTGCATTTAATGTAGATTAAGGGACTAGCATGTAGGGATGCTACCAACTGACTGGAGAGAGAGAGCAGCAGCACCACTGCAGTTAAGTGCCAGTCAGAAAATAGCTGCCTCGAACAGACGGCATTTTCCTTGGCCCTGAAGATGCAACCTAGAGTCTCTGAAACAAATGTCCGTTAGTTCAAAATGTCAGCAACAATGCTCAGGTTTATGGGAACTTAAAGAACCCTTTTAATGAAATAAAACAATCCTATTTGTTAGCAAGATCAATATTCAATAACGTGTCATCAGTTACTCACCAAAATGAAACAGTAAAATGATAATAATCCAAGCATTAAAAATACAAAATGAAACATTTAGATTCTGTGCCATTTATGAGAACAGGGGAATTGGCCATTGTCCCTGGTAAAGCAACTGCCAAAAATGCTCAGGTTTGGCCATTAAAACCCCTGTAACTGCACACAGGTGTCCGCATGTTCCTCAGGAGTTGGCACCAACAAACAGCAAAATAAGCACAAATACTTACCTCATCCACATGGAATCATGGAATAGCCAACCCACTTTTTCTTCATTTTAATATAGATTATTCTGGTGTTTCTGCAAGTGGGGCTCTTTCCACACTTACGGCTAGTGTAGTCCAGGAAGGCTTGTAAGGGGCATGACATCTGCGCTGTGTCACAAGAGAGCACCCGGGAATGCTCTTATGTGTACAGGATAGAGCAGACACCAGGAGAGGGGACCCAAAATGGTGCCTTTGCTGCTCTCCTGATTAACCAGAGGCCCACGGAGGACATTTTCCAACACTGACTAAGGTGCACCACACCTCCTGGAGACCTCAAAGGCTGAGAATGAAAGTGCCTGGTCTTCTGGTCCAGTTTTGAATTTATTGACCAAGGCTGTGACGGGACGGCACCATCCAAAATTCAGACGACCCTGTCCTGTTCCAGTAACAACAACCCATCTCAGCATGGGGAAGGTGAGAAACTTTGCATATCCTGGAACAGAGTTCTCCACCCTACCCCAGAATATTAAAGGTAAGTACTGAAAATAGGGTGTGTTGCATTTGCCACTGGTGGTAAGTGAGATGACTTTAGGGGGTAGGCAAAAGTCTTATATGACTAGAAATAAAACAAAGGAGAAGAAAGATGAAAGTGATACGTGAGTTACTGATTTTTTGGGAAACACTGAAACAGTATTTTCTCATCAGCAGATGCTGCAAAGTTGAAAGAAGCCTTCCATCCCTATCAAGGTACATCTTCAAGATACTCCTCTGCCAGTATGGCAAATCTGATCTTGGTCATTTCTCATTATGTTTCTACAGTGCTATGCAACATCAGATATATAAGACGGCAAGGACCACTCATACACTTAAGGGCACGTTGAGATGATCTGTCAGTGCTATAGCATGTTCACTAAAAGGAAATAAATTAGAGCTGGCCTAAAATAAAATAAAATCATTGGCTGATGATGTTTACAAAAGAAAAAGCTATAAATCTCTGCTTTTTTCTAATGGTTGAAAGGTTGTCATATGGCTATGCTGCTAGACAAAACAGGAATAGTTAATGCAGATAGCATTTAACTTTAAGGATTCTTCATGGAAACTTACATGGCAGTTCATTTGCATATTCAATACCAGTGACAATTTACTTCTCCCATCTGAGCAGGGCTTTCAACTGTGCCACTTGAACTAAATTAATAAACAGTAATTACAGAATGTTGTGCGAGCTAGCTGTTGATGTTGAGTAGATTCTAATCAACACCTTCTTTTAAGGGCCAATTAAAGCTGAATGTATGCAATATAAACATCTTCTTGTATTTAGACACGAACTGCAGAACAAGTTAGGCAAAAAAATAAAAATAAAAATGCAATTACAGCACATTGGAGATGATCAAATGGAAAGACGCATAGAGTTGCCCTCACACACTCTTATGGGTGACTTAGACCAAATACGCATCCTCCTATTCTAACCCCATTAGGATTTTGCAATTTACTACCACAAGAGCTCTCTAAAGGTGTTACAAAATTCCAACTCTGTTGATGGATCAGGGATAATTTTTGTTTAGCCTGCCCCTCCCAACTATGCCACAGTGAGCAACATGGTCGGCAAGCTGCAGCACAATAACGAATGCCAGTCTTTTGGGATTGTGGACCATCAGCAAGCACATAGGCATTTAACATTGGCTTCTGTGATATGCTGAAAAGGGTTAAGACAGGGTTAATATTTGATAATGCAGAAATTAGACTGAAATCATCTCCCAACCCAAGGAAATGGCTACATTGCATATCTGTATTACATAGTTAGCAAAGATGATGTCATAATAATTCTAACTTCCCAGGGAGCTCTGGCAGATTTAGTTTTAGGAAAAGGAGGAGCAGGTTGACGCACAAAGCAGAAGCCTCAGTGAGTCTTCGTACACTTGCTGGTGGTCCTTACACTAAGGCATCCCTTCTGACATGGAGACAATGCTGTTCCAGACCATGCCTTGCCGTGGTCTGAATCAGCAGACCTCACTGGCCCAGACTCACTGATTCAGATGAGGAAAGATAAGGTGTGATCCACATGCAAACCACATGACTACAAGAAAGAAGATGTGATGATAGGTCACACTAGGTCTTCATTCCCCAATCACAGCCTGCACCTGAAAAACAGAATAATAGCATGGCCCAGGGGAACGATCCTGATTCACAGCACATGTCTAAGAAACCATTTAAATTGGCAAGTAGCAGAATAATAGGGTGTCTCAGGGTTTCCAGGTGACACAAACCAAAGCACATATCTAACTCAGGTTTTTCTAAAGTGTGGTACATATATCACTGGTGATACATGAGGTGATTTTTAGGCAAACAAATGGCAAACAAATGGCAAACATCTATTTTAAATAAAATAGTTTTTTTAAGTGAATCAATTTAGATATTAAGAAGTAAACAATAATATAGGCAGGCCACAGATATGGAAAAAATATTGTAAAGGTGGTACCCCAGTGACTGACATTTGGGAAATATTTGTTAGCTCCTGACCTTGACTGTTTCTGCTTTTGACTGCTACTGCCTGTCAGGAGTAAACAATATTCAACTGCACACAGCTACATTTCACTTTTTCTTAAATAGTTAGAAATATAGAGAGCTCAGTTCTTCCTGTTAAAGTTGCACATAGGGAAAGGCAACTTTCTCCCCCATTGCTTCTGGGCATACAGAAGGCCCTATCTGCACTCTAATTCAGTGGAGAAATGAAGAGATAACTCTATTCCCTCAAGCAAGGCCCTTCCAGGAAAAACCAGACTCCCCCACACCAGGAATGGATTAATTAAAAACAGATAAATAACTGCCAGCTGCATAATTAAGTGAACAGCTTGTGTGGCCCTCACAGGAGGAAGGTGGGCAGCCAAGTGAAGGCTGCCATGAGCTACCGTTCTTCTTAGTGTTCCTATCTCGAATTTACCTGCAGCAGTTGCAGAGTAAATAACTGTGCTTTCTAGGGGTGCCGAACATGGTCTCGGGAAGGGGTGTCCCCATGCATTTTAGATCTGGTCCGCGCAAAGTGGACCAAATCACCACAAACTGTGTCAGACTAGGACCAAATTTGGTACCTGAAAAAGCAAGTCTTGGCAGAGTTTCCCAAGTGAGCCGAGACCATGCATAGGGACGGTGCCAGACTTCATCTCGGCTGAGTTTTAAAGCCAAGCCGCTGTCCTATCAGCTGAGATAGTGAAGAGGGGTTGCAGAGGCTTGAAATTCCTCACTTTTCCAGGGGGCAATAAGGTTGCCCCCCTGGAAAAGTTAGAAATCTCAAGCCTCTGAACCCCCTCTTCCCATCTCAGCTGACAGGAAAGATGCTTCACTTCACTTTGGGAGTGAAAATTACTCTCAAAGTGAAGTGAAGCATCTTGTCAGCTGAGATGGGAAGAGGGGGTTGCAGAGGCTTGCCTCCCTTGAAAAGAGAAAATTCAAGCCTCTGCACCCCTTACTCCTTGCTTTTACTCCCCTTTCAAGGCAAGCAAGTGGCTTGCCTGGGAAAGGGAGCAAAATCAAGATCCCAGGCGGTTTGCTTGGGGATGGCGGAATGCGCCCCCAGCCCACCCCCAGCCCGCTTTAGGGCAAATGGTATGGGGATGCCCGAGATTCAATCTCAACCCTGCACCTGGTCCCATGCGAGCCCAATTGGTGCCCAAACAGCACCAAATGGCTTGCATGGGGACGCGGCCTAGGTGTGCAAACCTGACTGCCATTTCTGCTAGCTGGGGGAGGTTGGGACAGGACATTTATCTGAAACCACCAAGACTGCAGGCTGCAGTTTCAAAAAAGGATTAGAATGACAGCTGTGTATCTCCCTAAATGTCACCAGCCAGCCATTGCTGTCAGTGGCAATCAGGGCCAGCAGGCACATGCAAGAGGCAGGCTGAACCTCTTCAGATTAAACAGTTGCAAAGGCTGGGTTCACGTGTAGAGAAAAAAGGTCTCAGAAGTGCTTCAGAGATGATAGTGTATGGCCCTCAGATGTTCTGCCCGTCTCTAACCCACCTTTTCTAATCTAGCACATTTGTGAGGGGGGAGAGAGATAGATTGGCATGTGAATAATCCCACTTCAGCACCATCTCTAAACCACCCCTGAGGGTTGCTGTTGTTTTTAAACACAGAAAGTGTTTTGTAAGATTTAAAACAACAAAAAATCTGTTTAAAATACAATACTCTGTTGTGTAGCTCTGTGACTTAGCTCCCATAAGCCTCCATGTGCTGCAAAACTGTGATGGCCACAAAACAGCCCTAGAAAAGTGCTGCTGGAAACCTCCAAACCTACTCAGGCTGTGACCATTTGAACAACCTCCCAGAGGGGCTTCTCCCTCCACCAGCAAAACGGATGTTCATATAAACAGTCCTTAAATAAGGGGTGAAGACTGAAAAGACAAAGAAAGAAAGAAAGAAAGAAAGAAAGAAAGAAAGAAAGAAAGAAAGAAAGAAAGAAAGAAAGAAAGAAATTAGGCACATCACTTGTATTTTCCCCATCTGTGAGAAGAGATATGTCTGTCCTTTTCAGCATAGTCTGACTATTGCTGCTTCCTGTAGGGATGTTCCTTCAAAACCTTAAGGTCTTCAAAAGTAAAGAAAGGATGAGGAAATTAAATTTCTTCTCTCCCCACAATCAAACAAGCAAATAAGTTTCATGAGAAGCAATCAAAGTGAGTTACTATTCTAGATGTAAGGACTGCCTCTCTCTAGCCCAATATGAAGGTAGTACATATACCCCCTCTAAATACATGTTTGCATCCATGTGGCATCCCACCTTGGGACAGAGGGACCAAGAGCTGCCATCAGGGCAAAGCTCGCGGCAATTAGGATTCACCCATAGTTACTAAGGCAGGGTTTGCACAAAATCTTTATGAACGGACTATGAAGGGTCAATGTCTGGAAGACTCTCCCCTTTAAGGCTCATTCATTGCATGCACACCACACTTTTCCTTTACCATCATAAATGCCTTTGTAGTGCTTGAACAAAAGAGCAGGAGAAACTCTTTCTCTAGCCTTGCTACTACCTGCTACCCATTGAGACTGAAGGTAGGGATCAAGATAGTCAGGTCAACGTGTGTACCCTTTAAAGGTATGTTGAACACCATATGGAAATAGTATGAGCCCGTAGTCTGCTCAGTGGAACACAGTAACTTGAAGTATTCTGGTGAACAGAGGCCTTTTCACATTAGGGCTTTTGGAACACGTCTACGACGAGCTGGGATGGAGCATTCGCTCCTCTGGGCTGGGCGGTTGCAATCCTACCCACCCCAGCTGTCCCAACGTGTCATAGATGTGTTCAGTTTTCAGAGCACAAAAATGTGTTCTCCGCCTGTTCGGCTCATCTCGGGCTGTTCCCAGCTGTACCGGAGGGAAAGCATTCACATGCTCTCCCTCTATGACAGCTGGGCCCCTCCCCTGGGCTGTCCCCATTGGCTTCCGTGGTGCCAGGGGTGGGCAGCCCTGGTGCCTCTCTTCCCTGGGGTTCTGCCCACTCCAGGAGCCCAGATTGGCCTCCTTGGGCCAGCACCCAACACCCCCCACCCACCCCAGGGGTGCACCAGTGTGCACACTCCTTAACTGGTGGTCGCCCAGTCGCTACTGGCACGATCAGGCCAGCTGTGCTTTGTGCCTGAGCGCGGTGTGGTCCCTGATTGGCCAGACACCCACCTGGCTTCAACTGGCTATCTGCACAGGCACGGGTGCCTGGCCAATCAGGGACCGTGCCATGCACAGGTGCAGAACATCTCCAGCCTCCTCACACCAGTTGCGACCCGGTGGCGAGCAGGTAAGCAGTGCTCATGCTCCCCCCCCCCTGGTGGGTGTTGGGTGTTGGGTGGGGGCCCTGACACCTGCATGAGCCTGATCTGGGCCCATGCAGCTCACGGGACCCCAAGGAAGGCACTGGACAAGCCTCCCTACCCCTGGCACCAATGTAGCCAATGGCGGGAGGCCGGGGGCAGGACTTGTGAGTCCTAGGATGGCCGTTTGGCCCAAACGTGTCTAAGACAGTTTCCCATCCACACGTAGGCAGGTAAAGGACGCATTTTTGCTGTAGTGCAAAGAGGCCTCTGAACTCTTCCAAGCAGAAGAGTAACCAGCCTGGATAGCTTTAAGAAAGGTTTAGATAAATTCCTGGAGGACAGGTGTTTCAATGGCTACTAGAATGGATGCCTAGATATTGCCTCCAGGTTGGAGAGACAGGCAGGATGCGAACAGGTGAAGGTTTTATCATTTTCTGCATGAGAATGCCCAGAAGCAATTGGTGGCCCTTTGTGTAAGACAGGATGCTGGATCCAGCAGGGCTCTTCTTATATTCTTATGTAATTGATACTGAGTGGGTAAAGGCAGTGCCCCACCACCAAGATAATTTCAGGGAAATCTTGGGTGGTGATCTTGATGGCCAGGGAAGTGGGCACCATGTAATCAGCATCCCGTTGCATTCAAAAATTTTAATTCACATATGTATGAAAATTTCATATATATATAAAATGTATTATATATATATTATGTACAAAGACAACCTGTGTACATAAAAAGCATACATGTGCAATCAATGTACATTTCGGTTCTTGACAAATTGGTAAAAAATCATCAATTGTCATTTTGTATAGTAGACAGGAATCAATCCACAAAAAATGTGACAAACTGAAGTCTATTCAGCTTAGATTTCTAAAAAGATTCACTCAAAAACTGGGCATAAATAAAATTTCTTTTGCATGCTCTTTTTTGTTATTATCCTTCCCCTACTTTTTCTGAAATGCTTCCCATTCTAGCCCTTTCACCATTCATGCTTCTTATCTTTACAAGTTCCATGCTCCATGAAGCAAGGGTGGCAGATGTCTTGGTCACAGAGTGTTGCTGTCCAGTTTTCTACCGAGGCAAAAGCTCTGCCAATGCAGGCACTTGTCCTACTGGCAATAAATAGCCTCTAAAACCAGAAGAAGAGATAGAATATGAGGAAGGTGAGTGAATGATAACAATGCACCTCTGACATGAAAGCATTTAGACAAGTATTAATACCAGCAGTTAAGACATGCAAATGGAATGAGATTGTAAAGAGGTGTGTGGAAGCAGTTCAAGTCCTTGACAAATTATATAATAATTAAAAATATAAAAGTACTAGATATTTGGTTATATAGGGTGAAAAATTATAATGTTGTCCTAGGTGAAAATGTAAGACATACCCACCTTCAATACTTACCTTCCTCCTGGATGGATCCCTTAGAGCATCTTCCTGGCTCTCTTACATGCCATTAGCTGCCACTATAGACATCACTGAGCTTCCTGAACTGTGACAGGAAGGACCAGAAAGGATGGAAATACAAGCACAGGAAGGTAGGGTTTCTGTCACAGCCCAAGCTATCCTGCACCATACTGGCCTGAAACAGACAGCCTGGCCTACTATCTCCTGGCATGGTCAAGGACCACCCATGTTTTGGGTGGCCTATCCCATCTCACACACCTGGCCTCTGAAGTTGCTGACAGGGCCTGTTTTGGCTTGTCATGTGGAAGTGGCACACTTCTGACACCATTTCTGGTTCTCCAGAAAAATAGCACTAGGCATGGTATCTTGGATCATGTTGCATGTGCTGTCTGTGCTTGGGCCAAGGGTCACTCTGAGTGCTCCACATCTGGAGGGAGCTACAATGGGATTTTGCACCACAGCCTGCTCCAACATTTCATCCCGTGTGAACAAGTGGTCTCCTGAGAGATGTGTCCTTCTGGTAGACCATTTCATAGGGTCAAGGATACATTCCAGTAGGTCTCCAGGGTCTGTCTAACAGCCTAATATGGACAATGTCTTGCAGAAGGTCCCCTGGGTCAGTCTACTGGTCCAATGCAGATATGCCATTACATTTCTGCTGATGTTATAGTCTGATAGTGGCCATACTGCAGTCATACTGGCCTTTCTAGAAAATGTAAAATTGTCCCCAAAAGTGAACTTTAGAAAAGTTCAAGTTTCTTCAGGGCACCCTGTGTTATTCTAGCTTTGTAAACTATTAATATTTTGGAAGAGAAAGCAGAACAGATTTTTATAAGATTTCCAAACAGAATCCAGGTTAGTTTTTCTGTATCTTTAATAGTTACACAGAAGAGAAATTTCCTGTACTACAGGCTATATCTGTTGAAATTTCCTCTTCTACGTGATGCTTGGCAACTTTGGGCAAAGATACATGACTCCACCCACCTTTTACCCGACTTGGGATTTATGGCCCTGTTTGAAAGAGCTTATGAACCCGGAGCTGCATCCAAACAATAGATAATGGGAATTCCTTAAGTGCCCCTTGGAACCGGTGGGCAAATGTTTTCACCTGCAGTGGGCCTATAAGCCATCCCAGGCACAAAATATGCTCACAGAGATATCCTACAT
>MTQE01001134.1:48644902-48662024 GCA_014337955.1 Aspidoscelis marmoratus | reverse complement strand
AGATGGTGGACTGCACACTCTATCATCTCCTTATGGCAGAGGAAAAAAACAACTTACAGGGGGTGATTTCCACATGGCCCAGTTTAGTGTCAGACTGGCAAGGGCTCTCTTCCAGTTTGTGAAGACCCCGTGCCATGTGGAAATCATGCAGCTGTGGAATCTTTTGTTGCACGGCTTTCAAGCTTCAGGGGATGAGAGGTGTGAGCCATGTAAATGCTGTGCCTCCTGTCCCTTCAGAAGATCCTGTGCTTCTGCTGTTGAGACAAAAGTTGTTTTATAGCTGTTTGGATACAGCCTAGGACTGAGAAGTGAGAGTCCCGAATCCACAGACATGCTGACTGCAAAAGAAGCTTGTAAATGTGTTTAGGCAAACATACTTTCAAGCTGCCTTCAGATCCTGCTAGTCAACATGGAAAGTTGGGGTGGGGAGAAAAGCCAACACCCTCTTTGTCCTCCACCCCTCCTAACTGAGGCCTTTATAAGCCCTAAATAAAGTTTAGAGGAGTTTCAAATCACATTCCGAAGGCACAACTTGAAATGAATCCTACTGAATTGAGTAAACAGGGCTAAGAGTTAATGATAAAATCTCCTTGGGTTCTCCACCTGCTTTATACCACAGCAAATGCTGTGCTGTCTGATAACAGTTGGAAACAAGAATGGCTGCTATTTATTATTACTGGAAAGTTGTCAATTACATTCAATAGAAATTAATATCCAGATTAACCCTCGGGAAGAGCCAAGATGCAACATGCAGTGCATGTCTATTCACATAAATGCTTTATGAGTAATTGAACTGTTTGTTGCTAATATTCTCTACTTTTTTATTTGAGGAAAAGAAAGAAAGAAACCTCATTATTGCTTACATATTTATCAAAAATATTTCTATAATGCTTCCCGTTTTTTGAAAAAATTCAATCTCACAACAGTTTGCAAAACATCAATAGAAACAGATGAAACCATTAATTACATAAATGGGATATATGCAAGAGAAAGGAGAGCTGCCTTCACTAGGTCAGCAATAGACAAGGGTAGCTTCTTCCCCCTCTCTTGGACAGGCAGTCAGGGGGCTATTGCTGAGCTGGAGAGAAGATTTGTCTTCTCTGCTCATTATTCCACCTTCTCAATAGCAGATAGGCTCAAATGATGCCTGTATGTCCTGAGAAGATATGTTCTGGCTCCAGAGCTTTATATAGCTGAACTTCTGTGTCTCATTCAGAAGGCTCTTAAGATTGCATTACACTTATGCCAGGGCACTAAGTATTTTTAGAAGCACATGTGCTGATCAACCAGCCAATATGAGAGCAAGTACCTAATTCTCTAATGTATAAAAACAATCTGTAGGGAAGCATGAGAGTGTGTGAAATGGACTTTGCCAGTTCAAAAAAGTGTTAACATAGAATAAAAAAAAAAGACATATCCACCAAAAAAGTGTTTAACCCAAAAGCACATTGATTTCTTAGCTAGCTAGAACACGTTTCTGGAACCATTCCAATTATTTCATTAGGATCAAATGCTTACATCTCTTACAATGTCCTTCTTTCCTGTATAGAGAAAGGCCCTTCTTTGATGAGAAAAGAGAAATTCAGATATGAAGTCTAAGCAGAACTAAACAGAATTGAAGACTGCATGGATCCTGGCCTTACTTAACATGATATGACACAATCCTTTATGTTCACTTTTTTTGGCCTATATGGTAAGCAATTAGCAGCACCCCTTTTTGCACTTCAGCCTGAAGTTAATAATTAGGCAACCGGGGGGAGTATCCGCACCTAGAGGAGGCTGTTACAACCTCCAGGCACTCCATGCCTTCCCAGAAGTTGCCTAATTATCAACTAGGTAACCTTACCAACCTTACCCAATAACTTACCTTTTGCATCCAGCCAGGGATCATTCACACCTCTGTTGGATGAGGAGGTCAACAGGGCTGCCACGCAAGTGCGCTGGCAGCTCTGCTGTCCTCCTGTTGCATCTGCAACTGTGCAGAACACCAGCATTGTCATGGTGACAACACAGATGCACACGCAGGTGTGGAGGGGGCCACACTCAAGATGGCGGTGCCCTGAAGAGGACCAGCTCCCGGATCGATCACAGGTGAGTGACTGATCACGTGGGCTGTAAATGACTAGTGCTTGCAAGTTAAGGTTATGTAATTGTGCTCCTTTCCCATCCAGTGGATGGGAAGGGAAGTGCGAAATCACAGTAAGACTGTGTGGATCCTGGACGCTATGTAGTAAAGACTTGCAGAAGGTATAAGTGATCAAACTGAACAGGGCCATCTGACCAAATCCCCACCTTCTTGGTCTGGCAGGCAATCAAACCCAAAATGAGGCAGAACTGTTGGTGGGCAGCAGCAACATACAGTAGATTTAAATGCACACACGACAAGGTAGCAACTGTTCAAGCCTGTGAACTAAGCATTTCCCTTGCTCTTGCCGTTGACAGTTGCTAACATATAGGAACACAAGCAGATCTTTTGGAAGTGGCTGTAGCTCAGTGGCAGAGTAACTGATTTCCAGTATCTCTCTAGAAATAGGCAATGGGGAACAACTTTTGTATCTTTTCAAGAAAACCACATAGAGGTGACCATGGAGGCAACTCTGTAGTCACCCAGGTATCTGACCCAACTCAAGGGTACTCAACAACTGTGACAGTTATCTTAGAGAGGAACAAGAATCACACAGTGATTCATGCTTGGTGTCTACAGTTTGAGAGAAAAAAGGTAACAGTGTGTGCAGGAAACCTAGCCTGAATCAACTGTCAGAGCGCAGCATGCCTGTAGCCAATTTGGGTGAACAAACCTGAGGTTGCATCTAATGGGAGAGCTTTCTGGTGACATCAGGAAATCTGAATCTCCTGTCTTAAGCACTGAAACACTCAGATGGTCCAGGCTGGATAAATGCTCACAGCTTTTTTTCAAAAAAATGAAAGGATGGACAACATTGCCAGCTCCTGTGCCCAGGCCATCCAGATCACCACAGAAATGGCAACATCTGATGTGTCCCCACCCATTGGCATGGTGATAGCAATGCAGCATGTGATTGCAACACCTTGCCCACTCATGGTGTTCACACTCAGAAGAGAGTTGCGAATGCTGCATCCAGGAGCTTACAACGATCGGAGGAGCTGAAAGGAGCTCCTGGATGTTCCAAGATTCTCCACGTTGGCAGAGACAGCACAGAGTGCATATGGACTTCTCCTGGAGCAGCTGCAGCCACTTCAGACAGGAAGGTATGAAAAGGCCTTCAGATCCTAACCATGTACAAGCAGAACCGTGTTTTTAAAGGGCACATTATACAAGGAAAATCACATTTTGCCAACTGTGTAAAAGCAAAACCAAGCTATGCAAAACTATGTCATATAAGAGTCAACGGTATGTGCATTCATCATTCAGAGTGCTCCCTGAAAGTGTCCAGATTTCAGTCAGGGGATTATTAAGGTAGCTGAAACTGTATCAGAAAGATTGTCTTCTTAATGTATGTGCCGTTCGGCATTTCACATCATTAATTTTAAAACTCTTTGTCTCTTCCTTTCAGGACTTACCCTTTCAATATTCTCAGGATGACTTTTGGCTGAGATTCTTCCCCTCCTTCAGATTATATTTCCTCTTTTCCTGTACAGGCTCACTGGAAACAAAGATCATCTGCTAGATGAGATCTGTTTAGTTTGTTTGGGCATAGTATCAAAGGAAGTTTGAGTCAGGAAAGGGAATGATTACATCAAGGCCTATAAAAGACCCCAAAGCTATTGCTACCCCAGTTTTTATTCCTATGCACATGGGGACTCATTAGTTTCTACAGGTAATTCTGTCAGTGCTGAAAGATCCCCTATCACTAAATCTAGCATTTATGTATGGGATCTTTTGCTCCACTTCCCATTTTTTTATCCTTCTGCAAAAAGACACATTTCAGCCATCAAGAATGATGAATTCCACCCATGACTGTTTCTTCTCCCTCACAGCAGTTATTTCCTCCTGATTATTTTAAATCTATTGTATTTTAACTTATTTTCAGGCTGAAGCTGAAGGAAAGCCTTGAAGTATCTAGCACAGTGTGATAAAAGTCAGCAGAATGTTTTGCAAATTTCATTCATTCTAACAGGTAGTGAAATTTCAAAGCATTCCACTGGGACACCGAAATGGAGAGGGGCTGCATTGGCAAGGAGGGACACAGTCTGGTTTTCCAGCCAAGGAATTTTTTCTTCCTTGTTCTTTAATTTAAGAACTCTCACAAATGCAAGTTATGCTGTTTACGGCTTCAGTGCGCTTTGAGTGAAAGCTCAAGCAGGATCCGCATGACGATGGAGGCTGAGAAGAGCCTTGTTCATGCAGTGCCCTTTGTAAAATAGTGGTATACTGTTCGCATGCCTGCCACCCTCCCAATCATGCAGATGTTCAAATCAGGGAACTTTCTTTCCCTGGATTCAATGTTACTGGCTAGAGATGCTTTCGAAAACAAAATAAATGGCTGTATTAAGTCAACCATTTTCTGTGTTCCTGAAAATAGGTCCATTCTGTGCAGCTTGGTGGTTGGTTATGGTGAGTCCATACATCAAAGATGATGTGATGGAAGAACAGAAGAAAAGCCTGGAAGGACACTTTAAGAGGGGATCTGACTGAAGTATATAAAATCACGCATGGTATAGAAAAGGTTGATAAATTTCTTTTCTCTATCACACAACAATGGGACCAGAACTATGAAGAACTATGAAGCTGATGGGTAGGAGAGTCAGGTCAGACAGGAGGAAATATTTCTTCACCCAGAGGGTCATCGGTCTATGGAATTTGCTGCCAGAAGAGGTGGTAGCAGCAACCAGCCTAGATGGCTTTAAGAAACAGTTAGGCAAATTCATGGATGGCAGATGTATCAATGGATACTAGAATGGAGGATGCCTAGGTACATCTTCCAGGCTGGGGGAATGAGCAGGATGCCTCTAAGGCCATTCGCGGGGATTTGAATGCAGGAGAAGTTTTGTCTTTGTCTCTGCTTGAGATTCCCATGGGCAATTGGTGGGGCATTGTGTGAGACAGGATGCTGGACTAGATGAGAGGTGGCCTGATCCAGCAGGGCTCCTCTTATGTTCTTAATGCTGTCAGTCTCCTTCCTATCATTCTGCTATTGAAATGCTCTAACAAGTGCTTATGGCAGGGTGCTGGTTCGATGAGAGCAGGGTTGAGTGCTCATGAAGTGCTCCTAGAGTGCAGTGGCATACAATGCTCTCACAGTGCTACAATGGATCCATGCAAGTCCTACCTTGGTTTCTTAGAGTGTTATTAGACCTTTGGTTTTAGCATACAAAATCAGTGCTAAGTCTGCCAAAATTCAGCAATACTTGATGCACGTGATCCCACACCCTGCAGTTCAGTCTTGCTCCTGATCAAGAAATCTGACTGAAGACTGGAGGGGCAGCCAGTGACTCACACCACCCACCGGTCACATTGCAGACAGCTCATTCTCTTCCGCCTTCAGAGGCTGGGGACAAAAGTTACAAATTCTCCAAAGTTTTTGGCCAAGACTTTTCAGCCAGGCATCCAGAAGCAATGTACCTCAGACGCCAGGCTTCTCAAACCTAATGGACTGTCCCAAGTTGGTTGTTGCTGTCCACATGCTGCGACGGTCTGCCACCAGGAACATTCTGAAAACTGGTTTCAAGCAGTCTTCTATTGGAGTGGGCTATTGCTTCCATGCAGATGTGGCATTCTAGTGGGAGGCAGTGCCTCTCTAGAACAGTCCACAATGTAGATGCCATTTGCCTTGGAAGCTGCCCTGTGCTAATACAGCCTTTGTATTCTCAACAAATCGCCAGCCCCATTTTCTTTCACATTATCAAATCAACAAAGCCAGACTTTTTTTCACTTCATTATCGATTTTCCCTTAGTACAAAATAATCAGTGACTTTTAAAAGGCCCCATTTATAAGACATTTCCATTTGGAAGCACCCTTAGTCAATTAAATTGTCACATGTTTGCTGACATGGTGGCTGCTAATAAGAAACAGTTCCATAAAAACAGCACAGGAAGGTTTATGGGTGAAATAATATATTCTTTTATTAGATCTGGGCACTTAAAATAATTTCTCAATTAAATGTCAAATAGTTCTTCACATGTCTCAGGGACAACCAGGAATAAAATCTGCTGTAAAGAAAAACAGCTTCAAGAGTACAGAAAAGGGGTTAAAGAGACCATGCTTAACCCCTTTACTGTGGGCCTTTCTAACGTTTTCTGTTTGAAACATGCATGGTGTCTGTTTTTTTCCCCTTGGATAGAAAACAACTGAGGGAGTGAAAATCTGAGTCAATCAGAGGACTGCAGAGAAAGGGTTTGAGTCATCCATGGCCCCACCACACATCCCATCAAAATTTTCTGTCATTTTTCAAGTTTATAGAAGTACAGGAGGAAAACAGCTTGAGGAGGATGATTTTTTATTGAAAAAAAAAACATTTTGTACCTTTCCCCCCTCTGAACTTCTTCCTTCCATTCTCTGCCAATTAAATTTGTAGCCTCCCAAGGGTGCTTTTTCACTTCAAAAAGTTTGTTCAATTACTTGCTTGCTTATTTATATTTATAGGCCATCCCATAATCATAGTTCTCCGAGTAGCTCTCTAGGGGAGAATGGCTGCATTCAGACCTAAGATTATTGCATTAAATTGCCCTCATGTACATGCATTTCTATCACATGAAAGAGCAACACGTATTTCATTACATAACTTAATATTACTATGGTTTTATTATTAGGGTTTGAGACAGGAGGCATTTGTAAGGTTTCCTTGTCTCAGTTACCAGAATCAGGTTACTGACTTTGGGCCTTTCCACACTTACTGGTATGCTGATACAGTGCATCATATGGTCTACTTCTGGCCCTCAGTCACTGGCACTCTGGTGTAAACCTGAGAGGCCATTCTCCCTGCTAGCACACTCCATCTGCTTTGTATTTAGGGAGGTGCACATTTTTTTTTGTGTGTGTTCAGTTTGAATTGAATGTGAGAAAATTCACATTCGTTTACATAGAACCCCTTCGAATGTGGTACAATTCAAATCTGATATAAATGTTCTTTGAATGCTATTCAATACGAATCTGCTCTGAATGCATCAAATCCACTCTGAATCTGCTTTGAACTTACTCTGGATCCACTGCAGATGTGTCTGAGCAGCTGCTTTCCTGCCTCCCCAGGTTCACAAATGTAACAAACCTTTGTATGATTGTACAGAAGCATTTTATTCACATCTGAATGTCAATCTTTGAATGTACCAACATTTGTTTTGGAGTCCAAATTTGAATGAATCCATACAAATTTTGAATGTGACAAATATTTGTCCACATCCCTACTTTGTCTGGAGCATTGCCTGGTTTCGGTGGCCCCAAATGACCATCTAGACTGGGACAGTTGTAGACCCTTTTTAAAAGGTCTATGTCCATCCTGCTTGTGAGTAAACTGGCCCAGTAGGCATGCAGGAGGGTGCATGTCTCTGTGAGCCAGTTTAGCAGTCTACCATTTTGGTGGCTCACAAAACTGTGCTGCTGAAATGGGTCCCCCATGGGGATGTGGAGTTTCTCCAAAGATCACATGGTTTTCAGGGCCTGCATGGCAGTTGTCCCAGAACAGCTGCCCTACTGCAGACAGCCTGTCTCAGGACAGTTGCCTGAACTGCCCCAGCCTGACCTTGCTCTGTGGAACTGGGCTAGGAAAGGTAAGCCAAAAAAGATCCTTTGTCTGCTGAGCACCTTTTGTCAACCTTTCTCTACTACCAACTGTTTTTCTTATTCCCACAACACAAGGGGTTATAATAATAAACATAACATCTCTGGATCAATGGAAAATACATTTCCCTCACCAGGGAAAAAAGGCAATGATTTGTATTATATAATAAAGTTCCCAAAAATTCCCATGGGGCAAAAGCAGAGAATCACAGGGTGGATCCCAGGTTCTTTCCTGAGGAAGATAGTGGCAAGGCATTATCCATCAAGAAAGCTGCATGGATACACCTATGTAATTACCGGGAGTCTGGTAAAATCCATTGATACCTATAAACAAGAGCACCAATAATACACCAAATACAAGTAGGCTTTGAGTTATTATCTAACTCTAATGCCTATCATTTACAGATGTGAGAGATAATGAAGAGTGTTGAGTAATATTGTTTAGAGAACCACACATTGCCCATCCCATATAGTGTTTTCCCTTTAGTGGATTTTAGTCAAATAAATATGCTGGATACTTTAGAAGAGTTGAAGAAGAGTTGGCTTTTATACCCTGCTTTTCTTACCTATTTAAGGGGACTCAAAGCAGCTGACAAAACTTTCTGTTCTTCTCTCCACAACAGACACGCTATGAGGTAGGTGTGGCAGTGAGAACTCAGAAAGAGAGATGTGACTGGCCCAGGTGGCCTAATGGAGGAGTGTGGAATCAAACCTGGTGACTACAAGATAAGAGTCCAGTATTCTAACCACAAGACCATAGATAAAGTTCTATTTCTTTACTTTTCAACAATTCCTGGTTCTCTTCTTCATCTTTCTAGCTCTAACCCTTTTTTTACATGAAGTTGCTAGAAATTAACAGAATATTCCAAATTTTGCACCATAGAATCATTTTACAACTGGTAGGTTTATTTTCAAGTTTTTCTGAATAGCCACTAGCATAGAGTTTGCAGTTTTGCCACTATCTCACAGTGGAAAAGGTGATGTTTTCCAGTGAGCTATCCATCATGACAGCAAGATCTGTTTCTTAACTGTACACCAGCAATTCAGCCCCAGTAGCTAAGGCTGCATCTGATTGATGGACTTCCATGAGGCTAAAGTCTTTTTTGTAAAAAATAAAAAATAAAAAAATAGTCAACCAGTATTGTATTATTGCATTTGTTATTTACCTATTAGATCTCTGTGTTGCTTTTCATTACATACACCAGAATTAAGATTAAAAATTGAATGCAATATTCAATTTAAGACAAAACTAGTGCCTAACTATCATCCATCTCTCTATCCCTCTATCCCTCTATCATTTGTATGCCACCTTTCCATGATGTGCTCAAAGTGCTTTACAAAAACTGTCAAACAAAATACAAAGAAACAACTAAACAGAGTATGGCTGTGTTCTTACTTGACTTTTAAAATCCAAGTTGGACTTTTTAAATCCAGATTCAGGACCGAGTGCGCAATCTGGCTGTCCCCATTTGCTCAACAACTACACGGGCTGAATCTGAATACTGCCGTTCCCACTGACCGCCCAAATCCCCAGCAAAGAGAAACAGGGCCCCTTAATCTCCACTCCTTGTCTAACCCCTGTTAAGCCTGCCCCACAGAATCATCTGAGTGAAAGAACAGAGGGCAATCACAAAGCAATAATTCCTTTCACACTCTCCCTTTCAAATCGGATGCTCCCAGTAACATTACCTCCATTCACATTACCTGGAAGGCTACAAGTTTGTACTGAAGCAGATGAGCAAAAGAACAGAGTGCAAAGCAATCCCTTCCTTTCAAAACAAAGGCTTACTAAAGACAGCTCGCAGAGAGAGGGGGGGAGAGAGAGGCCATTACTCTCCATTTCAGTTTTCCTCCCCTCTGTAAATGGAGGTTCCCAGCTTAGTTTTCCCCTACTATGCCATCCTTGCTACAAATGTATCTCTTGAGGCTGGTGTTTTTAAAATGTTGTCCTTTCCCCTCCTGTACAATTGTATCTCTTGTAATTGCAGTGTGTTAACAAGTCCCCCATGATACGTGGTACTAAGGAGGCATGCTATCTGTGTGCTTTTGTGGTCTAGTATACCACAAGTAAGGGGAGGGAGGAGACCTTCCTAGCTGTGAAATCTCACTCACATCTGGCAGGCATTGGCCAGAAGGATAAATCTCCGCCCCAAATAGTCCAGTAGCATTTGTAATGGTGAAAAACAAGCAGGCTGGACTCTAAAAGGGGACTGAGAACAGTTTTTGTGAGGACTTTTTTTCCTCTGGATTTTAGCAGGATAGTCCTTATAAAGTCCAGGAATAAAAAAATTAATGGGATCTTCCAATTATGAAAATGGATTTGATTCAGATTAAACTTGTATGGGAACACAGCATATGAGAGCAAAACACAGCAATCATATTTCATTATTATTATTATTAGTTTATTTCTACAGCGCTGTCCATGTACTCAGCGCTTTACAGATGCGAAACAAATATATATATGATATTTCACTTCATTTGTATTGAAGTGTAAACTCCAAACAAAAAGAAATCTATCCAATGCAGCCATCCATATTAAGCACAGCTCTTTTCTCCTACAGAGCATCTGAAATCCTTCAAGCCCGGTCACAGGCAGTTCTTTTGTGCAGAGGCCTTTACCTGCAGGAGGACAGAGACAAAAGTCAGAGGAGAGACTCAGGCAGGGCCAGCATACAGCTCCCACCTGGAATGACTGAACAGCTCCTAGCCCACCATCACCCTTGGCCAACACCCAGCAGGCCAGGCTTACATGTGACACTGTCACTGTTCCTGGCTTACAAGCATCACAACCAGGAATCTTTTGTTTCCTGGTATTGATGTTTTAGCCACAACTATTTTCTTGAACATAGGAAATGGCATAGACAGCACTTTCTGTATTTGAGAAAACTGGGCTAATATATTTACCAAGAAGAATGCGAACTGGTAAGTCCACACCTTTGGTGGTGTTTTTTTGGGGGAAAAGAGCAGGAGAAAATACTGTCAGAATAGTTTCTCCCACTTTTCCATTAAAGCACTACGATATCTCATCCCCTTTCCCAGGGAGCCCATTTCAGTGCTATGCCCTGTTGCACCATCAAAATTAGTCCCCCATGATACACAGTACCAAGGAGGCATGCCATCTGTGTGCTGTTGTGGTCCAGTATACCACCCCTAGAATTCCACTAGACCTCAGTATCAAGAACATAAAAACCTAAGAGGAGCCCTGCTGGATCGGGCCACGGCCCATCTAGTCCAACACCATTTCTCACACAGTGGCCCACCAATTGCTTATGGGAATCTCAAACAGAAGACAAAGACCAAACCTTCACCTGCTCTTGAATCCCTGCAAATGGCCTTAGAGGCATCCTGCTTGTCTCTCCAGCCTGGAGGAAATACCTAGACATCCATTCTAGTACCCATTGATACACCTGTATGAATTTATCTGATCCTTTCTTAAAGCTATCTAGGCTCTTCTGGCAGCAAATTCCTCTGAGTAAAGAAATATTTCCCCTTGTGAGCCAGTTTGGTCTAGTGGTTTAGGGAGCCAGACTCTCATCTGGGAATACCGGGTTTGATTCTGCCCTCCCCCATGAAGCCAGCTGAGTGACCTTGGCTAGTCACAGCCCTCTTCTGAGCTCTCACAGCCCCACCTACCTCACAAGGTGTTTGTTGTGGGAAGAAGAATAGCTTTGTCAGCCACTTTGAGTCCCCTTAAATGGGTGAGAAAAGGGGGTAGAAAAGCCAACTCTTCTTGTCTGATCTGACTCTCCAACCCATCAGCTTCATAAAGTGCCCCCTGGTTCAAGTGTTGGGTGATAGAGATTTCTCATGTCCTGCAGGGAGGACTAAGGAAAATAGTGCCCATGCACTCCAAAATGGAGACAAGGAAACCACCTTTTCCCAGAGCCCTCCCCCAGCCAGCTGCATGGAGTCACATCCTAAAGATGTGACTCCATGCATCCTAAAAGTGCTCCCAAGCCTTCAGGAAGAGTATAAACTCACTCAAAGTCAGTTAACCCACCAGCAATGTCTTTGTTTCATCTGAACTGGATCCTGAAAGCATATTTTTGCTGATCCTTAGCCAAGAAACACTAATGAGGGTATGGTGAAGACTTGTCCATCTTCCCGATGATAACAGAAATTCTTTTGAAAAAGAAGATCTGAAAACAATTTACTGGATATATATTGAATAGATTATGAAGAAAACTCTCACCTGGGTGAGGTGTGCCCAGAAGGAAAGAAGAACCATGACTGGAAAGTCTATTTACTGTACTGTCTGCACAAGCACAATCCACTTAACTTCAGAGTTGTGCCTCTAACTATGGACTCCAGAATACTGATGATGCAGCCTCAAGAGTCAGTCATAAGATAGGGAATCTGTGAACACCCATTCCCCCAATCAGATGGAACTAGCTGCAAAGTTCTTCAGTGACAATTATTAAAAGTAAATTAAGCTGCCACTGGAAAAATTAGCACAATCCTCAACGTTAAAGGTGAAAATGAAGTGCAAATTCTTAAGAAAGCATTATACATTTTTAAATATTGTGTTTTATCCTTCCAAATAATTTCTAATCTGCCACTATAAATTTTGAGGGCACTGAGTCAATGACTTACGGAAAAAGGTACATTGTTTCCAAACTTCACGCAGAAGCAATTTTTGCTGAGCAGGTTGAGAGAGCTTGGGCTAAATGACTTTTTCTCTTCATGTTTAAAGTCTCTTTTTACTTTTAATCCTCTTGGCTTCCATAAACTTTGCAGAGCCCCCACCATGTATAGCATTACAACACTTTCTAAGGTAAGGCCTTTTGGGACGCCATTCATGAAATGGCCACATGTCACTGTGCACCAAAAGAAGGCTAGGCCGCCACATGAGCTTTGGTGCATGGCGATTGCATGTCTCCTTTGCCAGGGCTGCTCTTAAGGGTGGGATCCACTCTCAGAACGACACTGTTTGCAGAGCAGGAAAATCCACTCTGCAAATGCGCTATGGGGCAGGAATGCTCCTGCTGCTGACTTACAAAAAGGCAGTGGTGGCAGCATCAGCCTAAGGGACCACGTCTGGAGCCTGGCAAAACATCCCAGGGTGAAACTTCCATGCTAGGGAAGTTTGTTTTTTACTTCATAGTTTGGCTGGGCCAAATATGCCATATCCGTGCTGTTCCAGAGAAAGTGCCCAGCCCCACAGAGGTTTTCTCTGCACACACCATGTGCAGATGTTGACCAGGCTTTTATAAATGAAATTAATTTTTCTGGGAAGGAAGGAAGGAAGGAAGGAAGGAAGGAAGGAAGGAAGGAAGGAAGGAAGGAAGGAAGGAAGGAAGGAAGGAAGGAAGGAAGGAAGGAAGGACCATAAGGGGAGAGTGGAAAGAAGAGCTGTGAGAACTTTTCATCCTACTCTCCTGCTACATTGCTTTATGAGTTCTTATGATGGCATGACAGAGGGATAAGTGTGGCATCCATGCAGATGACATCATTTGTCCTGTGCACTGCATGCACCATGAGAGGGAAGATTTGCATAGACTCTGAGCCATGCAGATTCTGCCCCCCCCTTTCCGTCTCTAAGCCAATTTTCAAAATACTTTTGAAAATTCCTATTCTTGGATCATTACAGGATTCTATTCTCATCCACACCCACATCTCTTTTAAAGAAATCAAAAACAAACCAATCTGTTAATGACAGCATGGTGTCATCTTATTTTCCACACCAGTTAGAAAAGCTGCATGATTCTACCACTGACTTCAGATCTTTTAGTAGATGTCTGTATACCTTAGGGAGAAACTCATAGTGTTTTCAAGTGAAAGATGATTAACTTCTTCCAAAAATCTGACACCTTACATTAGATGCCAATACAGCTGAAAACAAGGTGAAGTTTTGCCTGTGTGATTTCATTTGCTTCAAGAAGATTAAGCATAATGCTCACTCTGTATTTTGCAATTTTAAGCACCACAATTTTAGACCAATGCGTTTGTTCCAATTTTGACATGAAAATCAAGACACGTTACAATCTGATCTTCACCAAGGCTCACAACAATGTGACAACACACCACAAAGGTATAAAGCACCACTGTTGAAAACAGTTTGTACTATTGTTGACATGGCAGAACTCCAGAAGATTTTAGGTGGGAAGGTCTACAAACACTCTAAAACAGATATGTGAAAAATATGGCCAATCAGGTCTTACCATGTTTTCCTTTTATTGTACCATTTCTCCACTTTCTAAGTGAACATAAGATTTTGTTACTATATCTTCCATCGGGTTCCTCCATTTCTCTAGTGTTTGCATTCCAGTCATCAATTAGTAGAGCATTCTTTCTCAATATTGCATCTATCACCTCTTGCAATTTGCTACAGAATTCTCAACCTTTTCCTTCATTGTTCTTGATTTATATATATATATTTAGAAAGTATATTTGATTGAATGATTGATTTAATTATTTAATTTCTATGTATTTATATCCACCTTTCAACACATGGTCCCAGGGCACATCAAAACATTAATAAAATATAAAACATCAATAAAATCAATAGCATATCCTTAAATTTAAAGCTTAAAAAACACACAAAGAAAAACACCCTCCCATCTCAGCAAGACCAGAATACTTCACCCTTCATCCAAAGGTCTCAGAATGAGTCTCCCCACCCTAGGAGGATAACATTAGCAGGGAGCGAAATATCAAAGGCCTGGATGAAGAGCTACATTTAAACCTTCTGGATGAATTCATTTGTGTGAAATGTATGTTTACCTGTGACTCACTAATTCTAACAGACAAGATCCTGTTGGATTTGGGGTTTATACCTAAGCACATAAATTCACTGATAATGTTCTATTGAATATTGTCACATTATTACTCCATACAGAGTCATGTCCCAAATAAGGATAGTGTGTAGGCATATGTGTTAAAATGACCCAATCTAGTCATAGAATCACAGAGTTTGAAGGGACCTCTAGGGTCATCGAGTCTAATCCCTTGCTCAATGCAGGATTTCCTAAATGATTCCAGGCAGATGTAGGCCCAGCCTCTGTTTGAAGACCTCCTAAGACATCCAAATTGGTTTCCTGGCCTAGGAAAGGTGTTCTAGACCAGGGGTGAAGCAGAGTGCTCTGAATGACAGCTACCCCAGCATATCCTAGCTGTGAAGGTAGGATACAAAAGTTCTCCAGCCTCACAGCTGCAGGCCAGGGACATGACCACAGAGTCTTGAAAACAAACCCCATAAGTAAGCCATCTTCTGGAGCCCAGCAAATGTTCCTGAGCTCCAGAATGTGGGCTTTGCAGATGGCCATGCAGACAGCTGGCGTCTACCACCAGTTGTCTGCACAGCAAAAGAAGGGATGGGAACCAAATCTGGGCCATGGGAGAGACCGCTTTAAAGTGTCCTCTCACTGCAGCACTCCTGTGTATGGTTTCTGAACCCAGGAATGGACTGGGCATAGTATCTGTGTAGCTGGTGCATTTCCACTGAGGCCATGCTCCTAATGATAATTAGGATTTATTGGGTGTGGTCCCAGTGGCTGATGCAGATGTTGCCATAGTGTCTTTTCATCCAATACCATAATGCTTCTCAGTGATACAGTTCCATCCATACAATAGCAGCAATAAGGAAACAGTTTGTCATTGCCTTCTTTCACAATGTTATCTCAACTTTATTCTATAGATCTTCCTTCTAGTAGGTTGGCTCAGAGCAGGAAGACCCCATTTCCACGGAAGACCCCATTAAAGCCACATTTGTTTCCACCAGTTCTAGGGAAATCTGGATTGAATGGGTCCTTCAGGACCTATAATCTGGATTTCCTGTAGACCCCATTAAAGGGGTCTACAATGAGGTCTTCAGGCATCAAATCCAGATTATACAGAGTGTGTTTCCACTGCGATCAGGTAATGGGGTCTCTCCAGGGGGTGTCCCAAAACCCAAAGCTCCGAAGCCTGTGCACAATCTCCAAAAGCTCCAAAGCTGGCTCCAAAGAATAGCCCAGGCTCCGAAGAGAACCCCACGTGAGAGCAATGCCAATCCTACAGACCTTTGTCAAAGGCTCCAGAGAATCTTCGAAGTTTGCAGCAGATTCCCCCGGAGAATCTCTGGAGCTTGTGACAAAGCTCTGGAGATTCTCCAGAGCTGCACTGGAGACTGGAAAATCTTTGAAGACTCTTCAGAGTGTCTACAGAGATTGCACCCCCTTTCCCCCAAAAATCTTGGGGTGATGGGCAGGCCCCACGTGGGTCAATCCGGATTCGCCATATGGATGCTCCCACATTTCCACTGCAGGCAAGCTAGCATCCACTGTTATTGGGTGCTGCGCCACCCGTGGGAACACATCAGGAACCTCCCTTAGTCCAGATCTACTAGATCCAGATTAGTTGAAGGACCCATTTCTTAGATCCAGATCATCTTAGATCCGGATTAAGGGAGGTCAGTAGAAAAAAACGCTACCTCTCTTTCAACCTTACCAGCAAAGTGTCCCTACCAGAAATTTATGCCCCATCTAGCATTGCTTTCAGGATCGTTAAAGTTACTGCTCATGGCAATACAGTAATCTCCAAAAGACCTGAGCAATTACCAAAGCAAAACATAGTCATGCTAAATCTAGAAAACTCAAATGCAAGTCATGAGAGAACAAAGATTACAAATTTATGTTTCAGATTGCAGGATAAAAAAGAAAATACAAGGTGCTGAACTGACATGATTCAGAAAATACCTTTTGAATTAGCATTGCTAAGACTTCAAGGTCCTCCTGTACTTTTCTTTTGTCCTCTAGTGTGCCAGCCAAATCTCCTAGCTTTTACGAGTTTGAAGAGCATCCCTTCAGTTCCCTCTTTCAGGTCATTTATGAAGATGCTAAGCAGCACAAGACCAAGAATGGAGCCCTGGGGAGACACCAGTCAGAACTTCTATCCAAGATGACATGAAAGTATCAACAACCACTCCTTGAAGAAATGGCTTAACCAACTGCAAATCCATCATACTGCAGCACTCTCTAGGCCACACTTTACTATCTTGAATTCTTATCTCGTCCATAAGGACATCATAAGAAACTTTATCCAATATTTGACACTTCATAGGAGGAATCACACATTTGGCAGCAGGCACATCCAGGAAACCCAAGCCTATAAGTTGCCTCCATGTAGATACATGGCAGTGGAGAGAGTGACCTATGTGCTTGCTTTCTACAGGCCTATCTATTTAGAACTGACAACTTAGTTCCAGAGCTGAGTTTCAGCTGAAGAAGCTGAAGGGCATGGTGTGGGACATGTGGATGTTTCACATCTCACTCTAGCAGTGGGAGCAAGTATCCCTACCTCATCATACCCTTTGCCACCAAGTTATGGATTCAGCCTAAATCAACAGCATTCCCCTTGTTGATGACACTAGTCACTCTTTCAAAAATGAGAGCTGACATAGTGGGCGAATCCCCACGGCGTCCTTATCTCGAATTCAAAATGTTTTGACT
>MTQE01001134.1:48628537-48643211 GCA_014337955.1 Aspidoscelis marmoratus | reverse complement strand
ATTTCGGTTTCCTTAAACCGAAATAAGACATGCCATGGGGATGCGCCCAGTCTGTTGTTTTCCCCCTCAAGTTGAATTGGGCAGGCTGCTGCTGCTGATATCGCCTGGAACTCAAAGGAGGCTATTTACATGGCCATCCCTGTCAGCACCTGTTCCAGTGGGTTGATTTTGGGCCTTCCATGACAGCTTGGACTACCATGACGGCCCCTTTGGTTTGGCCTACTGCCCATTTCAATCTGGATCAACAGGACAGTTACCTCAGATTCAGGAAATCCCTACTCTGAAGTCAATGCTCTCTGCCTCCCACATCAGAGTGGTATCAGGGGCTCCATGGATGTCTGAACACAGCCAAAGAGTGAGAATGAAAGAAAGGGGGCTGTCCAAACAGACCTGAGGCCTTTTTGCACTACAGCTAAGACAGCTGTGAAGCGCTTTGTCCAGAACGGGTGGAGGACAGCTTCCTATACACACTGGCAGGTAAAGTACGTGTTTGCAAGGCATCCCTTACCTACCTATGTGCAGATGGGAAGCTGTCCTCCATGCATTCCAGCTGAAAAGGCCAGGCCGGGAGACGGGCCTAAACGGGAATGCACATGCTCATGAAGCACCTACCTCATCCTCGCTGGCCCCTGAAATGGTGAGTTGAGTGCACCTGCACATGCCGGCCACTCTGACTGGCTAGCTACAGCTAGCCAATCAGAGCAAGCCAGTCAGCTAGCCAATCAGAGAGCGGCCAGTGCGCACAGATCACCATTTTGGGTAGCCAGTGAGCATGAGGTAGGTGTTGCGTGAGGTAGGACCCATTTAGGTCCATCCCCATGGGGGGGGTGCTTGTGGGAGTCCCTGTGGGCTCTAGGGGACCCAATCCTGTCCCCCAGAACCCGCAGAAACCGGGGAAGGGACAGCACCAGGACTGCCCACCCCTGGGTCCAGCCGGACCCAATCTGTACAGGCCTGAGGAGGGGCCTGCATCTGCCAAGGACAGAGCGTGCAAATGTGCCTGAATGCCCTGGGCTGGCTGTAGAGCACTATTAAGTGCTCTACACCTAGAACACGTTGAGGGTGCTCTGGTATGGGCTGCGATGGTTCCAAAGGGAACCACTTGCCCAGAGGAGCGAATGCTCCATCTCAAAATGTCCTTCACACCTTCCAAAAGGCCTAGTGCGAAAAGGCCTCTTGTCTTTAACATGGTGCTCCTAGTCTTGTGCCATCTTGACAAACTGATCTGTAACTTCTCAGTACACACACACACTTTTGTATATGAAAACAACATTTATTTTTATTCCAGCTCTTTAGCAATTTGGAAAGACCGTGGACATCCTCTGAGATCCTCTTTGCATCTTTTAGCATTTTAGGGTGAAGCTTATCTGGTCCTAGCAATTTAAATGCATCATGAGTTGTGATTCGTCAGTAATCTCTCTCTTGCTAAAGATCGACTTTCTTCCTCTTCTGATGGAAGACAGATTAAAAGAAGGAAACCCTCCCTCTGCCTTCCCGGTGCAGCAGACCTATGGTGTTCTTGAGTCTTCTTTTACTCTGGGCATGTCCTGCTTCTTATATTTGCCATATCTCACTAGCTTCCTGTCATGCTGAACATAAGAACTCCTGACCCCATCCTTCAATTTTCAGCTATCAGTTTGTACTCTTCTTAATTAAGTACCTCTGTTTCCATTTCCTAGGCATATCCTTTTAATGTTTCATCTTTTCAGCAAGATCTCTTTGCAACTATACAGGCCTTTTCAAGTGATTCCCATTTTACTTCCCCAATGGCAGTCATTTCTGCCTTTGTCCTCAGCATTCTATTTCCCACTCTTCCATCTTTTCTGAACTTGCTTATCCTTTAGGATTTCTAGCAGTGAGATATTATCAACCTTTTTTCTGAATTCATTAGAATCTATAATTGAAGGTACATGCTTGCCTTCTCACAGCTTTTTTCTCCCCTAATTATATTAAACTGCTGCATATATGGTTGCTTTTTCCCAAGGCACAAGGCACTTAAATTCTTCAACCCAGTTGTTTTCTGTTGGCTAGGTTTAGGCCCTTTCTGCACTTATGTGCTTTTAGTTAGCATCAGAGAGTCCAGAATAGCCAGCCTCACTATTCCTGACCACAGGAAGGTGTGGGCAGGATCAGCATCATCTGCACTGATGACATTAATCTGGATCAGTCCATGCCATGACCTCTAAGTTCATATGAACTTTGTGTCTGCGCCCCCATGCCTCTGAGGATTAGGAACAAAAGTTCCCAGCCTCCAGACCTTTGGGTGGTGTTTTTCAGTGATGAGCTATGGTGCACTACTGAAAGGCACCCTGTGGTAGTCCCAAACACAAGAGGCCTGCCATCTGCACACCTCCTGTGTTCTGGATCAAGACCACACTGGTCTACCAGTGATCCAGATTAAGACAGAGTTGTACCAGTGGGGGGCAGGGCCTCCTAGATCCACAGTAACTGCAGAGGCCCTTACTCATAATTAAGTACCTGTGCAGAAAAGGCTTTAAATCCAGACAACTGCTGGATTAATTGCTCCTCAAGCTAAGCTGATATTTAGCCCTGCATATTTAACAAATCTAGTACGACAACTCTAATCAGAGCTCTTCCGAACAATATGGTGATGAGGACTTAACTGTTAGGCAACCGTTGCAGCTTTTTAATAGAATAAATATTTTACAGAATAAATAGTGCCAATGGGACACTTCAGAGGATAGGTTTAGTGCATGTCTACTCCAAGGATACTCCTATGGGTGTTTCTGCACATACCTCCTGAAAGCCAGATTAAGGAAATCTGTTTTTCTGAAATCCATCTCTGGGAAGATCCGTCTGAAATAGGGACAGATCCAAATGAGGCCCCATGCTCCCACACTCACGTGGGAAGCATGGATACTGAGGCATACATCATGTATTTGCCGTGCAGACATTGCAGCACCGATTTCCAGAAGCATCTGGCTTCCCTGAGGCCCCACTGCCCCAGGAGCCGCATGATTGGAGCATTCAGCCATCAGTCACGGCTCGATTCCCTCTGTCCGTGGGCATGTCAGGGACAGACTGCCCACCAATCAGCAGCATGCCTGAGATCCTATGGCTGCCATGGTGCCGCTGCCTCACTCAACATGGCGACTTCCTGTCCCACCCACATCCATGTGCGGAAGTGTCCTCCTTTGATGCAAAATTTCCATGCAGGAACGTATTGAAGACCTAATTTTTCAGGTCTTTCTGGAAACCAGGTTTAGCAGCGCCTAGGCCCCATTAACGACTGATCTGGTGTGAGGCTGCATGGAAGTGGCATCCTCGAAGGGGCCCTAATCTGTCCCACTGTGCGGAAGGTACCTTGCACATGTGTTCCATATCTGTCCTTATTGTGTGCTTAATGGGGTTTTAGCTGCCAGTGCAGAAACACGCTATGTACTATGTAATCTATCTGGCTTATCAGTATCACAGTCGGCCCAATGTTAAAGGTGAATTAGGCCCCTTTCCCATTCTGGCCAGAACATCCCTTGACAAGGCCCTGGAAGTTGCACTAAGACTCTGAAGGTCAGGAACAAAAGTTCCCAGCCTTCACAGTTCCTAGTTTGGTGTATTTCAGGTAGACCACTTCTGGTGGCACTTTCTAGAGCATCACTAAAATGGGTCCCTGTAGTATACCAAACCATGGGTATTTTCCCACTAGAACTAAGTACCCATTGAAGTCCTTCTGAAGTTGCCTTCGGAGATTAGCACAGGCTCCGAAGAGGACCCCTTGCAAGAGCAATGCTGCTGTCAAAGGCTCCGGAGGATCTTCGAAGTTAGAGGCAGATCACTCCAGAGATTCTATGGAGCCACTCTGGAGGATTCTACAAAGCGTCTATGGAGATTGCACCCCCTGTCCCCCAAAACACCTGGGGTGACAGGCAGACCCCTCATGGGTAGATCCAGATTTGCACATGGGCCCTCCAGTGTTTCCACAGCAGGCAGGCTAGCACCCATTGCTATTGGGTGCTAAACCACCCATGGATCCGGATTAAGGGAAGTACCCATTCCTTAGATCCGGATTAAAGGAGCTCAGTGGAAAAACACCCCATAAATCACCTTCATTAGTTGTAAATCTCTCAATGAAGTTGAAGACCATGTTCTGTTTTTTTAAACTCCCTAACCTAATGCTGGAATTTCCTGGTAGTTGTCCTTTCAAATCCTCTGTACGTTCATTTCTACTTAACTTCCTGAGATCAAAATCAGTTTGGTACTCCTACTTGCTAATACAGTTTGTTTTTTTTTTTTCTCCTGTACATTGTGTGCCATTCAGAAACACAGCTGCCAAAAAATTGGCATGGCTGCTAAAATACTGGCATGATCAGAATGTGCAGTAAAGCTCAGTTTCATCCATCTGAATTTACTGTCAAGTTCGCCCAGGAATCACCTTGGGGTGCTTTAAAAAAATAAAATTCCTTTGGTTGATCATAAGCAGTATGCTATATCAGTGAGATCAGATAGCCTCCAAATCCATGTATTGGGATGGCATAGCCACAGGGCACACCAGCAAGAAATGAGGCACATAGGTCATGTCATCAGGCAGAAGTAAAAAAGAATTATGGTTCCCCTAATCTTTAGACACTCTCGCTGAAGATCGTGGGAGCTGATGTACAAAAAAAGAGAACGTTTGCAACCTCTACTGTCTGAAGTCCAGAGCCTTACAATCTCTGCTATGCTTCCCTTTCATGCGAATGGGGTAGGGATTGGTGTGACTCCTTTCTTCTTTGCATGTCACAGCTCATTTCATTATTTTTTGTTGATCAGGGCATTAGTGATGAACAGAGGTATAGCTAGGGTGGAATGAGAAGTAGCAAAAGAAAGAAAGAAAGAACAGGATCACATACCATACAGAGTGGGGGGGAAAACCACAAAAGCATAACAATGAACAAACACCAAGTTCAGCAGCAAGCCAAATGTTCTAAAAGGGTTCTCCTTCATTTTCCAAGCTTCCAGCAAAAAAAACTAGCCTCCCTCAATGGTCCTTAAGCCCCTCATTGACAAATGCCTTCTGGCTTGGAAACTCTTTCTAAATTATCCCAATTCCAGTTTCTCTTCCCTCAGGCTTGGAGATGAGGGAGGTTTTAATTAGCTCCTCTTGTTATTTAATTCATCACTTCCTTATATTATTTAATTAGTGGTTTGTTTATAAAGGCACTATTTTATCAATAAAGATGAAAAGAAAAAGGGGGAAATCTCATAGCATAGCTAAGAAAAAAATGGATAGCTTTAGACAGAATAATCCAAGCTGAAGAACAAGTGTAGGCGAAAGACAATGAACCCTATTTGAAGGCAATGTAAACATGCCACAGTTCAATTCCAGATTAAACACCCTTCTCTGTGATATATTTTCAGATGTCTGAAAAGCCTTTTCTTCTCCAGGCTAATCTTAAGGTGCCCTTCAGATGAAGGCTAAAACCTGTAATTTTCCCAGTACTATAGTGGGAATGTCAGATGTAATCACAGCGTTCATAAAATAGTCCCAGGTTAGTAAGCAGATAACCCGTAATACTACTATTACTGAAAATCCAGCAGTGATGCTGGGATTCCTGTAATCGCAATTCTTGCTTGCCCAAACCTTCCAAGATGAGCTTGTTTGGGGCTACTGGAAGCCAACCAAGCAAGGGGAAAATAACAAAAGGAGTGGATAGGTGCTTGGCTGGTTACTGCTAGCGGCAAGAGATCTCATTCCATATGGGCATATCTTTGAAGGCTTTGTTCACTTGCAGAGAAAAAAAGATTCTGAGGGAGCTTGGAGGTGACACAGAGATGGTTTCCATGTGCTAGTCTGCCTGTTTTCCTTCTCATAAACATTATAGGCTGAAAAGGGCCAATTAGAGGTCAGATGAGAACATGGGGGGCACACCACCATCTCAGCCACTTTTAAGCTACTCTTTGGCCACACATGAATGCAGTCTAGGGCTGTATTCAGACATAACAAAAGGGGTGCTTTGGAAAAGCCTCAGAGAAACAGTCTGTGATCCTCACACCCCAAGCCATCCCTAATCCACTTTTTCTAACACAGAATGTTCAGAAGAGGGGGCAGACCATACTGGTGTGGGAACAATATCATCTGGAAGCCTTCTAAGCTGGCCCAGATATTTTATTTTTATTTTATTGCTGTGTCTGATCACAGCCTAAAGGCCTGTTAGCACTTGGGCTTATTTTGGAATGTATCCTGGAATAGGGGCTGCTTTCTGAATGCTAGTATGGACTATGGGAATCCCCAGATGAGACCTCTCATAGTTTGCATTAGTATGCAGACAGCACATCCCTATCCAGAACAAGGCCAAGTGCAGAGCAGAAAGGACCAAAATGTGCTTGGAAGGATGTCTGTATGTAGTTTCACTGTAACATATTACGTGGTATGTGTGCATGTAGATTTAGTGTGTATGTGGACATGTGTTGTTGTAGCACAGTACTTTTGCATGACTGATTGCAGCATACACTTGGCTACAGAAGGACAAAAGAAATGTCCCACTGGATCAAGTTCAGGACCCATATAGTCCAGAAGCCTGTTTTCACAGTGCCCACTAGTAGGACTGGAGCACACAGCTTGCGCTGTTCACAGACTTCCAGCAGCAGCCCATCAGACATCTATTGCCTAGGGATGGTTGAAAAATATTTGTCACCTTTCAAGTCATATGAATTCATACAAATTCAACAATTCATGAGTGAATGCCTGAGAACTGAGTGTATCTGGCCTTCATCAACACTTCATAGAAGGGGATGGGGGTTCCCTTCACACGCAAATGTTGGACAGATGCTCACACACGGGCTTCACATGAAGCTGAACATTCCACCCCCTTTAATCTGAACTGAATTGAAGAATGGGATTGTGCCTTTTTCACATCCCTACTACCGGCTTCTGTATATTCAGAGGTGACCACAGTGGATGGTGCCCAAATCAAGTTATCTGGGTTCCAAAAAGTTATGAGCCACAAAAGATCAGAGATACACAATCACCACTTTCACAGTAAAAAACAATGGGACAGGTTGAATGATCTCTTTCTTCCATTTTGCGGGTGGGTGGGTGGGTGGGGTTTCTGTACTGGGTCTATTTGGGATTATATTATGCTAGTGCTGATATTCTGGAATAAACCCTGTGCAGAAAGGGCCTTTGGTAGTCTTGATGGGCTTTGGGCAGAAATGTTCAGAGAATGAAAAATAAACTTCTGTTTTTTGTTTCTTTTAAACAAGGTACACATTCCAGCATGTTTGCTCCTCAGGAAGAAAAATGCCACACATGCTCAGAAAAGATTTTAAAAATTTTAAGAACAAGAAATCCCAAATGAACTCATGAATTCACAGAGTTAGGAAAGTAAACATTTCAGTTATGTGTAATGAGGCTTCCTTTCTGAATGCTGAAAGATCATATCTGTGCTTCTACACAGAGTTTTCCCAGTAAGCCAGGTTTGGGGGCAGCTTGTAAAGTTTAGAATCTTCCAAATTGCCTTCTTATCTGTCTAAACCCCTAGCCTAATGATACAACACAACACATACATATTCCCCCTTCCTCCCTGCCCCTATACCTTTTTACACAAATGACCTAAACTTGGTCAGGTTCACATGTCCCTAGAGATGATCACATTTCACTGCTTCAAAAGAGCTTTGGTCTACACTGCCCTGTAGCAGCAAATTTACACTTCAAAAAGCAGACGGCTTTTTTCCACATCTTATTCACTTAATGGGTGAGAATGTAAAATTAGTTCCGTTGCTGATGAAGACCTTGAGCCAAATGAAAAGTGTTCATTTGTCAGCACAGACTTACCGCCTGAAACATGATTATATAGCTAATCCAATAATGGGTCTTGATGCAGAGCATTTATTTATATACAGCATATATTGTTATCTGTTGATAATCAGGGTCTACAATTTACCCTTATTTTCCAAGTGTGTCGTTAGATGCAGCAGCATCTCCTAGATATTATATGTGGTTAACAGCGCTGAAAGTGCACGCAGACAAAACCTCGGAAACGTTGCTGTATTTTGCTCTGCTTTCAAATGAATCAATGTTGAATTTTAGCTTATATGGTTTAAAATATTAATGGTGAATAAAGTATTTTAAGATGAGAGCCTCTACGTATTATTTAAAGTGGCACCAGATTAAAATTTTACAACCAAAATTTGCAGTTTCAGTATTTTTATGAACTGATTTTGGCTCTGATTCTTTCGTGCCTCCCTTGAGCGCTAATAGTTCATGATTGTTGCAATATATATTCTGTCTTTAAAAAGAAGTTCCTTAACTTTGGAGTAGGATGTAGCACAAACTTCACACAATATTTAAAAGTTTGCTTCCCCCCTTCCCCATGATGTTTAGGTACAGTTTTAATGTACAGTTGCAAAAATTTTACATGGTTATCACTGCTGTATCCTCTGTGTAGGCTGATGCAACTTCTGCTGTAACAACAAAAAATACAACAACAGATGGTTATCTATCTGTTATATTTATTTGGTCAATGTACATTTGCGGACTACAACATACAATTGGAACCAGTATGAAGCCTGAGGCAGATAAAATGTTCAGGTTTCCAAGTATTTTCTTTTGTGCAGCTGTTGCCTTCATGACTATTGTTGGAAACGATGTATGCCACCAGTAGTTAAGATGCAATGGGATGTTCACAAATGTAAATTTGCCGTTTAGGATCAATATGAACCCAACCAACAAGCCAGTCAGATTGTCTGAAGCCAAATCTAGAACCAGCCAGCATGTTCTACAAACCAGCTGGTCTATTTGTAAAATAATCTGTGACCCTCCACATCATGCCCCAGCCTTTCTCCCTATCTCTTGTCACCAACACCTCCCAGGATGATCCCTTGCTACCCCTCTCCCATTCCATGTCCCTCTATCTCCTGGAACCCCAACATTTCAGCTTTTCTCGTAATGCAACTGACCATCCCCACCACTTCACTCGGCCGGCAACCACCACGCCCATCATCCCAATCTCATGCCTCACCATTCCCTCATTGCATCCATAGGCTTAAACATGACCACTAACATTCAAGGCGATGCAGAAAATGCATACGCTTACATTCACACACCAGGTCTTTTGGGAAGACTTGTAGTCCTATGCTTTAGAAGACCTGCTAATAGACCTAGAAGACAGCACACCAGCTATGGGTTCTTTCTGCCCTGAACATTATTCTGCACTAGCAGATGGCAAAACCCTTAGTCTGAAAGATAAACTGGAATAAGGCCAAGCACAAAAAGGGCCATGGTCTTCCCAAGACCACAAGGTCATCAACAGCAGAACGGTGCAGGCCCAAGGGGAGCAGAAAGGAGACTACAGATGTAATGAGATGTTGGACCTCCAAGATGATAATGGGGGGATGACAGAATACAGTTCACAAGATGGTGGGGCATAATGGGAGGGAAAGGCCTTGGCTTGATGGGGGGGCGGGGATCAAACTGACAAGTATTCATCAAATTCTCCCTGATGGTTTGCTTTTGGACAAACTCCTGAACCTTTAACAAGGTTTGGCCCCAAAACAACCCCAGGCACACATATCAGTTCATATAGAAATGTTATTTCACTAGAACTGGTACTAACACATCCCTGTTGCTTCTGGGGCCACTGCCAAGAAGGTCCTTGGCATTGTGTGCAGCAGTAGAAACCTAGCAGAGCACACTCTTCCCCATCCAAACACACAAGACTCGCCACAGTTGATCAGCATTCTGTATCACAATTTTTTTCTCCTATTTACACAAAACCCTTCACAGCACTGCATCAAGTGCACTGAAAGAAGACGTTGCAATTGATATTTTTCAGAGACACTGTAATTTGACCATAGATACATTATAGGCTTTCTGTAGGAATATATATCACTAGGATTTACAATGTAACATAATTTGGGTATTTAAAGTTAGAATAGTTGAAATTCATAGAATTGTAGAATTATGGAATTGGAAAGAACTGAAAAATTCATCTAGTCCAAGTCTTTGCAAAGTCTAAGAAACAAAAGGAAACCATAACTCAGAAGTAGGGTGCATGATCTTAGGTTTGCATTCGTATGAATTTGTATGGATTTGAACATTCATGTTCAAATTGAATATTGGCTATATTCAAAGACTGACATATGAATGTGGAGTGAATGAGTTTGTGCTTGCGTTCAAAGCTTCATTACACTCATGAAGCAGTAAAGCGGATGCCCAGTCATATCTGCAGCAGATTCAAAGCAGATTCAAATAGCACTTGAAGAGCATTTACAGCAGATTCAAATTCTGACATATTTGAA
Organism: Aspidoscelis marmoratus; assembly: GCA_014337955.1. Taxonomy (NCBI): domain Eukaryota; kingdom Metazoa; phylum Chordata; class Lepidosauria; order Squamata; family Teiidae; genus Aspidoscelis; species Aspidoscelis marmoratus. The sequence continues at coordinate 48,632,975 of MTQE01001134.1, read as the reverse complement.
GTGGCTCTATGTTCATGAATGTGAATTTATTCACATTCATTTTGATATGAAGTTAACAAAAGAAAAATTGTATACATTCCTACTCAGATGTGACCATCCCTCCTCTTCTTGAAAAGATCAATTGGTGGATTCTGATGTATGTCAACATATTACAAAGATAAATCACAATTACTGTATTTTTACTTTTCACTCTGACTACTCAGCTTCTTCTCATCCCTGACTTTAAACTCCAGTTCCAAATCTTCTGTACAGGGCTACCCATACAGGCCATACAGATTACATGCTAAATTCCTCCTTGTAATTCTGTCACCTTCAGAAGTTTAATGAGTGAAGGCATGTAGGAGGCCTTTTCTTTGGTAGCACCCAGGCCTTTTTACTAAGGTAAGCTTGTTATTAAAATAGTATCATTTTCAGTGTCCAGTTAAAATGAATCTTTGATGATTAAGCTTCTTCCTAATGTTGTCCCCCATCAAGGGGAAGAGAGAGGGAGTTACTATGCTTAAGTTATGTTTTATATGTTTTTATTGATGTTAATGAGTACGTGACCAACTCTGGAACTTTTAGGTGAAGGGCAGGATCTGCCACCATCCCAGCCATGCAGAGATCACAGCTGGGGAATGTTTGTATACTGGCTTTGATGTTTCTAGCTGGGGATGTCTTCCTGAACACACATTTTCTTTATTCAGGAAGACAGTGCCAGTTCATCAGCTCTGAAGAATGCAGAACAGGTAAGTCTGCACCTTCGGTAGGAGTCATAGGGCAGAAAGGTGGGAGAAAGTGTATCTCAGAACACTTTAACAAGCACTTAGGATGGGGTGCTAGCTCAATGAGTGTGGAGCTGTGTGGACTCCACACTCTTCAAGTCTATCCACAACATCACAAGGTTGTAGAGATGTACAGACCCTGAAATGTACAGGAGTCTCACAGTGCCAGGTGGTACCATGTGGAATGGAGGATAGGATAGGAGAATATTGACTTTTTTTGGGAGGGGGAGTCCTATTTTCATAGCATAAGCTACTATTACTAAAGTACACTCCAGGAAGTTATTTCATATCTTTATTGATGTTCTTCACGGATACGTTTCCTGACTTATAAACTGCTGCAGCACGGATTGTGTCACTTCACTGAAGACATTCCAGTCCTGGCCAAGGCCTCTAGTTCATTTGAACATGGAAACTCATTAGCTCTTTTGCAACAGAGCCAAATGCAGACGTAGGCACCCTGCTTATTTTCATATATACAAGCTATCCTGTGTTTATTGGCTGCTGACCTCTTTCTTGCCTTTCGTATTTAAGTCTGGTAGTACAAAGGGCACTCATCTAGGTGGAGAATAAATGAACACAACACATATTGTTATTGCCACTCTTGCTGCAGGAGCACATTTTTTTCTCCTTACAAGCACCAGGGTAATCTTCAGAGTTTTCCCTGTCTAAAGCACCTTAAGAAGAAGAAGAAAATGCACCTTGGTAAGATTTACACTTTATAACTCTAATGATTCTACAAACATAGCCACAATGTGATGAAAGGCAAAGCAGACCCGATCTGATTGAGAGCTAATAAAAATCAGTACTGAAAACTGAAAATAGCGCCCTTATCATCTTTCTTTCATTTAGACCTGATTACTAGGGGATTATAATGCAATCACAGCTATGTGTGAGGGGTAGCTATGGGAACCAGTTTTAACTGTTTATCTAGCCAAAGATCTTAATTTAAGTTTGAACACTCAGATTCATTTATATGTAAGACACCAAGGAGACAAAATGCAGAAGAAACAGATGCTTGCTTGTTCTTCCCATTTCACTTCATAAGCTGCCAGCCAATTTGTCTTTCAGGGGCAAAATTAATTTCTGATGACAATGTGAGCAAGTCATAAACTAGGAGTTCCTGTCCTGGGAAACTTGGGCAGAATTGAGCCAATGTTCTGAGGTTACTTGGGAAGGGAAGGCAGGGAACACCCTCCCCCAACACACACACATTGCTGTAGGAAAGGCATCTGTAACAGACATTTCTTTGTGCTCCTACTCATTTTTGGGGTGGCAGGAAGGCTTTGACACTTTTTCCAGAAGGGAAAGAGGAGGAGGAAGAGGAGGAGGCAGAGAAGAAGAAGAAGAAGATTCAAAAAGAAACACATTACCCATTATTTCTTTCCTGCAGGCAATTTCTAAAGCTAATTCCTTGCTGTCTTTTTCCTCATATTTTCAAATATATGAACTCCAGTCTGTTTGCCTTCTCATTCCTCCATGAAAGGCATTGATTTATTAAGATGTGTGTGTACATGCTATGACTAATTTCATGAACTTGTCAAGAATGAAGCAAAGATATCTGCATTTCATCCCATATTCCCCTCTTGGATAGTGATGAATTTCAGTTTTGGTTCCCTACTTCATATGATTATTGCTACCTTGGGAAACAAAGCCAAGTGTTCCTATGAGTTCCTTCCAATTAAGATAGACAAGTACTTTTAAAATGGCCCCAAAGGTGAGCCCCACAGCCTTACTGTTCGGCCAGTGAGTTGTTGCTACCTGAAGCTTAACTCACAGCACTTCCAAAAATGATTTGATCAGCTAAGTCAAGGATGGAGGCTGATTACACATGGAATCTCACATGGTTCTTGGAATCCTTTCTTCAGGAGATTAACTTTAAAATGTTTATATCCTATTATTCACCCAAAGGACTCAGAGCAGGTTATACCAGTAAAAAATAAAATAAAATAAAAACCTGATTAAGACCAATAGAACAATATAAACCATTATTATCATTTATATTTATATCCCGTCCTATACCCATAAGTCTCAGGGCGGGTTACAAGATTTAAAACAACAGATTAAAACAACGATATCCATAAAAACACTTTTAAAAAAATCCAACGTATACTAAATATTAAAATACTAATATCTACGATGGAAGGGGGGAAATGGTCACATTAGGCAAAGCCCAGGGCAAAGAGGTATGTCCTCACCACCTTCCTAAATGTATACAAAAAAGGTGTGTGATGCACCTTGAGGGGGAGACTATTCCATAACCTCAGGGCCATTACTGAAAAGGCCTTTCCTGGGTTCCCACATGCCTCACTACTGAGGGTGGTGGGACAACCAGGAGGGCCTTGCAGGCAGAGGCAGGTCGGTATGGAAGAAGGTGTTCCTTTAGATATTTGGGCCCAAGTCTTTTAGGGCCTTGTAAGTCGGTGTTAACACCTCGAATTGGGCTCAGTAGTGAATTGGCAACCAATGCAACTCTTTTAAGACCGGCATGATGTGCATTCAGCTAGCTGTTCCAGTCAGCACTCTGGCGGCTGCATTTTGCATTAACGGCACCTTCTGAACTGTCTTCAAGGGCAGCCCCATGTAGAGTGCATTACAGTAGTCCAGTCTAGAGGTTAGCAGAGCATGTAACTGTGGCCAAGTTGTCTCTATCCAAAAAAGGCTTCAGTTGATGCACCAACTGTAGTTGGAGGTAGGCACTCCTGGCCATGGCCTCCACCTGGGCTTCAAGTGTTAGTGCGGAGTCCAGGAGTATTATTTATTTTATTTATTTATAATTATATCTATATCCCACCCTATACCCAAGGGTCTCCGGGCAGGTAACGACCTTTAAAATCAAACATATCAAAACAATAAAAATCAATACAATATTTAAAAACCAACATGATAAAAACAATGCAGCACTCTGGCAGCTGCATTTGGAGTACCCTTCCCCAAGTTTCGCACCTGTCCCTTCCAGGGCATTGCAACCCCATCAAGGACATGGTGCCTACCAACTACATGGACCCAAGACCCTGTGACACACAGTATCTCTGTCTTGTCTGGATTCACCTTCAATTTATTAGCCCTCATACAGCCCATTACCACCTCCAGGCACCTGTCAAGCACTTTGACTGCCTCTCCTGATTCAGATGGCACAGAGAGGTAGAGCTGGGCATTATCTGCATACTGATGATACTTCACTCCAAATCTCCTGATGACCTCTCCCTCCCTAACAGGACAACATTAGGAAGGAACTAAACATCAAAGGTCTGAATGAAGAGCAACATTTTAAACCAGTGCCAAAAGCCATAACATTTTGGTGCCTGGTATACTTCAGGTGGAAGGCTACTCCAGACTGAAAGCCACCACAGGAAAAGCCCCCTCACATGCCATGACTCCTCAAATCTCTGAAGATGACAGAACTATAAGAAGGGCATCCCCTAGTGTTCCCCTAGGAGTGTATGAGAAAAAGCACTTCTTCAGATAATTGGGTCCCAAGCCATTAGTCCAAGACTAGTGTGATGTGCATACAGTCAGAGACTCCCATAAACAGTCAAGCTGCAGTGTTCTGCACTAGTTCATTTCCCAGACCATCTTCAAGGGTATTTTCTCATTTTATTATTGTGACCTGTCCTAGGACCTTTTGGTGAAATAAATAAATAAATAAATAAATAAATAAATAAATAAATAAATAA
>MTQE01001134.1:48616108-48628374 GCA_014337955.1 Aspidoscelis marmoratus | reverse complement strand
AATAAATAAATAAATAAATAAATAAATAAATAAATAAATAAATAGGCCATGTACAGCACATTACAGTGGCCTAATTTAGAAGTTACCAGAAGATGGATCACCATGGACAAGTTGTCCTTATACAAGAAAGGCCAAAATCAGTAAATCAGTCAGACATGAAGGTAAAGCACTCCTGGCCACCACTGCCACCTGAGTGTCAAATGACAACAAGGAATCAAGAAGTAACCCCAGATCACTAACCTGCTCTTTCAAGAAGTCATCAAGAATTTGAGGCCTCATAATCTTGTGACACACAGTATCTCCATCTTGTTTAGTTGTAATTAGGATTTATTGGTCCCATTCAGTTCATTGCAATGTAAACAGTCCTTGGCCTGCATCACCAGTTGCTCCCCTAATCTGGTCCAAATTCAGATCTGAACACAGCAGGCTAAAACACCCCATGCAAACCCTGCCTGCTAATTTTGGCTCTGATATGAACAGTTTTGTGTGTTTGGGTGCATGCCCATACAAGGTCAAGTCCTAATCAAATTTGGGTTCAGCATCGGCCGTTCCCATTACAAATCTCATTCCTGGGCTTTATGCCAACCAAATCCCTGAAATCCACAGGAAAAAAAGTCCTGGAAACTACTGTAGTCCATACGGTATGGGGGCACAGCCCACACTATATTTTGGTTATGGGAATGGTTCCGAACTACCTGGGGAGGGAATCAACCTGGCATGTCATGGGGGGCAGGGTTTCATGTTGGGAAGGTCTTCCCCCTGTACTCGCTGTTCTTAATGAATTCTGTCCGCCGCTGTGTCCCATGGGCTCACGGTCTTGCTCGCCTACCAGGCAGGAGGAGGGGGAAGTGGTAGCCATTGCCGCTGTTGCCGGGACTTTGACAGGTGCCCAGACAAAGCAGGTGGTGATGCAGAGTGTGTGGCCAAGGTGCCCCTCTTGCCGCTGCCACCACCGCCCATGAGGAACTCTCCTGGGGAGTCAATGGCAAAGCACCACCATCTCTCTCTTCAGGAACGATGGTGGCACAGCGGCAGTGATGGACAAAAAGCAGCCATGGCTCCCGCTCGGTCTGCCCCAGCTAGGGATGAGTGTGGTGGCAGCAGGCTGCGCCAGTGGAGAAGGCGCGGGCAAGGGGGCAGCTGCAACTGCTGTAAGAAGAATGAGGTGCTCAAGCAAGGAGCAACACAATCTTGCTTCCTATCAGGGGAAGGGGTGGGAGGATCGAAGGACAAGGGGGTAGAGATGAAAAGTTGTGATTTGTCCAATTTTCTCCACATGTGGGAATGCAAATCGAGCCCTTGCTATCCTTCAAGAAATGGGAACAGAGGAATGCACGCTTGGCCAAGGTCACTTGGCTGGCTTTGTGGTGGAATGCAGAATCAGACCTAGTGACTAAGAGCTATGAGTCTGGCACTCTAACCACAAGACCAAGAAGATATTGGCACAGGGTGATAGATAGGGACTGTCATTCAATCATACAGTCTAGACTTTTATTTCAGGTCGCTAATCTTCTTCAACCTGATGGTGCCATTTGAGTGCTGTTGGACTACAGATCCCATCATCTTCAACCATTGGTCTTACTGTCTGAAACTGATAGAAAAACAAACAAACTAGGCATGTCCCTGACAGTTTCTTCTCTTCTTCTATTAGACTCTGCCTTACTTCAGTCACTTCAGTGTTCTCCAACAGCAATCCTTCCCTGACCAAATGTAATAACTTTCTTATGGACATTCAAGAGTTGCAGGGTGATGGGGTCATGATTGCCGCAACAGTGACAGGGATGTGAGTTTCTGATTCAGTGCCTCTCTTTGATCTCCCCTTGTTTTGGTCTGCCCCGCCCTTGAGGTTTCCATTCTCCTCAAAGTTTAATTTTCAGTGCCATCCTAATGAGTAGCCATTTGCACTCAGGTACAGAAGACAGTAGTGTTGTTCACTTAAAAAATATAAAGTCTTTGGACTGACCAAGCCTAGTGCAAATGCAGCAACAGTGTCCTCTGTCTTTGCCTTGTAATAGATTGTTTTTTGTTTCCTCCAGCTTCCTAGTCAAGCTGTTGGGCTTAAAAGGAGTCCAGATTTGCAGTTCAAACATGGGTATGTCTTTACTGGATTTATCCATAGCTCTCTATGCCTAAATTTAACAGATCTTTTTCTCCTTCAGAAAAATTAGGCTTAATTTATGAACAGCACATAATCCTCATGGGAAGAAATAGTTGCATCAGGCCTTGTTCAAGACACTCACATCTTTTGGACAGGCATCAACTAACCCCTTTAAACAACTAATGGTGGAAGAGATCAGGTGTCAGAGTTCTGCTCTGAGAACCACTCAGTTCACAAATAGATGCACACTGTGTTCCCTCGGTCTTTTATAGATATCACCCATCTGCAGTGTCCAGTTCATACTCTGCTACAAGGCCAGCTTTATAAAAGTGTGAGGACAAATATTTGGAGACTGCTAAGAATGAAGAAATGCTGAGTTACTAAAGGTAAAATACTGTTGTTATTATTACCAGTCTTCAGCCAATCCATTAACATTTTTGCCTTAAAGGCCTCCAGATTGAGAGAGTCTTATTCAGACAGGATGGCAAATTGCATAAGTGATACTGGCATATAAAATTTAGGCCCTTTCTGGATGGATTTTAAATCAGGATTTAGGGTCTGTATAGTACACATTCCATCTGCACATGAAAGCAGGTAACAGAGGCCCTGCTCCCCCCACTGGTCTGGCTCTGTCTGCATTAGACAGAGCCTCATCTGGATTAAGGAGCCCCTTAATCCAGATCTTTAGTAGTAATGGTTAATTTTAAATATCTTCCGGAAAGCGTGCTGGCCACACAATACATATTCCAGGCTAATTTCTCAGGTCACATAGAAATAATAAAACTGTGGTTCTCTCCCAAGAATGACTAAACTCCAGCCCTATAAAGCTAATTTGGCTCTGGAATGCTCTGTGTCTCCCCAAAGAAGCATTATTTCAGAAGAGTTATCTGCTGCTCAAACATCTCTCTTATTTGTATTGCCAGCTTTTTCTGAGGGACTAAAGTTACCAAATCTGACACTTTCCTACAAAGCTTTTATGTCAAGCATGGGATGGTTCAACAATGGCCATAAATTAAAGATTTTCCTATTCTGCCTACATTTGTTTCATGCCCTGAAGCATTCTGTCTTTTTTTTTTTGGATATAAGAAGCTTGGCTGATAATTTTCTCTGAAGTTGACTTGAATATAGGTTTTGGGTCAGGCTATTTATGCATCTGGTATACACAGCCCTAATGAAAACCCTCAGAAATGTCTTTTCATGCTTTATTCACAGACTTTTGGGTCTTCTTCATTTATCGTATGGGGTTAATAGGAATTACTTTGGATACTGCCCTCATGCTGCCACAATGAAAGTAAAGTGGGGTCAAGAAACCACAAGTAGCCTTCTGTCCAATCATAACAGAGTTTTACAGGTTGGCCTGGTACTTCACTATCTTCATTCTGAAGGCAAAGAGAAGTTTGAACATATCATGTAATATATAATATATATATATGTTTAAAAAAGTTATCTTTCATCACCAAGCAGGTCCAAAATTAAAGTATATTCATATACCACTTTTCAATAAACTAACCAATGTAACTTTAAAGCAGTGGTTCCCAAACTTTTGACATATGTGTACCCCTTCTATGATTTTCGTAACTCTGAGTACCCCTCATAAAAAACATTCAGGATAAAAATTGTATTTTATAAAAATAATCAAAATCAGTGGAACTTACTAAAGCACGATAACAGGCGCCCAGAACTATTAAAGAAGTAAATTGTCTCTGTAACGAAGTGCAGTATATTCACGCTGTGTCACACCTCACAAGACCGTTAGATAACACTGTAATTCTCTAGCGTTTAAACAGCTTTGCGGCTCAAAGTCAACTGTTAATGTTCCCACAGTTTAAAAATGGCTGAACCCGAGCTGCGCGAAGGATGCGCAGACTTTCCCGCCATAATGAGTTGCGATACGATGTACAATGGCCCCAGTTCCTGTGTAAAAACTGTGATACGCGCCTATTTCTTTCCTTGTTCTGTGGGCGCAGCTAAGCACAGTGCAGTGGATATTCCCACGTGATCCTCACCAAACTCCGGTGCAACGCGTACCCCCACCAAACTCTTCCTGTACCCCTGGGGGTACGCGTATCACACTTTGGGAAACACTGCTTTAAAGCAGCATAAAAATACCTCCACCCACTCCCTTTATTTTTACTAGGGATGTGCACAAATATTGTTACATTTGTTCTTCGTATGAATTTGGCTAAATTCGGACATTCGTACATAAATCGAATGTTACAACATTTGTATATTAGCATTTGTACGAATACGAATGCTTCCAGACATTCGTATTAATAGTTCAGAAACTCATGAAACTGGAGAGGTGGGAAAGAGGATGCGCCAGTGGAAAGAGAATGATCCAGAGTGCATCCGACATGGATCGAGAGCAGATTAAAGGTGGATTCAGGTTGGATTTGACACTTTCAGAGTGGATATATTATGGGATATGTATCGGATACATATCAGATACATATTGGATGCGTATTTTTTGGTATTGGATATTCGTATGAATTCGTATGAATACATTCATATCAAATAGAATCCTACCACATTTGAAGGGGATCTATTCAAATGAATACAAAATTTCTAACATTTGATTTATTACGAATCGAATGCCAAAAAAACCTATTTGTGCAATCTCTAATTTTTACCTCAGGTTACAGGCAGCAACAGGAAGAGGGTTTCAGTGTAACAGACAGAACCAAAGTAATCCACGACAATCAAATAATAACACCCCAGAGGTAAATTCTTCTGTTTTTACAATTATTAAATTAACAAATAATAGCACAGATCATTTGTATACATTTCTGAATTAGTTATTTAACTGATTTATATGTAGCCTTTTGGGAGTTTTAGCTGGCACCAGTTTTTCTTTTTAGTGTATACTGCTTAAGTACTTCACTCTTGTAATCCTTTTATGCCTCTTGGCTTGACTATACACATTCAAATATTTCCCACCTCCTCCTACAACTTTGCTCCCTCAATGTCCCTTTCCTTTTCCTGATGTAACGTCATACATTATAATATCTATCCATTAGCATTTTTAAGAACCTCTACTATCTGCTGTGCTTAACACTCTTTTACAGTGGGGTTTTTCTAATATTCTGCTTATTAACATTTCTTTTTTCATCAGTCCTTTTGAAGAAAGTTTAAAGTAAAGTTTCAAAGTGTTTTAATTTTTATTTATACAGGGCAAATGAATTTAGGAGAGAGAAAAAGAGTCCCAAGAGAGCCTGAAGGTTTAGTGCTTTCAACCTTCAACACAATCCAAAATGATTTTCTTGAAATACATCTATCATGTAAAGTTATACTGCACCTGCATGTAGGCAGCAGAGTGTCCCCTTTCTCCTTAATAATGTCTTATGTTAATGCTACCTTTAAACTGGAAAAATCCCAAAGTACTCTCCATATAGGTATAGTAATCTCTTACATTTGCTGTTGAAATGCAGCTGCCTCTGGAGTGAAACTTGGCAACAGTTAAACAACTCAACACTTTATCAGAAGAAATTATAACGTTATGCAAGAATTGCTGTAGGACCCAAAAAAACCTGGGAACTTTTTAATATTAATATGCTGAGCAACCTGCTCTTTCTACCCCACTCACTCACGCTGTCTCTGAATATAGCTATACAAGCTTCCCTGTTAAGATCAGTGGAGAATCATTGGTGCAAATAAGGGTTCATATGTTCAAACACCCACCCACCTACTTTAGATACTCAATTTGAACAGATAATCTGGAGTCCTGCTTACGTCCGTTGTACCCAAATGTCCCTGATGTAGTTCATTTTATTAATTTTATTTTATCAATTGGATTTCTTTACTTCCCTATTACTGTAGGGACGGGCGAAAAATGTTCATCACTTTTGCAATTTGTACGCATTTGAATGAAGTATTGACTATTTTCCAAGACTGGCATTTGCAGGCAAAGCAAAAGCTTCTGTGCCTTCGTTCGAAGATTTGTTACATTTGTGAAGCTGAGAAGGGGGAGTCTCCCTGCCTGTGGCGGCATATGGACAGCAGCAGCACTAGGCAAAGTGGCTACCAGTCACCTCCAGAGAGGATTCAGAGGCACAACTGGTGGCAGCAGGGATTGGGAGTTTCAGATACGGATGGAAGGTTTGATATTTTCCAGATTTAGTAGGACTTTTTTGCATGTGAAATGTGGAACAGATAATACACAATTCATATACTAATCCTTGCTGTGAAATTTTCTGTTTCAGTCTTCAGTTCTGTTCCATCTGATAACCAAGGGAAACTTGGAGTTGTTTGTATCACTGCAATCACTGAAGCATTGTTCCTAGGTGGCATGGTTTCACCCGAGATAACTGTTTCAATTTTTTTTGCATAGTACCTTATGGGTACTTCCTATAATATTATTTTACCTCTGCTGAGCCTGCTACCATTATTGTGGGGAGCTATCACATGAAAGAGTAGACTCACACAATCTTTACATGGCAGATTCTATACTGCAGCTCTGGAAAAATAGCCTTTCAGCATTGACTATGATATGGAAGTAAGATGTAAATTGGGCCATCCAATAAAGCTGAATGTGAGAAAGCTTAAATCAAATCAGCACATGTAATCTCTTTTGCAATGGACAATTAACTATCACAGGATAGAATGAAGGCTAAAAAGCTGAATGGCTTTAAAAGAGATTATATTGTTCTCCTATAATCATTGCCTAGATAGGTGCACTGTACTATCAAGATGCAACATATTTATTGATTTATTGACTTATTGATTACTGATCTATATTTTAATGCTACCCAGAGGTTTTAGGGTGGGTTACAATGGGAGCATCCACACCTACTGTGGTGGGCATCCTGAGGCACTCTTACAAGGCACTGTGTAGACACACAACAGTGGTGAGAGCAACCTCCATGCCAGTTTTGTGCAGCTGCCATATTGGCATAGGCCTACTTCCAGAGCTTCTTCAAGCACAACAGAGGCCTTTTGTCTTCAAAGCTTATAACTCAGCGATGACCCTGAGTTGTCAACTTTGAAAACACCAAGAGTTGAAGGGAGGTTTATGAGGACATCTCACATCCTACCCCAGAAGAAAGAGCAAGTATGTTCACCTAAAAATGCCCAGTGCTGCCAAGGTGTGAACACAGCCCCTCAAAAATCAATAACACCACAATTAATGATGAAAATTACTAAAAAATAAGCAATAGTACCTGAAAGGTGAGAAGAAGCTGATTCTATAGCCAAAAGACTATGGTAAAGAATACTGAACACAGGGAAAGGCCTGAAGAGAAATCAGATTAAACCTCTCCAAACTTCCACTACTCATCTCAAAGCATTTCTCAGTGAATCATGAAATTATATACATGCACCTGGAACTGGTTCTATTATTTTTTTCCCCAGTGTCTTAATAAGGATTTGATCATACTAGGATTGTTCAAACACCTCAATAAGAATGAGCGCACAATTCACAGGTGCACAAAAAGACCTTCCAAATACATTTACATGAATAGAAGCCTATCTGCAACAGGTAGCCTACCATGACTACAAGGAATGCTACCCACCAATTGGCCATTCAGTAGGATATTCCCACTCCACTGCTTACACAGTTCCCTCTTTAACTCCTTATTTTTCTTCCTGGGTTTTAACAAACCTGAGAAACCAGATACTGTATAGAAGAGGCTTTTGAAGAGAAAATGTCTCTTGGGACAAATTTCTACACAGAGCCAGGAAAGGCTTTTGGTGGCATAAGTGAGTGGGGAGGGGCAAGGACAGCTTGTCCCAAGAGCCATTTTCTCTTCAAAAGCCTCTTCGTTTACCACTGGCTTTTCCTTCTTTCAGCGGCAGCGATTCTTCATATTTTGCTGGGTGGCACATCCCCTCCCCTACTGGATCATAGACAAAGCAGGCTAGAGCGGCATTCTCTGAGCCGTCGGATTGCATCGCGGGGGAACGCAGGGACCAGCATTTTATCATCCTTTGCTGTGGCTGTTTATTGGAGCCAGGTTCTTCCTTTGCGTCAGCGCCATCCAAGTGGCAGCAAAGCTAGAAGCTGCACTCCAAGCCTCGCCAGCATTCCTAGGCGCTTCTACATAGTAGAATTTGCCAGCATCACGTTAAGCTGGGCTCTTCCTGGAAGGGAGGCTGTTGTCCTTGCCCCTCTCCCCTCACTTATGCTGCCAAAAGCCTTTCCTGGTCCTGTGTGGAAGCTCCGTACTCGAGATTAGCAGGTAACACTAGCGTCTCTCCCCATGTCCCCAAAGCACCGGGAAGTCCAAGGCTCCATTTAGCCTGTGCACGCCATTTTCATGCTGGTGGCTGCTATGAGCAGGACCCAGGTGAAGGTATTTCCAGTGTATAAGGCAACCCCTGACTTTTCAGAAGATTTTTTGGGGTTAAAAAGTCGCCTTATATGCCAGAATATACGGTAGTCTGTTAGATGGCTGCCATTCTCAGCACAAAGTGTTTATGAGGGGGGATTCTCCTCATGGACAACAGCCAATTTGTGGCTGCTGTGCTCCCTGGGAATTTTCCTTCCTGCAACCTGATTTCTTGGACCCCCATAGCAGCCATTTCCCAACCTGACCAAAGCTGCAAATCTGCCTGAGAGATGTTCTTCCCAGTCTGTGGAAGAGTCCCATAATTACAGGCTTGGAGATGGTAGAAAGAGTATTTTTTAATTGCAGTCTGTCTCTCATGTCTCCATTTCGCCTCAGAGATGACCCCAAACACATGTCTGATCGCAGTCTAAGATTAACATTTTAGCTGATACGTCCTTGTATGTGTTAAATAAAAAAAAAACAGAAATACTGAAGACGTTTACCAAATATATAGGCTGTTGTTGAGAACTAGCAATCAGTAACAAAAGTGAACTTCCAGGAGTGACAGGGTAATGCTAATATTTCTAAAAGAAACATTGGAGTAAATGGAGGTCTTATTTCTTCCACATAGTCACTCAGTAACTTTCCTGAGCATTAAACTGACATAAAAATAATTGATAGGAAAGAAAATGCATTCTACTTGCAGCTCTGCTGTTCCTCCATTATTTAAGATGAATCTGATCTTCTGCTTCCTGCTGTGGAGATTACATCTTGAATACTTAATACCAATTTGGTTACTTTTTAGGGAAAAGAAAAACAAACTTAAATACCACACACACAATTTATCTAATTGTATAGCACTAATGCAAAGCATGATTGTAAAAGCAAGCAAAGAAGAGAAGGGAGAGAAAGTGTGGGGGGAGTAGATGCCTCCAATGTCATGCCAACCTCGTAATAATTCCCAGGATGGCTGCTTTTTAAAACAAAGTTTGATCAGCAAGAAAAAAACTATATTAAAACTTAAACCTATCATTAAAAAATAATTACAGTAGAATTATTCACTCTGGCATTTCATTTCAAAATCTGGTCTCAATCAACATGCTTTAATGAGATAAATGTTGGCTTTCAGAGTCTTCATTCTTCCTCTGCTGAATATATAACGTGGCTCTGAATATGTTCTACAGCACAGGAGGTGTAACACAAGCAGATTTCCCTACACCCTTATCAGCAGCTCCTTTCACTTCTCCCATGTCTTCACAGTTACCAGGGCCTTGTCCAAAATAGATCTGAGCACCTTGGCAAGTTCAAGCACACTTCAAGAAATAAGGCAGAAGTAATGAATGTTTTCCCAATAGCCTTGAACTCTAGTCACATAGCCAATAGTTCAGAAACGTAGGTGTCAGGGGCAGCTGGGGTGGGGAAGGAAGCTCTAAACTGCAATTTATGCCTGTCCTTTGATGATGGAGAATGCACTTTCCTCCATTCATGAAAGTGCCAATCATAGCCATCATTGTTCACCACCATCAGAGGCAAGCTGCAAATGACCACTAGGCTTTGTCCATCACCCCACTGTATAAGCTGAGCCTGTCTTGAGAACAAAGCCCCACACTGAATTTAGTTGAATTAAATGATGATGATGATCATTATCATCATCACGAGTTTATTTCTATACCACCTTTTCATGATATGCTCAAGGCAGTTTACAAGTAATTAACTAAATGCAGAGGGTTTTTTTATTTTACAGTAAGAATATTTACAATAAATAAAACTGTGCAAGACACAACATACAAAGAAATTACCAGACGGAATACAAAGCAAAATGCAGTAATCTCATACAATATATCATGTAATGCAAAATATATTTAAATATAAAATCCAAACAAAAAGCCTAAGGCCCAAGCAGTTCTTTTATGCAGAGGTTGTTACCTGCAAGAAGTCAGAGAAAGAAGTCAGAAAAATACTTAAGCAGCACCAACAAACAACCACCAGCTGGATCCACTGAGCTCCCAAGGCACCAAGGGATTCTGAACTTTTTCTTAAACATCTCCCACCCTAAAAAATATTAATGGACAATCTTTCACATATAAAAAGATATTTTTCAAGAAATGATGTAAACACCTGACATATTTCCATATGGAGAGACCAGACATAAAGCCTGATTCCACTGTAATCCCCAAAAGAGGTTGTGAAGCTGTTGAAGGTCTATTAAAAAGGGAGCAGATCTGAAGAAAACCAAGGGGGTTATTTAACAGCAATTAAACAAATTACCAATTTAGGCTTTATCCAGATTAGCAGAATATCCAGATTACCTGCTGTGAAGCCACAATGTTCCATCTGGACTCCAGGAGCCTCGCCGCAACTTTCTCACAGAAAGCTGGGATACTTCTCTGGTGCACACGGTGAGGGGCGCGTCACATGGGACGGGGCAGCCAATGCCACCTGACCTGCAGGCTCAGCTCTCATTCACTGTTTTGGCTGTCCTAGTGGAAAACTTCGAATATACCTGATACTGTGGAACGAGTGCTCATCATTCCATAGTAGGTAAATTCAAAGTAGCAGTGGTGTAATGCGACACCATTATGAAGTATCAGGTGTCAGGTGTGATGCCCATGGCCAAACTGTGCATAGGAATGTGCAATATTCGCAAGTCTGGACACAGCATTATTTACACTGAGAATGCTCTGCTTTCTGAGACCACTCTTTATACATTTAGGCCCTGGTCACACCTGTATGAGACAGGATGTCTATTCATAATTCGAACCAGGGCCGTACCAGTTCTGTTCATACCTAGATCATTACAGGTTATCCTCAGGCCATCCTTGCTTTGGGCTGCATCACTCACACCTTTCTCCGTGATCGACCTGAGCCTCCTCCACAGAACTCCTGGCTCTCCACCCCTTTTCTGGTGTCCAATCTATCTCCCTTCTTATTGGATGCCATTGTGTCACTCAAGGGAGGCGAGGGTATGTGTTTGCGGTTCTTTTTAAAGCCTGCTCCCCCACCTCCACATCCCCTTTCTTTTTGATATTCTTTTCTTCTCCGTGTGATTAATTTTTTTTAAAAAAATAATAAATTTGTGGAAAAATACTGGATAGAGGAATTATATGCATAAACTGCCTCATAAACTCCACATATGCCACCCTCCCCTAGACATTGGCTGAAAAAAAAAAGACTGGACTACACCCGGAAACATCAAAATTCACAATTTAGCATCTGGATGGAAAGATAAATATATTGATCAGAATATGGACCTCTCTGTGGGCAAAAGAGAACAGAACTGGGTAAACAGGAAGTTGTGAGGGTATTAGCTCCCCACATCCACTCTTAGGTTATTGTGGTCTTTGCAGTTTGCTATCATGCTAGAAACTGAACTTCAGCAGCAATGTGATTTTTCAAGACTAACTGTGATAATATCAGCTCACAAATGCCTTTGCCTTCTATTATCTTTCTCCTGATGCTACAACATTTACTGAGCAACGGATGAATAATGGAGAGTTGATAAACCTAAGAACCCAGGGTTCTGACTAAATAAGACAATTGCAAAAAGATGGAGGAGCTTATGGGAAAAAGAAGGAAGAGCAGAGTCTTGCTTTTCTTCGCTTTACAGTGTATAAATGCCCTGAATGATGTTCGCTTTCCATTACAGACATTTGAAGAATCCCACTGCAGCCTTTAGTTAAATAAACTGAACAAAGAGTTTGTAACTTCAAAAAGAAGCAGAAAAGCTACTTGTGAGAAGCAAAACATCATGAACGGAAGTCCTTTTTTCCCACTTGAAGCAGAGGGTAGAGAAATCAGAGGCTGTTGGGATTCAGAGTTCTGAGAAGCCAATAGCCTTCTTTTGTTGATGTGGTCCTATATCTTTCTTTCTTTCTTTCTTTCTTTCTTTCTTTCTTTCTTTCTTT
>MTQE01001134.1:48581421-48616018 GCA_014337955.1 Aspidoscelis marmoratus | reverse complement strand
TTTCTTTCTTTCTTTCTTTCTTTCTTTCTTTCTTTCTTTCTTTTTAATTTCCCCCTCTATCTTTAGCCATCATGGTTAGTCAGCATATTTTTGACATTAATCAGCATCATCTTTTCAGCATCTTGAAGAGTCTACCCTACTGCTGTAGAGTTAAAGGCTGCCTCATTAAAAGGCCTCAATTGTCTTCAAGCAATCTCTTAAGACTTTCACCCTATTATGATTCTACTTTTCTTTGCAGAGGTCAATAAATGGGCAGCATCCACCTCATCCTTATAAATGCATCATTTGAATCATTTCAATTAAAGTTTCAGATCAGACCACTGTACTGAGACCACTTTAACGAGGCAAAGTAATGACCTTGCATTGCAAGTTGTGTCTGGCACACCATCAGTTTTAATTCTTCTTGATCTTAGCTGTAACCCTTTGATACCTTCGGATCAAGAGTTGTCTTGAAATGCTTCAAGCATATAGGTGGGTCTGTAAGAACTGCTGTGGAATAGTTTCATCCCTACTTGTCACACCAATACCAGCCCATCATCTTTGAATCCCCCACATGCATTCAAATTACTAAAGATTAAAGGACTTCTCTTTTTTTAAAAAAAAAAATCAAGCTTTTTTTTAAGTGTGAACAGTGGATACCTGCTTGTGTCCCTACAGCAAATAAACCAAAGGAAAATCCCACAGTAAAATGATGGTAACATCTTTGATGTTTGGGACTCAGCTGGAATGATATTATGATTAAAAGTGGCAAGAAGGAGGAGGAAGAGATCGAATATGGTATTTAGAAGGAGAAAAGTGAACTTCTAAACTAGTCCATATAGCACGTTTTATCAAACTGAAGTCTATCATCTGTCTGAGTATGTCACCACTATAATATGCAGCCATATATTTGTGACACTTCCTATAAATCTTTATTGCTTTAGTTATGTACCGGTAATTAATCTGAAGTATAATACTAAGCCTTTGTTCAGGCATAAAAAGGGGCAGCTCAGAGGTGCCTCAGAGAGAGAGTTTGTGGCCCTCGTGTTCCCAAGACTTCTCTAATCCACCTTTTCTAGCACAGAATGTTTAACAGAAGGGGGGGCAGACTGGACTGTGAACAATCCCACTTTAGAGTCTTCTTTAAGCTGCTTCAGAGGCGCCCTTTTGCTGTCTGATCACAGCCTTACAAAGCTTATGCAAGCAACATGAATGCCAGCGAGTTTCATATACTGGTAGTCATCATACACATACAAATTAAGAATCTGTATTAAGTGACAAACTGAAGGAAATCACCTCATTTTTTTGGAACCTGCAGCTGTCCAGATAATATTAGACTCATCTCACATCAGCCTTGGCTGTAGTTCAGCCATATCAGGGAAATGTGAAGATGTTTTCCATACTTATTCTAGTGTTCAGTTCATTCATACTGACAGTTATGTTTGTGTCCCTGAAATATAAGTCAATGAACTTGAGCAAGATGGTGCTGTCACTGCAGTGATGGTGCTGATGATAAGGCATACAATCTGTATAGGTCTTACAAAGGTCCAGTATAGTGTAGTAGCAAGAACATTGAACTAATAATTGAGAAAACGATGTCTAAAATCTGTCCTTAGCCTGCCTCTCATACGTTCTGGGACAGGTACCATCATAAGCAATGGCTTGTTTTCAACTTTTATCTCCCTAAACCACAGCTAACCAGCTTTGATTGCTGTTTAGCTTCTCCCCAACACACCCACTCAATACAGGATTAGAAATGTAGGTTTCCCTTCCCCTCCCCTCCCTTCCCTTCCCTTCCCTTTTATTTTATTTATTTAAATATACTCTTAGGCTGTGATTAGACACAGCAAAGGAGGAGGAGGAGGAGATACCTCTCAGACAGCTTAGAGGAGGCTTTGGGCAGGGTTTGTTCACATAACAGTCTTCCCCTATCCTCTCCCATGAACATTTTCTGCTAGAAAAGATTTTTTAAAAAAACACAAGCAAACAGCAGATACTTCTCTGTTCTTCTAAGCGATACCTGAATACCGTCCAAACCAACAATACAGAATGTTCTCCATATTGCCTCTCCATGGCTGCATCCAGATGTAAGTTACTTAATCTGCTACAGTTGGATATTCCAAAATAAAGTGTGGATATTCCGAAATGTCCATGCTTTTTTCCAGGGTATCCAAATATAGTGGAATAAGTACGCAACTGACATGTCGGTGCAGCCTATTTGTAAAATCACTTATTTGAACAAACACGGGACTAAAGTGTTCAGAAATAATAATTTCTGGCATCATTTATTCTCCAAGCTCCTGAGAGCAATACAAGGAAGGTTTATCTGGAAGGGTATCTGAAGACAGCAGTAGCAGAGAATTGAAAAAGCCTCAGCAGTTGCTATCAGTCATTTGACATATGCAGGCAGCAGGCTGGAGTGATACGACTGCAGTCACATTCTGAAATGGTTTGTCTTTCATTCTACCCTTTATAGGAGGGTATTATAGCATACTCTACTCATAACAGGCATAGTTTTTTATAGACATTTGGTGATTGCAGACAAGAAAACAATTCCCCAAATGAAATATAGTTCAACGCAGTACACAAACGTGCATTAAGATGACTAGGAGGATTGGTTATAGACGTATCTGTAATGCTCTTGGGTGGCAGGTACTGTAATGCGATGGCACAGAGTTCTTCAGTTGAGTGGTAATGAGGCTCCTAAGTTCAAAGTAAAAGTTGTTCAGATTTCCCCTAGAATCTGTCTCTGTAGATCACAACAGCTAACCTTCCCACATACGCGTCTGAGTGCAACCCCTTGGAGCGAATATGTAACAAAAACAATATGGGGAGATTAAAATAGACAAAATATTGAAATAGATAGGGTGGGGCCAAAAATTAAACCTCTGCCCTGCCCAGCACCACAATAGGGGCGTAAATTGCAAATTTGACATGGAAAATTGTGTTCCTCCAGATACAGCAATATAGTTTTCCAACAAAACTGTGGCTGTTTTTGCACATACCTCCATTAATCCAAATTAGAAGATCAAGATCTTTGAGATGCTGTCCTCATTGAATCCAGTCTTTGACAACTTTGAAGTTTCACATCAATGAGTGCTAAACAGGGCTGCCATGTGGGTGCCATAGCACCCATCCCGAGGCTCTGATTAGACCTAATTAGGCCCGAGCAGGAAGGTCCACCAGTGGTGCAGCATGATTGGCCAGCATAGCCATCAATCAGGGATCACTTCCTGTTACAGTGAACGTGGTGGAGACATAGCTTCGTAGCTGCCTATGTAGCCACTATGACGCTTGTGTTCAGCTTGGTCCACTTTGCCTGGGATAGTGAGTTCATGTATCCAATGGGATTTGATGTCACACAATTATAAGAAGAGAAACTTCTCCCTGCACACCATAAGCATGCAGTACAGAGATACCACCTGGCTCAGAAAAAGCTTTCTAGTTTAGGAGTGTGGCAAGTGGTGCAGCATGAGTTGGCAGCCTTCTGCTCAACAGGCAGCTCAGCCCAACCAATATTTGAGACTAGGGATCAAAAGTTGCTTAGCTTTGAAGCTGCTGGCTGAGGACATTTCATAGTACTTCTGGGGCTCAGCAAAATGTCACTGGGTTCCAGAATAGGATGTGGGGCAGGCCTGCTGCCACCTTCTGTCAACACAGTGCCAAGAAAAAATGGCACTCAGCTTTACTCACCTGAAAATGTTTTTAAGTGTTTTCCCATTAGAGCAGACCAGGATGTGGATTCTGCGCTTGGAAGAGGGCCAGAAAAGGGGTCCATGTGGCACACAATGATATGTAGTCTACTTGGTCTCAGCACACATTTGGAACAGTCCAATTGGATTATGAGGATGCTGTCTAAGGTTAAGAATAAAAGAATAAAAGACAAGCCCTACTGGATCAGGCTACAGGCCAACAACCCATCTCCCATAATACCTTTGACCATTCTCAAGCAGGAGACAAAGACTTTCACCTGCTCTTGAATCCCTGAAAATGGCCTTTAGGGGCATCCTGACTGTCTCTATCTAACCTAAGACTAGGCCATGTGGGGATGCTTTCCCCATTCATACCTAGGCAAGTAAGGAACATGTGAATTTGATCCAGGGGCGGGCAGGCCTGCTGGTCCCTTCCCTGGGTTCCTGCAGGTTCTAGGGGACTGGATTAGCTCCCCTAGGGCCTGCAGGAACCCCCCCCCAGGCACCCCCCCCCAGGCATGGGCCTTACTGAGGATACATGCACACATGAGGCACTTACCCTGTGCTCGCCGGTTTCCAAAGCGGTGGGCCAGTGGCACTGTACGTCTGTGCATGCCAGCCGCTCTGATTGGCTAGCTACACCTATCCAATCAGAGCAGCTGGTGTGCACAGACACACAGTGCCACCGGCCCACTGGCTACTTTAGAACTTGGGAAGCACAAGGTAAGTGCCTCTCAAGTGTGTGCATCCCCATGTAGGCCTGTGCCCGGGGGGGGGATGCCCAGGGGGTGTCCTGTGGGCCCTAGGGGACCCTATCTGGTCCTCTAGAACCCACAGGGACCCAGGGAAGGAACATGACCAGCCTGCCCAATTGGGGCAGCCAGAGGCAGGGCCTGCAGCTGTCAGGGAGGGAGCGTGGAAATGCGCTCCCTCCAGAACAGCTGCGGGACGGCCGGGGATGGTCGCAAACACCCTGGGCCAGGTGTAGAGCACGATTTTGTGCTCCAAACCTGGAACACATGTGGACACCCTGAGATGGGCTAGGGCAGTTCTAAATGGACCCCGCCCCCCCCCCCAACAAAGCAAATGCTTCATCCCAGGGCGTCCTACGCATGTCCCCCCAGCTCTCGTGAGAATAGGCCTCTGGATCCCCTCTGTCTTTTAAGGCTGAAGAGGCCTAGACATCACAACCTGATTTATAAGGAAGGTCTTCCAGCCACTAGATTATTCTGGTTACAGCCTTATAATGTTCTATTTACAATTAATTCTGCTTTTTGCCTCATCTACACCTACTGTAAATTGCCTCATCCTGCCAGCTCCAACAAGGATCAGCCACCACTACCAAAAGACATACTTTATTTCTTGTAACACCATGTTAAACAAAATTGTATATAAGCTACCATGCATTTTATTTAATTAATGTTCTGTTTATTAAATCTTATACTGCTTTTCTCTTCCTTGTTAACCACCCTGGAATTTTAATATAGGTCAGCATAAAAATCAAACAAATACATAGATTACATAAAAGTAAGTATGTAAGAGCTCCTTTTTACAAAATTCGGTTGTTGTTTTTAAGATTTCCAATTGCCAGAGAAACTAAGCAAATTTGACAATATGAGAAACATCTAAAAAAGTGAAAATGGACAATTTGGTCATGCCTGGTCAGTATAGGATCTCCAGAACTTCTAAGACATGTTATATAGCCATGTATAAAAGCTGATAAATCCATTATGCAAAAAAGATTGTAGGTAGTAATAACTGATAGAATGAAAAGGGCCACTGTTTGGATTCCCAAGCATACCAAATTACAAGAAATCTTATCAAATTGGCTCCTACTGTTTCACTAATCAGCATCTGTAAATCAAATCATAGGATCTCACTCTGGTCCTGCTTTTAAAACCATGATTAGTTTTGTCACATTTACAATGATGTTTGCTATAGTGAATATGCAATACACACACCTTCAGTTCTTGAGAATATATCACAGAAGTGCACCGAGTTTCCACAAATGTACAGCAATCAGATTAGTGAAAGTTACTGTCATCCTGCTAGTGATGCATAACTACAAATTATGGCATAGAATAATCTAAACCTATGTCATTATTCATTGTCCTGTCATGAATCTACCATGATCAGCCATGTCAAATGATTATTTTAGATTGAAAGCAAGACATATAAAAACAAAATATACTGCTACTATTCACCATCATTTAATACAGAACAGGAGTCATGATATGCTAGCATAGCTTATATAGCATAGCTAAGACAATAAAATCCATGCAATGAGATGCAATGGTGCAATGAGATAAAAAATAAAGTCAAGCTGTTAATACTGAGACTAGGACAGGAACGCAAACCTCAAAAATGTTTGCACAATACAATAGGCTTTCTTTGTCCACTAAAATCCACCATTTACCTTGCCATTTTCAGTCAGAGTTATAGGACTATATTATTTCATTTTTGTAGCTGGTTCCTGAAAGACATAATTCAACCATTTTCTCCGCAAATACAGAGAAGTGAATCAAGAATGAAGTTTAACTGTGGTCCGTCTTCCAATATCATTTCAAGTGCTGTTCAAAGATAAGGGATGGAAGGTGGAAGCAAAAAGTTACAATAAACGGAAAAAGTGAGCATATCCATCTTGCATCTGCAAAAGAAGAAGGATTTGTAGTCTTCATAACTAACAAGGAGAACACAATGTTCAAAAAGAAAAGCACAGGGCACGAAACATTTTCCTACTCAGGCTTCTAGCACTAAAATTTGACTTCTGAATTGAATCCAGACAAAGTTTGTGCTTATGTTAGCAATGCTTATCCACAATTTGAGAGCTAAACTGTGTAAAATGTGCATAGAATCCATGTATAGGCAACGGCTCATGAAATTAGTGTCCTTCCCCCTTTTTTAATGTTTCTGAATGGAAGAGCAACCATGATTTTTTTGTTGCTGTTGGTCTAGAAATTTCAGTGCAACGTGAGATCTGTAAGGCTGAAAGATTAGTATTATAATCTGAAATGAAATATCCAAAGATCATCTGCGATGTTGGTGGCTCACAATACCTTAAGGGCTTTTCTCTGATTCTGAAGATGGCCAGACTACAGCAGTTAAAGTACTTCACTTAAGATTTTATTTCAACTTTTATATAACACCCCTATCTGGGTTATTATTATTAAGGATCACTTTGGGGGGGGGGAGAACCAGTCTTGTTTTCTTAAAACTATTTTTAACATTCCGAAATGAACATCACAGTCTGCACTTTGTTTCAAAATGTTGTTTAGGAATGAGAGTTTGTAAAGCCTGGTTGTTTGTTTTTACTAGAACAGTTAATCTATGTTTTACAATTCACAAGTCTCCTCTTTTCCTGTTTCATGGCAAGGTCTCTTCCCTAATTTGGAATTTGTCAACGATCAAGAGCAGAATTATCACTACTCAGTCTTAAAGTATAATGAGCAAATGACCTTCTTCTCCAAAGACTTAAACTGCACACCCATTACCAGGAGCATGTTGCCTTTTCTGTGATGGTCACCATTTTCCCCATGATCTCAATGCATCTCCCCACATTTAGTGATCTTCCTATTCCTCCAACTCCTACCAGTGTGATTGTTTAGCATTTATGTAATTCCCATTACATCACACCAAACATAAGATTTGTTCAGAGATATGCCATGATGTACACCTCCAGAAACCATCATACTCCCCTGGCCCACAGAGAGATTTTGCACTACCATCATGCAAGGCTTGCAGCAGCAACTCCTGCAGCTATGCCTGGCCGTGCTGACAGCAAACAATGTCCTGCTCTTTGGCTATCATGTCCTGTGCCAATAGAAGAGTGGGCTCAGAAGGATGAGTTTGGCTGTGCCCAAGCAGGGCTGGAACCAATGTTGCTAAAGAGACAAGCAGTAATGGCTGGTTTCCTGTCCCCATCCTGATGTTGCACCACCTAGCAAACTCTACCATCCATTAGCATTGTGACACCTGTGCAGCAAAGATTGGTAGGAGAACTCCAGACAGGGAAGGATGAAAAGTGGCTAGAGAACCTCCAACTTTCAAGTGGAAGAGCTCCACCCAGTCCTGAAGCTCCACCTCTGTGATAAGGGAGCCTGTTCCAGTGCACAAGTGTCTGCACATAGTCAGATGGTGCATTACTAACACCTGCTGCTTCTGTGCTATAGATGAGCTGCTTTGTAGACAAATCAACAGCAGCAGCAATAGTGACCCAGGCCTGTTTGGCCATTGCAGAGTTGGTCTCTCATCTGGTTCACACTCAGTAGTCACTGAAACCTGGGGAGGTACAGGTGACTGAGAGGTCCTTGAGGAACACTCAATGCCATGCATCAGGGCAGCAGCCCCTCTCCTTAGGGGTCCATCAACATAAAAGTGCCAGGCCCATCGCAAACAATTTGTAGTCCGTGGGGGGAAAACTATCCCCCATATGATGCATCACCACAGACACTTACTTGCCAATGGGTTACTGAGTACCCAGCATATAAAGACTGTCCTGCGGGCCCAGGAGTACAGATATGCATGATCACAGAGGCAGTGCTAGCCAACTAGGGTCCAGTAGGTGGGCCCCTTTCAAAGGAATTACCAAATAAGGATGGGCCTCATGTAACCTGGCTGAGGCACAAGTGATATCCTTATATGAGGGGATGCATACATGGAATGAGGTGAAACAGTGCTCCCTGGGATCCAGGTCCAAAAGGTGAAGAACATCCTCTTTCCCCCAGCACACACGTAATCTGGTGCACATACCACTAACTGAACATGCCCTCTCCTTTCAGCCACCCATGTCTGAGGGACAAAATTTGGATATCTCATCACTCCTGTGCCAGCCCCTTTTTCCTCGAATAACTTCTGGTTCACCAAAAGCTGGGCTAGGTAGTGACCTTGTCTGGGTGACCAGAACTCTGCTTGCACAGATGATCCAAAAGGCAAGCAGCACTGCTGTGCAGTTTGGTTCATTTGCTCATTGTATGGCAACTTACTGAGTAGGGTCCACTTAACCATGTGCATGGAGCCAGTGTTTGCATTAATTTGGCATCAGGATTCACTTGAGTCATTCCAATAAATTCACTATGTGTCTAATGCATGTTATCTACTTTTTATTTTTATACTTTTTTCATTACCCAACTGCAGCACATGTCATAATATTTAGTTTGGCAAGATCTTCCACATTTTCTTATATATGCTGGAGGAAATAATATATCTGGCTTTCTCATAAGTCATGCCTTGGGAGCATCTCTGAGCAAGGAGCTCCTCTCTTTGTTTGCATGACCATGGCTTGAGTGAGAAATCTGTATAGTCAGGGTCTTAAATGCAGTAGCCCCCAGGTTGTGAATTGACCTCCTTTCTAAGATGCACTGGGTGTCATCATTTTATGCATTCAAGCACTGATGAAGGAGAATCTCTTAAAATGTGCAATTCTCTTCCTCCTCGGAGTATTGTTCTTTTTCTCTGATCCACAGTTACTTATTTGGAATGCCTTGATGCAATTCCATCTAAAAAGTTTAGAAAGAACTGCTTGATCATTAGGAAGAATAGTCTGTTAAGAGCTGCAGATCTGTGTTTTAAGTGTTCTTTTACCACTGGGAAACAACATCCCTGAAAGTTCACCCTGAGATCATTTTTCTAACCTTGGTGTTCACTTGCTTCAAAAAAAAAAAATCACACCCATGACTAAAAAAGCAAACAGATGTTGCTATCTATGGCAACTGCTACATGTCTAAGCAATATCCAACAGGGTCTGCAAGGATCTATACAAACTGCCTTTGTCTTTTGATGAGCCCTTGGTTTGGCAGCTCTAAAACTATAAAATGCAAACACCACCATTATGTTGCCAATAAAATAAAGGAACTTGTTTCAAGTGGAAAGTTTTATTTCAGCAAAGTCACCTTTGATAGTGCTAAATAACAAATGATTATGGGATGCCTTTAATTAAAACAAACTGCTTTGACTGAACTTTGAAGTTAGAACATAGTGTATATTCTTAATCTTTTTTAGTGTCATCATGTGTATGGAGGGTAATTTCCTCCAGCCGATAAAACATAACCTTCCAATGAGCCTGTTGTGCCCACTACTATAGAGTTATCTAAGTAAGACTCTTTAGGCGTATTCAGGCATTCATCTGAACCATGGCCAGGAACAGAGGTCCACTCTTAAATGGTTCTTCTAATAACCTTTGTCAAGTAAGATCTCCAACAAATAGTTGTGCAATTCACATAAAGATCAGAAAGTGGTTTTTAGGCATCTGCAGTTGAATGAAGCATCCTCTTTTTCCATGTTCCAATTACTAGACATTTTATTTGCTTTCTGCAGTCTACATCTCTATATAGCATTCTTTTCAACAGTGTGTCTTCAGAGATGTTGTAGTATAGTCCCATTATCCTCAGGATACTAACTATGCTGATGAGGCATGACAAGATTTTAGGGTTGTTTGCACTTAACTCATAATGAGTTCTGTTCCACTCACTGGTAAGGCCTGTCCACATACCACCACTACCACCCCAGAGTTGGCTAACCCCTCCTCGGAGTAACCTAAGGCCTTTTGACACTACAGCTGGAATGGCTGTAGAGCACGTGGGCTAACTCACTTTGGGACGCTTTACCCATTTACACACAGGCAGGCAGGAATGTGTTTACACGTGTTCCAGCATGCCTGTGTGTGAATGGCTGAAATGTCCCAAAGTGAGTTAGCCAGGAAAGGCCGGCCAGGGGTGGGGACGTGTCCCACAAGGCTGCCTACCATTGGGTGCGAGCCCTGTCAGGCTGCTTCCCCTGCTTCCTGCTGGCTGTACAGGGCTCGATTGAGCCCTGTACAGCTGGCACGAAGCCACCTGGCCACCCACCCATCCACCCCAGGGCCCAGGGCCATAGGCCAGCTCCCTATGGGGCAGAACCCCTTGGCAGATCGGAGCGCATGGCTCCGGTCTACCAAGGCTTCCCATCCCCCGCCCCAATCAAGCCCATATGCGGGGTGTAGGCACCTGGATCGATGCGCCTATGCCACGCAGACGACCCACCACCACCCACCCACCCCAGGGCCCAGGGGCACGCCACACATACATGAAAGACCTATCTCCTTCAGTTCAATGAGGGGCTGCAGTGCGCCCATATGGTGCACGCTCCCAGCAGCCCCGGGTCTTTCCAACCTGAGGCAGCAAGGAGGTAGGTCTTGCATGCACACGCGGTGCATCCCCGGGGCCCGGGGTGGGGGATCATCTGCGTGGCAAAGGTGCATCGATCCAGGCGCCTACACCCTGCAGACAGGCGTGATCGGGTGGTGGCGGTGGTGAGGAAGCCTTGGTAGACCAGAACCACCCGCTCCAATCTGCCAAGGGGTCCTAAAGCCCCTCGCCAAGAGGCAGCCAAAGATCGGCCTCCTCCCACCCCAGAAAGGGGCAAGGGGAAGTTGATCTGGTTACCTCCCCAACTCTGGCAGCCCCAACCTACCTTGCCGGGCTGGGGTGGCGATCGCGCTGGCGTGCCAACCCTGGTAGATGGCGCGCTCCAGGTAGATAGGGCCTGCAAGTCGGTGGGTCCCTCTGCCATCTACCAGGGTCGGTGTGCCTGCGCGATCACCACCCCAGCCCGGCAAGGTAGGTAATTAGCATGGCCCCCGTCAGCTGTTCGGACAATTTTCGGCCAATGGTGGCGGGGATGTGTGTGCCTGCGGCTGTCAGGGAGGTTAGCATGTGCGAATGTTTCCCTCCCCGAACAGCCGGGGATGCTTCGTACGCACAGGAACAGATGTAGAGCACTCTGGAACATGTGGAAAACACTCCAGAACGGGCTGGGATGCAAACCCAGCCCCAGCAATGCGAATGCCGTGTTCCTGAGTGTTTTCCATGCATTCAAAAACCGCATGTGTGAAAAGGCCTCTAGATGTGAACTGCTAAAAAGAAATCCACAGCACGACCAGGAGAAGTTAGCTGTCTCCTGGACACTAGTGTCTACAGCCTTTTTCGAGTACCATGTTGTGAGCGGGAATTCAGATCACCATATCAATGTCCAAGTGTGTACCAGGTGTTGCTTCAGTTGTTGCCATGGTGATTGAACCTACCCTAGTCTGGCCACTTGCATTTTAAGTATCCTGTCCCAGTATGGGGTTTTACCAGTACTTGAAGTGCGTCTTGCCACTGCTGCACTACTGCTTTACCATCCTAGTACGGTATTGTTATACCATAACAGGTTGGTAAGTGTGAAAAGGCCTTTTTAGTTCAGCAACATCTGGCGGCACTATTTGGGAAACACTGTCCTGAAGAAAACTTGCACTGATCATAGGCAGTCTCCTGACTGCGATTCCTGATCCAGTGTAGTGAAGTAACTACAGCATTTGCTGGGACCTAAGTGTCCCTGGGTTCAAATCCCTGCTTGGCCATAAAAGTTTGCTTGGTCACCTGGATCCAGTCTAATCTATGCTGAGGACAAAGTGAAGGGGAGGAGAATGGTAGGTACCACCTTCAGAGGAAAAGTAGAGTATAAAGAATATAACTACATAAATCCGTCGCAAGAGATGGAGTCCTAAAAAAGTTATTATCTACTCAAAATACCTTCTGTCCATACAGGCTTGGAATGACAAGAAATGTGATTCACCTAAATGTTATATTTTCCTCCAAGTTTCAGCAAATGATATTTTGAAATTCTGAAAAAACAGTGTACAACGTCTCACTTGTGTTAGAAGTTGGAGAACACCGGTCTAGCCCTAAATACAGCTAATAAAACTAATGCAGAACCCTGTGAAGTTTTTGTGCTTAGCAGAGCTTGAGAAGAGGAGAGGAACTTTTCTAGTGCTCACTATGCCCTTATTTCCAATTGGCCTATTTATCCCCTCCATTAAGCCATCTTTAAGACAGTGTAATGCAATTGATTTAGAACCTCATTACAGAGTGGATAATGAGGCCCAGTCCCGAATCATTGGGCTTTTCTGTGCTATCAATTTTGCAAAACCCCTCCCCAAAATTAGAGTCTTTTGAACATGAAGCCATAATGAAAAATGCCTTCTCCAAAACAATATACCTGTGTGCGAGTTTGCATGTATAGGGCAGCCAAATATGGAACATTTTAATGAACAGTGTGACCTTAATATTTCTTTTTGCTAATGAAGCAAAAGATGGAAGCAAAAGGATTACTTTCCTCCAATATCCAGTTCAGGGATACAAAGTTCAATTCATGAAACTCGGCTTTAATGGTTCACAAAAAGTACAAATAATTGATGTTGCATTTAAAAACATGTAAGAAACGACTTTATTTCTTGATCAGCTGTTTTGCTGTTGAAACAAAGATGCCTTTCTTCCTTCTATTTGCCTCGAGTTAAGTTACTGTAGTAAATGCTTCCTTTCTCATTTTGGCCTTCATTCATGAATTCACTACCGCCAATTAATTTCCAAAGTCACTTGTTTACAAAACGTTGTTCCTTCCCTCCTCCCTTCCTCATCTTCATCCTCCTTCAAACACGCATATGCACCCCTGAGAAAAATATAATTGGATGTCTGAACCGCACAGAGCCGGCATGCAGACACGGGTTGTTAGCTTTTTCTTTCTTTAATATGCTGATAAGCTTCAGTCTTGACAACACTCCCAAGCTGGAAACTTGAGAGGTGGCTGCCTCTGTTGCAGCGTTTTCTCCACATCCTGTTGAGTATTAAGTAGTTATTTAAAAACAGAGCTGTTATACTCAGTGACTAACTTAAAGTGCTCGATATAGTTTACAAGACAATTAATTAAATGAGAGCGCTGCATGGGTTGCACATGTATTTCCATAATCATTCACATTGGCCTATGGTTGCCCTTTAATTTCTGTACTAATTAAACTAGCACACAATGAGTTGTAAATTGTTGATGGCTGCATTTCTCCACAGATGCTACTAACACTGAAGTAAGCTGAATGGAGAATTTGAAAAGAAGAAAAAGAATTAAGCACAAAGTCTCATTTTTTTTAGTCTACTCTGTACAATTTTCCTCCACAAAGTCTGCAGAATTTGTACTCGACTGGTCTAGATGCAAAGCTCCAGATATACACTGTAGTTCAATAACCCCAACATTGCTGTGTTTTGCTTTGAGTTTGTTGAAGCCCTTGACAGACTGAAAACACGGAAAGTATGGGCGTGCCGCCATGCACATTTGGTCCAGTACCGAACGTGGTCTCGGCAAGAGGCATCCCCATGTGCTTTAGATTTGGTCCACAGAAAGCGGACTTGGGGTCCCGGCACACATTGCCAAGTGAGCCAAAACCGCACATGGGGACAGTCCCGGGCTATCCAGGGAGGAGACTGGCACTCATGTCATTGGGAGGTGGGATGTGCTTGCTGTTCCTGCCCTGTCCATTGAAGATTGCAAGCGCTGAGATTTTTTGCAAGTGAAAAAATCCTGATCACCAAGGCAGGCAGGATAATAGCTTGATTTTTTCCCTTTTCCCTAATATTCCAACCCCGTTTCATGATCGCCAAGGCCATCATGACAATGGCTTGATTTTGTCCCTTTTAAAATTGCTGGTTATTCTTACGGTTCCCAGTAGAGCGGAGGTGCGCAAAACTGCTCAACTGCTGAGCTGCCGTCAAACCTCATGGCAGCTTTGGGTTTTTAAAAATTATTTTAAAATTTATTTAACTTCATTCAAAAAAAATCCCATGCCTTCCAGCCGAGTCCTGGCCTTCTACGCTGCTAAGGGACGGGGGGGGGGGGATGTGGCATTTGCAGCTGGCGGCACAGGGGTGGGCTGATGTCAATCCAGCTTCCAATGAGGAGAGAGGGGTCGGAGAAGAGGAGGTGCTGGTCCCCCGTGCTGTGGCTTGGCATGGTTTGCATGGGAATGGCTCCATCCGTGCCCAACCCACACCCAGCCCGTGTTGCTGGGAATGGCATGGGGACGGGCAATATCCACTCTTGGACCTGCCCCCGGTCCCATGCGTCAGGACCAAACAGCTTGCATAGGGACACACCCTATATCTCCTCTCTACAGCAAGAATTCAGACATCTTTGAAACTTTGGGTTTGCAAGTATGTTATGCCAGCTCTCCCTATATTAATTCCAAAATAGAGTCGTTCTACACTTTTCAGAATACCAGACAAGCAAGTATAGTAGGAAAACTCCCTAGTATCATCCAGAGACCAGATGTTGCCATGTCCACTCACTGTGCCATGCCCAGACAAGGGTGCAAAACCATCTCTCCAGGAGTGATGTACTGACTGCGGACTGCTTTCTAGTGGGGTGGGGGTGGGGGGGCTATCCCATTGCAGGGCAGCTGTGGTGGTGAAGCAGGTGTTTCTGACCAACAGGCAGATAGAACTGTTCCACCTGGAAGGTGCAGAAAGGCTTTCAGTTTCCAGGTATTTCTACTTTGCAATGGAAGTTTCAAGACAGACCAATCAGTGGATATGGGGGTCCGACTGTACTTCCATATATAGAGTAGGTCTTAGAATTTCATGAAAGTAATTGAAATGAAGAGCTTCTGAGGAACAGAAAAATGAGAGAAATTAGAAGGCAACTATACAAATGTAAGACAAAAATAAGTTCTCCCCCAACACTGTGTTTGTTAGGTTTCCAGTTCAATAAATGAAATAGGTGAACTCAACTACTGATTTGTTTATTGAAAGCATTTCCATACTGTTCTCATAAAAAAATCCTGAGGCAGTTTACAAACTACTAGTAAAATGGTAGTAAAACAATGTTAAAAGCAATATTAAGAATAATAGTAAAAAGTGTTCAAAGAGTGGGTGGAACGGAGAACAAAACAGATAAATCAGCCCATTGTCAAAAGGAAGCAATGGTTCCCACCACACTGAATGAAGCAGTAGCTGCCTTGGGCCCTATCCTGCCACTCCTCGTAACAAGTTGTTAACCTTGCATCCAGACAGGTCCTGTACTGCAAAGCAAAAGTGCATCCCTGATCAGACTGATCTACCAATTCTTCATTGTCACTCATTATGTCCATTACAGAATACTTAGTTAGTGTGAGAGAAAAGACTCCCACTGCAAAGTATACCATTAGAGAGTTTGTATCATGCAAGAATTACAAATGAGAAAACGCTAAATCTGGAAGTACAGCTTGCAAACTGATCGGATCTCTGAACTGCATAACAGGAGTGATAGAGCACCCACAGCACTTAAATTCTGTCTTCCAGTGGTTTGAAAAGAGAAAAATGTGAAGTTAATTTCTAAGCCAGGACGATCAGACTTCACAGAGTAGGGGTGTGCACAAAGCCCATTTCCCATTCAATTCAGTACAGCTTCGGCCAAATCCCACCTCCACAAATGTGGGGGGCTTTGTATTCATGCAAACTCCCCCCACCCCTCCCACCTCCACAAATGTTGGGGGCTTTGTATTCATGCAACTTCACCCCACCACACCATTCACCCCCCAACTTACCTGTCCTCCTCGCCACCGCCACCCCTTCTTCTAAGGCACATCCGGGTCTGTGCGCACAGACTGGAAGAGCCTTTTCTGGGCTCTGAAAGGCCTATTTCATTCTCCAGAGAGAACAAAATGGGGCCCAGGACACCAGTGGAACAGTCCTGCCCACCTCCTATGCACCCCCTTACCGTTTCAGGCATGCTCTGCTGGCATCCCGTGCCTCTTTCTGCATTCTCCAGGGCTGAAATAGGCCTTCCGTTTCTGGAGTCACCTGACTCCAGAACCAAGAGTGCCTTTTCCAGGCTCCAGAAGACCTGTTTCGGCCTCCGGAGAGCACGGAAATAGGCCCAGGACACGAGTGGAGCACATCCCCAAAAATAAGGGGGTGCGTGGGAGGTCACGGGGGGATGGGACGCCTGGGGAGGGGAGACCGCAGGGCATCTGGTATCCACTGAAACTTCTACGAAAAGTGGATAATCTGATTTGTGGACTAATGTAGACCCTATTCAATTCTGCCACGAATATTTGTGCATATCCCTATTGCAGGGCACATAAGAGAAGGCTGCATAGTCTCTGAATTTACTGTGAGGGAAGAGTGATGGGTGGGTATCAGCATTGGTGTTGCTTTCACCCTATCCACTAAGTGAGTTCAAAATAGCTTACTGGAGGGAGGGAACAGAAAACCTGTATTGATGTTGATGAACTACTCAAGTAGGACTACTGTGCAGATGACCATCTCCCACTCATACACCAACCCATATAGTGTTAAAGTGTGCGCCATCAGCCACAACAACTCCCACATTCTTTTAAGTAGATTATTTGCCCCTTTATGCCTCCATGGCTGAGTCTTCTTTCTTTGGTGGTAGTGGGGAAAGGGTGTAGCCATATTTTTCTTTCCAAACTATGTAGACACAGTTAGCTGTTATGAAAACAGCACTGGGATTTGGATAGCAGTTCTGTAGATTAAACCATTCTTTTCTGCATCCTTAGGTGATGAACTGTTTGTCCCACAACACCCATGAACAATTCCTCTCCTTGCTCCTAGTTCAAATTCTGAATCTTAATTTAGAATAGAAACTGAAAAAGAAGATATTTTGTGTGTGTTTATGCTACCCTATGGAACACTTTTACGAAGACTTAGGAAAGAGAATTAACAGTCACAGACTTTTATCCCATGGTTTGTCCTGCTGCTATTGGCATCTGTGCTTGGCAGAGATCCTGACAGAAACCACTCCATCTCTTTCAAATGGTCTACAAGAATGTAATGAGCATATGGTACTGGCTACTCAGTGAGAAATATAACCTTGACCTTGAGTGTGAGAAAGGCATCCAAAAAAAGACTATTGTCAATTGCAACAGTAGTATCAAAAATTAAAATGCCCCACTTTTCAGTTTTACTTTCATTTATTCTTCCTCTCAGCTCTGAATAAAATCAAGCTGTGTAAAAGACTCTTTCAAGCCTTCTGAATCAAGCATTGAACCAATTCTGCATGGAAGCATTCAAATGAGCACCCTAAATGCCGCCTCCTCTAGCCGACCCAAGAGCAGGCTATCCAGACATCTGGACACCCCTGGGGCAATGGTTGATATACATCCACCCCCAACCAGCTCCTGGGCTGCCCCAAGTATCCCAGGAGTCAGCTTACGAAGTCATGCTGGTTGTAGGACTCTTGAGGCAGTTGTCTGGCCCTTCTTCCTCCTGCTGCTCCTCTTCCTCCGCTGTATAAAGAATGAGGAGGAGAAAGATGAATTACTGTTTCAGTTTCCAGCAGAACTGTTGCTGCTGACTTCCAGGCCCATGTCTGGCTAGAAGAATCACAGCTGTGCAGTTCTCATTCCTCAGCTGTAAGGCTTAGGAACAGCAAAGTGTACAGCCTCTTGCCTTGGGTGTGGCTCACAGGTGCTTTGTGCAAGTGACCTTTCTGCCCAGGTGCCCCCATGGGGATATAGACTAAATTCCCAGGATACTCTTTTATACTTCCATATGGTGATGTAGAACTGTACTTCTCCATGCACATGTCTTTAGATCTGGAGTATTAAGAATCCTGTAGTCAAAATATCTAGTTACCTCTATTCACCCAAGATGTCCAATACATCTAAATCCCAGGATTCCTTTGATACACCAAATCTACAGGCAGCAGGCAGCATACTTTCACAACAAAGAAGAGGATATCCAGAATCCAGACAGGCGCTGCTTGTTGGCCAGTCTTGCCAGTTGCTTAGGTGTTCTTCTGTGATTCAAGATATCTAGCTTCATCTTTCTGGGCCTTTCCGCATTGGTCACTAAATACCCATTAAGCACCCATTAAGGATGGATTTGAAAAACCTCGTCTACACTACAACACCCATTAGAGACACATGTGTCCGTACTGGCTCACGTGAGATGTGTCTCTAATGGGTGTTAAGAGGCCTTTAATCTGGATTAAGGGAAGACTACCTTGGAGGTAGCCTTAATGGGTACTTGTGCAGTGAAGACACATCCTCTTGTGGTCTTTTCCAACTCCAGAGTTCTGAGATTCTATAAAACGTAGCCTTAAATTCCTTCCCATTAAAGTTGTAGGAGAATGCTGCCCTCCTTATCAGCAGGCATTTCTAAAAGTGTAAGAGACAGAGGATGGTTCTGCACTGGCCTTCCTCTGGAGCCAAGCATGGCGAGCTGGGGGCCTCCTATCTTGGGGCTCCCCCTTGCCCCAGAAGCCACATGCCCGGCTTCAGCAGGCCCTCTGTGCAGGCGTGCATGGCTGGCCAATGGGGAGGCATGCTGGGGGTTTAAGCCATGATTGCAGCTTCTGGAGCGAGGGGGAGCTCAGAGAATGGAGGCATCTGGCTCGCCATGGCTCGCCATGGCCCGTCATGGTGGTCAGGAGGGGGGAGGCCTTGGGAGGACAGCATAGCATCCACACAGCACCCACCTCAAATCCGTGTCTAAATCCGTCCTTCCCTTGCGGATGTGGACAGAAGGGCTGTAAGTAGATCTGTATCTACTAGATACGGATCTTTCCAAACATGGATTTCTGAAATACAGATCTAATAGATCCGTATTTCGGAAGGCCAGTGCGGAACCACCCTCTGTCTCTTACACTTTTAATGCCCGCTGATAAGGAGGACAGCATTCTGCTGCAACTTTAATTGGAAATAATTTAAGGCTATGTTTTATAGAATCTCAGAACTCTGGAGTTAGAAAAGACCACAAGAATCATCTAGTTCAGTTCTTTGCAATGTATAGGAAAGCACATGAAATTGTTGTTCAGGAGCTGCTACCCAGCTCTTTTGAAACCTCCAGAGATGGAAAATCCAAACCACCATAGCCGGAGTGTTCCACTACTGTGAAGATCTTGATTAAATTCTCTCTTTTTTGCAGCAATTAAAGGTACAGAAAACCTTTGGTCTTTTTCTTCTGGTCACCCTACACATTTATCTTCCCCTCCCACACACCAGCAGATTCCCCTTTTCTTTCTACCTGACTACATGAATGTTCTTTCTGTCTTGAATTATTGCCTTGCCTCTCACCATGTAATCAGTGGCATTTATTCTTGCCATCTCTTTGCCTGTGGCATAGAACTGAGGCCCTGTAATAAGCTGCATACAATGACTGGTACACACATGTGCTTGCCCTAATCTGCCCAACAGGACTTGGAAGAGGAAGAGCCAATCCAACTAGGCAAAAGGACAGATCTGACAGCTAAGGTGCCGGCTGAGAGGATGATGGAGACACAATATAGCCATTGTTTAGAGATTTGACAGACACCACTGCAAAGAACCTGAAGGTATGAAAAAGTGCTTTCTGGTTGCTTAGGTGTCATATAATGTGCTTATGGCTCATATGCCACCTCTCAGAAGATAAGAGGACTCCTAAATATGTGATGCTCAACTAATTTATTGCACTCACACAGCTGCCATTCAACACCCAGATTCTACGTCACACATATGGAATATGATCTCTTCAGTGCATTCCCTAAAGCAAGATGCTTCTAAAATGTTTGCTTCTTTTTTTCCTGTAGTACCTTT
This sequence comes from Aspidoscelis marmoratus, assembly GCA_014337955.1. Classification (NCBI taxonomy): domain Eukaryota; kingdom Metazoa; phylum Chordata; class Lepidosauria; order Squamata; family Teiidae; genus Aspidoscelis; species Aspidoscelis marmoratus. The sequence continues at coordinate 48,595,993 of MTQE01001134.1, read as the reverse complement.
CTGCCTCTTCACCACATTGTGTCTTTTATGGATTATTTGTAACAAAACCATGAATTTCTAAAAGCCCTTAGGCATAATTCTCACTACCAACAGCATTTGGTATTCTGCTACCTAGCAGGGATTCCTATGCGGTTCCTAAGGGCACAATAACACCCGTGAAGGTTTCCAGTGACCCCCACAAAATTTCTTTCAGAGTAGAGGGAGAAGTCTCTGACACACAATTTTGCTGGAAGGGTAAATTTCCAAGATAGAAAAGGCTCTGAGAAATGCACCAGAAGCCATTCACTAAATGTCTGTCTGTCCCATCCTGCCTTCAGAGATCAAGGAACAAAAGTTCTTTCGTCACCAAAATTATAGTCAGGAGACTATACAGTCCTGAAAGTTAATCATTCCAGCTGCTGACACCTATTTCCATAACCTGAGAAGTTGTCTCCCACTGGAGCACTCTTGGGTAATTTTTTGGACTCAGGAGCACCCCAGCTCTCATTGTTATGTTGTCTGTCAATTTCCCAGGAGGCCATGCCTTCCAGGGATCACTCTGGCAAGCACCGCAGTCCAAGGAGGTAGCTGGCATGCCCCAAATGCGGTCCTTTTTAGTACTTACCTGTCATGGTTAGAATCAATGGCTCTGGACCACCCAGGCCTATTGGTTCAGATGACTGAAAGACATGATCTGAAACAGCACCGTTTGCATGATGGCAGTTGTCTCAGCCAGCCCCATCTCTAGCCCCAGCACCACCCTCATAGCCTGTGAGAGCTTCAAGGGCAGGTTCTGAGACTTAGGAATACAAATTCCTAGCCTTGGAACCTCTGGGCACACTTTGGCATTTTGCTGGCAAACTTGGCACAACACTAATATAGCATCTCCTGGTAGTCCCAAACGTGGGTGGTATGCCTTTTGCATGCCTTCATGTTCTGAACAAGGACCACTGCATTCCACTGGTAAACTCATTTAATTGAGTCAACTGGTATTCCCAATTAAGGCTTCCCAGGTTGGGATCACACTCCCATTCTGTGGGGCATGGTGCATTGATGAGATCCAGAAGTTGACTATGCAGGTTCCTGTTCCATTTCAAAGTTAGGGTAAGTAAACTTAGAAACCTTTGAAATTGAGTTACTGGGAGAAATACTGTGAAAACAATCTCAGACATGTTACAATGTGGCTGTGAAGTTACTAAATAATAGCTTTACTTTTAGTAAGCCTTTTGCCCAACTTGTAATGTACTTTAAAGAAACTGCTAGTGTGAATTACTAGTATTATGTTGAAATATTTTAACTTCTGTTATGCAACTGCTTTCCTCTCCACCCATTCACCCACCAACTCTCCTGTGTACCATTTCAAGAACAAAAAAAATTCTGGGAAATTCAGTATATAAATAAATAGACTATAATGAAGAAGTGGGAAGCATCCAGGAGATCCAAGAGTTCCAACAATTTGCCCTCGCCAGACCCCAGCATGGACCTTTATTTTTATTGTCACAGGACAGTTTTTTTAAAGTGAACCTTGACCCCATTTCTGTTACAAGCTAGGGAATGGGAGGAATAACAGAAAGCATGTCTTTCTCTGCTGTCTGCAAGTCGATCCACCACACCTATCTTGTTCTAAACAAAATAAGCATGCCTTCAGACATGCTTAAAGCTCCGAATTCCCTTTGCAGCCATGTCCCATTGTCCAGAGGGGAAATTAAACAGCAGCTTTTAACTTGCACTTTCCCTGCTACTGCACCACCACCACTACCAATCAATGGCCACGTGACCAATCACATGACTTCCGAGTATGTGGCAGCTGTGAAGTTTCCCTCCACAGAGGCACCCTAAGCTTCTCTGGAGCAAAGCATTGTGGGTAAGCTGCCCAATGAACAGCTTCTCTGATGCTTCATTTCAACAAGCTGGCAATAATTTACTGAATTCATGTTTTGCTCATTCAAAATGTATGGCAACTTCACCACCACTGTAATATACCACTCTCCGAGGAATTTTATGTATAAAATCCCAAATGGGAATACAAACTCTTTCTCAAAGTCAAGCTGGGGCCCTTTCTGCACTGGGTCTTATTCTGAATTATATCCCTGAATAGTGGTCTGCCATCTTCATGCTGGTGCTGACTGTCGCAGACTCCGTGCAAGGCACCCTGTAGTCTGTACTAGCATGTGAACGGCGGGGCCCTATTCCAGGATATAGTCTGGTTGCCATAGGGCCAAGTGCAGAAAGAGCCTGACACTGTGAGCACTACTGCCATGTCAGCACCAGCAAAGTAGGGAAGGGCAAGAATATTCAAATATTTGTTATTCAATTGAATTTGGCCAAATTCAGGCGACTGAATATGAATAGCATATCCATTCATTTTTTAATACTTGAATGAATACAAATATTTTGAATCATTTGTATGAATACTTCAGACATTCATATGTGTACAGATAAGTATGCATTACATACATACCTGTATGCATCTTATTCATATCCCTACAGATCTGTATGGATACATACGGGATGAAAACGGGATGTGTACAGGACAAAAATGGGATGCTTACAGATGCATACGGATGTTGTCAATATTCGTATCATCAAATACGTATCGAATATTCATACAAATAGATACAAATGTATTCAAGTCGCTTCAAATTTTAATACACTCGTTCTTTCTCTGTTCGTACGAATTTGGACATTCTGATATTCTATTTGACTCAAATGTCAAAAATTGTATTCCTGAACATCCCTATAGCAGACAAAAGCAATTGTTGTGAGAGAACACTGGGAATAATAATTGGGGTAGAAAGGGTGGCAGTATGGCTTGCTTCAAATTTGGAATGAGCTTCTTATATCTGTTAAAAATAATGCATTTCTGATACCATATCAAGGAAGACAGCAATGACAGAAGAAGAAAGGAATCTACAACATTCAACAGGTTCACAGTAATCCTTCCCTAGAATTGTTCTGTAAAATTAGATGAAGTGTGCATAATTTTCAACAAGCTTGGAGAAGAAGTGGAGCATGCATTAGGTGAGCATCTTAGCTTTATGTATTGAAAAGATAACTGTGGCTTTTATACGAAAATCGGTGACAGAGTTAACTGTGGGAAAAACTGCTCCTGCTGAGTCTACTATCTATAATACATTAATTAGCATAATGGTCTTAAATGAGATTTTCTCCAGAATTTAATTAATTACAATTGCAATGCTTCTAAAGGTTACACAATACATTTGCCAGTAGTTAACTGATTAACCAAATATCTCATAAAAAACGTATGTATACAGACACACCCCTGTTCGCTCAGGGAGAATGAATATTTCTGTGAACGCAGGAGCAGAAACACAAAGTGTGCACACACAGCACAAAACAGAAGATTTCTAGGAAGGTTTGGTGTGAGGTATTTGCTTCAGGCTTGTAACTGAATAGCTTAGCTGTGGGTTTACCCTACGTATGAGTCTAATTCACTATGGGCTACTTTATTAAAAACCAGATATAAAGCAAACATTCCTGGACAAGAAAGCCCTCTGGGTTTCCAACTCTTTGTACGGCAGATGAACTTGATGTGTCAGAAAAGCCAATCACTTTCAAGTTTCCACTTGCACAATTCATCCCACCCTTTGCTGGCTGCACTCTTACTTAGCTCTTCATTGACTAAATCTGGAGCACTGGCTGCTGAGCCTGCTTCTATGAAACTGGAAGTTGGGGATGGCTTACTTGCTGCTTATTTTGTATGGAACAAAGTATTCCAAGGATCACAAAGTGTAGTTTTTAGCAACATGTGCTGCATGAAACTGGTATCAGCAGAGGGCAAGGCATCTAAAAGGAACTAGTACTAAGATCCAAAGAGGGAGAATTAATGTAGGTGAGATATTGTGAGTCTGCAACCCTCATAAAACACAACCTAACTGAACTAAGTAGATTAAGTAAATATTAGCAACTCTGAAATGAAATATGCCCAAAGGATGATGTTGTAGCAGACTCAAGCTCTGAACTACTGGGCAGAGAGGGACAATGTCTGATTTGCCTGTACTTACAAGCCAGTCTTCCTCCCCACCAAGATACTCATCAAAGATCCTTTTATAAGAGATGCAAAGAAATGAGGTACAACTATTGGAGAAAGGGGATGCTTTGTGGTCTAACACCCACCACTGAGATGATCGCCTCCTCCAAAGGTTTTGTTCAGTGCCTCACAAATGACAAAGGAATGCTGTTCAAGGCCTTATTAAAGAAAGATCCTTCAAGGTCTTATTAAAGAATGATAAATTAAGCTTAAGTATAGAACTGTAAGCATCAGTGCCACCCTGGTTAACATCCCCAAAGGCAAACACAGATCTTCATCATCACTGTTATTCCTTGAAGGAAAGGCAAAATGCATACTCTGGCATAGAGTACACCATGTATGCACAGTCAATACTAGAAAGAGAATGGAGAGTTGCAATCCTATACATTAGAGGCTTCTTTCAGTTCTGATATTTGAACTCCAATCTCCAGTTGGAAGGGGACATCTTCTATTCCATCCTCTCAGAAGTTGCATGGGATGGCACGAAAGAATTCTGTAGAAAACAGTATCCAGGAGCTTCTCAATAAGATCTTCCATAACATCATCCACTAGGATCAAAATGTGTTTTGGGGAGATCAAAGAGACATGTCCAACTGGAGTATCTCTATCCCCATCCCCTTTTTCTACCCCCTAACAGAAGTGCTCTTCAAATGACCACTGCTTCAGTGTAGTGCCTTCTCTTCTATAGACTTCCTTCCCAAAATCCTCAAAGTCCATCAGCACCTAAGGTCACTGAGTTTGGTCAGATTTCATTTGAGTATCCCTAAAGTGAAAAAAGCTTGAAAATACTGTAAAAGGATTTTTTAAAAAAAAACAAATGGAAATCTCTTTAAGCCTACGGTAAACCTCATCCTATATATCAAGACCATAGGATGGCAGAGGCAAGCAGAAGCTCATTTGAGCTGGACCATGAAAACTGTGAATTGCTTCATGACCTGATGAACAGAGAATTCCACAGATACTGCTTCACATTCTAAATGAGAAAATTCTGCTTTCTCTTGGCCTTAATTCTCTTCACTCAACAAGAATCTGCTGGAGGAGAAGTACCAGTATATTTCTTGTCTAAACAGCTACAGAAGGATTATACCAAGACATTGTATCTGACAGCCGTATGCTTCTTAGTCAGCCAAAAGAGCAAAATGAATTCCCCTAAGATCCTAAATTACTTTGTGCAGTTTTTATGCTAGGATCTTGCAGAGATGTAAATACTGCCAAGTTGCTCTTTAATGCTTTTCTGTGTTTTCATTATATATTTATTTGTCTCTACGGCTTGGATCACCATTGCCTATGAAAGTTAATAGCTGTAAGACTCCTGGTTAGGATACCTTTCACAGGAATGCGTACTCTCAGCTGAAAACACAAAGCACGCTGGAGGGTTATCTTAAAGCAGATTTTAAATAATTGAAATTTTAAAATTCTCAAAACACTCGCCATTTCAAAATTTATTTCTTTAATAACAGCATTATCACAACACTGCAAGATGCCAGTTGCACTGGTTTTGAAATGTAAGTCTATCCTGCTTGAAATGCTTTTTTGGTTAAATATGCAGGAGGATGTTTTGGATGTGAGAATGAAAAGACTGTTACCTTGGAAATTCATTTCACCTATTACATAGTAGACATATCATGCCGCTGTTAAAGCACCAAATGACTCTGCGCTCTCAGTGACTCAGTGCTCTCAAACCTAGCCTTCAAGGATGAGCACAAGAGATTTGCCACCCTCTTCATATTACTATCCTTGCCTTTAGTATCTTTTAAATGGAGACTGTCAACAGAGGTCACTCATTATAAGATCATCAGTAGAGGTTTTAATGCTTGTCAGATGCTCTTCCACTTGGCAATCCACCAAGAAATAATAGACATTTTCCCTCGAATTTCCAAAATGGATGGCAGGTATTTTCCTAGAGGTCAAAGGTTGCCACCACGTGAGCTGAGCTAGTCAGCCCTATTGACCACACATTGGATCACATTCAGAACCCAGGGTCATTCAGCTAACAAGTGTTACCCAGCAAAGCATTAGCTCAGTACTAGTTACTACTCACACTAAAAATTCTACAAACAAGTGAGCTTCTCATACAATCTTCCTCACCTCCAGACATTCAGATCCCTTTTTTAAGTACAGAAATGTTAATTAGATTTTGACCACAGACCCCGGAATTGACTTACTCTGACAGAGTTTCCATTAGCGTAATCTGTAGGGGAATTCACTGTTTTAACATCTGTGCGCCTGAGGCCTGTCTTGCATTTACTACGGCAGCCTGAAAAGCCTCCCTTGTACGCCTGTGTGTTTCTTCTCGCTCCCAATTTCACAGAAGTCATTTCAACACCAAATGGTAATTAGCAAAGGGATGGGCCTTGGCTGACATGAATGCAGTTTATTGTTTTCCAAAAAGGCCCTGAACCAGGCAAACAAAGAATGCTGTCTTGCTGTCTGGCATTTTATTAACTTGCATTATTATTATTGTGTGTGCGCGCCTCGCAGAAAGGAGATCTTCCAGCAAACCCTGCCAGTAATATGCAATCACATGCTTCACTTTTGAAGAATATTAATTTCAGTTCAATTAGGCATGTTTCGTGGGCCCTCTGCCTCCAATACAGGGGAGGCCCTTCCATAATTATCTTTGGTATTAACTTTATCATCACCAGACTTCGGCATAAATGCAACCTTTCATCTTCAAAATGCCAACACTTCTTCAATTTTTGGCAACCATACAGCATTACTAATTATTTGCTCATTACGTGTGGTTAACTGATGAATCATTAATAAATGAATAGATGGATAATATATTTTTATAGTAATTGGAGATATAACTGATTGCAGATTTCCATGGCTTTTTCAAGCCATGGCGAAGAAGCAGGGGCTGCATAATTGTTTACAGACGAGATGTGGGCCTCTGACAAGGTTTTTCCTCACAGATGTGGTTTATCACTAGGGAAGAAATTATCCTATCAGAATGTCTTCTACTCCAATAAAGCACTAATGGCAAAATGCAGAAGGCATATGAATGACAAATCTTATTTCATTACACATTTATTTCCTGAATTCTTGCTTTGTAGCGCAAAGCAGCAGCAGCACCTTTTTGATTGCTATTCCTGTTTATGCAGCACATTCAATGTCCATGACGCTTTACGGCGTAAGCAGAAAAAGCAGGACTCTAATTAAAAGGGTATATCTGTTTGCACTAATTGTATAGAAATCTGCCACGGCTTGTATCTTTAAGCCTAAAAAATGCTGGAACTGTTAATTAAAGGAGACGGGTTCCATTAATTCATTTTGCTTCTACTCCACCATTTCTCCAAGAACCTCAGGGTGCCATACGCAAGTTCACTGTCCTCCATTTCACCCTAAAACAAGCCAACGAGGGTGTTAGACTGGGGGAAAGCAGCAACTTACCTAGGAAGCAATGCAGCTCCATTCATCTTGCAATTCCAATTGCTCTCTGTGAAACAGAAGCAGATTGGAAGTAGAGGACAACTGTAAGCACTTAAAACATATTGGATCTATAAGGACACTTTGGCCCTTTCTGCATTTGCTCTTATTCTGGATTATATCCTGCAATAGGGGTGGTATTCTGCAATAGCAAGATGTGAGACCTGTACTATGCCTTTTTATGTTACTGTCCTCCTCTAGAATAGACAGCTGCACCTGGAGTCCAGTTTCCACAAAGGGATGGGTGGGGGAGGCAGTAAGACAACACCTTTCTGTTTGGCAATCAAATTTCAAATCTATAGCACTCCCACTCCACTCTCAGTTCACAATCAAGACCTCAGATATGCCTGCCTACACTAAAAGAGACAGGTATCATTAAAACGACTATGGTGTTTCTCATTGGCAGTGTGAACTCTACCCACTCAGAAGGGACAGCTGCTTTTTCTTAACCTGATAACTTCTGAAGGGTCAGAGCCAAAGGAAGGAGCAGAAAAATTAAACAACACTATCATTTAAGCAGAAGTTAGCCAAATCTCTGGAGAAAAGCTCAATTAAACCCTATATAAAAGGCTCTCCAGTAATTATGCATAGTCGGTTATTAAGAAAATGTAACCCTTCTAAACTTCTCTACCTTGCACTACGTTTATTATTACCACAAGGCAGGTGTGGCTGTTTTATGAAAATCAAACAACAAAAGTCATTGCGACAATTCAGTCTTGAGAGAGATTTTGCTATATCGGCGAAGCCAAAGTAGATGCTACAGCTCAGAGGACTGATGTGAATATAAAATGGACAGAAGAATCTGGCTTGACCTCTTTGGAAAAGAAGTACAATAGAAATGCCATAATCTTTATTCTTTATTATGAAATTTTTAAAAATAGAACATTCCAGTGTAATCCTGTGTTTTTATCACATCAAAAGTGTTTGATCTGTGCATGGAATAAAAGAATGTTTGTAGCTTATATTAACTGTGTGGCACATTCTAGTTAAATATTGCAGTCTGAGAAAGAAAAATTTGGATTCCTGCTGTGTAGGACTAGACTGGAAACAGACCTAGACATAACTAGTATGTTAGACACTTTAACAAAGAAGAGTTGAAGTTGTTTCAAGCTGCATCTCTACCACGCTTTTATTTTTCTTTGGGCCACAATTTTAATCTACCTTGAGAGCAAACATAATGATCCACTACTTCTAAATGGACTTCAGTTTGATCGTATGCTGTTAACTGCTGTGGGCTTCTCTATTTTGGCAAGAGTATTTTCTGTTTAAAAAACGTTCAGTAGTCATACCTTCTTTTCTGTGTAGATGGTTCAGATCCTGGAGAACTCAATTCACAATCTTTGCAATGGCCTTGAACAAACTAGGCCTGCAAACCTTAAACACTTGTAGCACATTTTGCAATCATTGTTGCGTTTATACATAACCTCAGGTTAGTTGTCATGAGGAGGGTGGCAAGCCAGATGTATTCAGCCATCCTGTGTGAGAGGCACTGGAATCCTTGGGGACTCCAGACAGCATTACTTTACAGTTAATTTTATCACCATTTGTAACCACAGGGCAGCCTGGTCAATTTGGATCGTACTGATACACACATAAAGATGCAGACTGACAGGTCAGGATGCTGCAAGCACTCATGTTGAGGAGCTATGCCCCATGCCTCAGAGTGGCAGCGAGGGCTTGAAGCCATATTGGGGCAGGAGAACATTTAACACCCACCTGAAAGAAGCATATAAATGGAGGCCATTTCATGCCCACCAAACACACAGACCCTTCATGTGTGCAAAGCACCAAGCTTTTGCTTTTAGTAATAAAAAATAATAGAGATGCGGCCTCTTACTATTTAGACTGTTTAGGTTTGATTTACATCGTGAGTTTAAAGATTTCTCTCTCAGACATTCCTTTCCTCCCCTTTCTAAACAAAAGGCAAGCAAGGGGGAAAGGCACAAGGAACAAGTTAAGAAACAGATTTTTAGAATATATACCATACTGTCTCCAGATGAAATTACCCTGTACAAAGTTCCTGTCAAACCACAGCAAGTTCACAGTTGTGGCAGAACTGCAGTATTGGAACAATCTCCGACTGCAGCACTGTTAAAGGCTCCAGCACTGGCATGCTGGCTGCATGCCTACCTCTGGTCCCAGTGATGAAAACAGTAAAGCCAAGGAACTTTCATACCATGGCCTTGATGTTACCAGAAGATTTTGCAGAGCACAGGAAATGGTTGTGTCAGTCAGCCCTTTTCCTGTTTCCTGCTATACAGAGAAAGAACTTAGGTAAGTCTGCATGGTGCAGGGTGTGGAGGAGGGAGACTTCCTCCTGTTGCTCTGCCATTGTAAAACTCTACTGCTTATGGTGGATTGGGTGCTCTGAGGACAAAGGAGTATGTGGGGGCATGCGCATGCCAATCTGGTACGGTGCCAAGAGCGGGATCGGCGCTGGCTGTCCGCATGGGCTTTTGATTTGGCACGCAAAAGGAGTGCTAAATCCCCCCATACAGCACCAACAGAGGACCAAATTTGGCACCCTGGAAAATGAGTCTCAGCACCATATGGGGGGCCCAGTGCGCTTGCTTAGCGAGCCGGGAACCCACATGTAGACGATTGCGGGCTAACAGGGAGGAGTTTCCAGCTCACGTCATGGGTCGGGGTGTGTTTTTTGGCTTCTTTTGCACCCCTGATCTTTATCTTCAGATCCCTCTCATGCAGCAGCAAAGGTGCACAAATGTGTTGCCCTTGCCTTTTCAGTTTCGTTCCATGGCACTATTAAATGCAGATCATGCCGAAGAAGCACAGACCTATTAAGCTTGCCAGCCTAAAGTGGCAGGTCCCTTTCCTTAGACTGCACAGAGCCATTAAGCTAGAGCTGCTGAAAAACTATAACTCCTGACCTTCTTCAGTCCATCTTCAGGTCTGGCTGCTCACGCTTTTTCATTTCTGTCTGTTTTATTTCATCTTCCATTTAGACTTTCTACAAATCTAAAATTAAAATGGATAGACATGAAAAGCAGTGAGCAGTCAGACCTGTAGATGGAGTGAACAAGGCTTAAGTCAAGGTGTGATCATAGCCCTGGCTTGGGGCAAAAGATACCAGCTGAAACACTATCACCCAAAAGAGACAAGCCAATCACAATTTAGATCAGCCAGGGAACTACATGTCATGTAATTTATGTCTCTAGTGTGCGTTTGGAGCAAGGAAAAATGAGTCTTGAAGGTTGAAAAGGAGTACTGGGGGGGGAACTGTGGTTTCTGGGGCTGTCTTATAGGTCAGTTTGTGCCTATCTGCTTTCTTAGGTAGAGCTCTTTTCAACAGCCTGCATCACTGGTTCATCCTCCCTTGGAGGAGGGTTGCCACCAACAGCACTGCCAAAAATGACACAGAAGGCATCCACCACTTTCCACAGAAGTCTTCTGAGAATGGATGGTGCCCCCACACCTCCAGAAGATGCCTATCCACATAAGTCACCGATCTCCACTCACAGTGGGTTCCCCTAGTGAATATATGTTATTGCTTAAAGCATGGTCATATAACCCATGTTTTTAGCCTTTCCAAGCACTCAGATGAGAAAGTCAAATGTGATTGCCCTCTTACCTTTCTCCATAGTTATAATAAATATTTATTTATTAAGTTATTGCTTTTCTCCACAGCAACATTCTACAATAAAGCACATTCAACATTAAAAAAGAAGAAATTAAAAATCTGGAAAAGTAATAAAATCAGTGCAGTGCCATATGTAGTATAAAAACAGCTGTGCAATCTTGTGTGTATACATTCAGAAATACATTCAAGAGGGAGACTTTATTCCAAGGTGAAAGGAAGATAGGGTTGCTACCTCAGAACTGCCCTAGCAAATAGCATATTCACAGACACAATGGCATGAAATAGCATCACATCAAAAGACTGATGCAATATGGTGTTGAGACAGAAAGAAGATTTTGTGCTTGCCAAAGGTGGGAAAGTTCATGATTTCACCCAACAAATCCCATCTTCCTTAGTCACTGTATTCAGTGCTAAAGGTCATGGGTTCTCTATTCCCTAGGAGGAGAAAGAAGAGGAGGAGGAATTGTTCTTACCTAAGAGTTTGCTGTTTGCTACAGAAAGCACCAATGCCATATCTTGCAACAGACCATGTGCAGTTATTCTGTGGTTGGGTCTCCACATGAAAGCAGAAACAGCTTGAGCCTGAAAACACCACGATCATGCTGAAAATGACATGTTCTGGTCTTCATTTCTTAACGCAGATGTCTCTTTTTTAGCAGTGGTCAGAAGAGCCTCCATTTAGGGTGGAAAATTGCGCCCTGAAAAAACCATGCTCTCATCAGTGATCATGCCCAATAGTGATGTGGCACAATTACGGTGAGACATCTACTGCCACTGTTAATGGAGATGTGACAAGAGTAAATACTCTGTGGTTTCACTCAGTAAGTAAAGACATAGCCTGGCCTTGCATTACATAGAACTAGTAATAAAAGAAAAATACAACATTGGAATGCAGTTCTGTTGCCCACACCACGTTAGTGGATGCAGAAAAGACTGCTGGATTATGGAGTGTGTTTGGTCAGGTCGCTCTGGAATTAACAAAGTTGTGTGCTCATAGCCCATCAGCAGTGATATAACTCCAAAAACAAAGCACCTTATACCAATCTTCCCCCCACCAAAAGAGAGATTTTATCCAGCTTGATGCTCAGGAAATACAATACTTTTTTAAAAAAACCAAAAAAACTATAATGAAAAATGCAAAAGAGATTTCCAAATATGAACTCTAATTATTTAACCAGGTGGGCCGTCGTTTCCTAATGATAATTTCCATAAAAACCGAATAACTAATGAGAGTCCTAAAGAAACCTTTGTCTTCCCATGTACTAATGATCACATTTATAAATATGCAGAGATGCCCCCCCTCCATGCTTGTTGCTAATGATAAGTAATTAAGTGCCAGGCATGAAAAGCTACAGAAAAGGGTCGTGTTAATGCAAGGGGGAATTAAGAATGCAATAAAATAAGTTGTCTGGGACAGATTAAACTTTTGGCCCCTGCCATTTTTGATATGAAAAAACATTTTTCTTTACAGGTTTTTTTTTTCTGTTTGTATTTCTTGAGTAATCTGGTAAATAGAGTGCTCCTTTTCTTTTCACTCACTTTTATGGGCTTTTATCCTCCACTATTCTTAAAAAAAAAAAAGGCTATCCTTTTAAACCAATGATCATCTCAGGGCCAAACTACAAGATCTTAAGAAAAAGAGAGAGAAAGGGGGAACCCAGCCAGGTTTGCCATTAGTAATAATCTTCTCTCTCCAGAAGCTATTTCTAACATTTTTGGCAGTGGAAAATGGGACATATACAGTTTAAAATCTTAAATTTATCCTCAAAGATGACCATATGCACAGGACCTCTCCCCAGCAAAGTTCTTCATTCTGAGAAGCCAACCTGAGATGAAAACAAAAGCCTCTGAGAGATTTCTTTTAGGCTGTGGTCACACCTACATTTTAATTTGACTTTAGTCCACTTTCAGAATGGGAGAACACATCCATATAGTGACAAGCGGTTTTCTTTTGGTATTGTGTTTCCCAGAAAATCCATCTTAGGATAATGTGGAAAGGAAATTATTGGTAAGTTTGCTGTTGTGTTCTCTCATTCTGAAAGTGGACTGAAAGTGAATTAAAACTTAGATGTGAACACAGCCTTACTGTAGAATTTGGAAGTCCAAGACACCTAACTGTATTTCAGTCCATCTTCAGTTGATTTCCATCACATGGGGCCCATCTGCACCTAAATTTTAATCCAGCTTCAATCTACTTTCAGAGTAAGAGAACATGTGACCAATCATTTTCTTTCCATGTTGTTTAACCCAAAGGTGGATTTTCTGAGTTAAATAATGGCAAAAGAATTCAGCTTGTCTCTTGGCTGGTGTATTCTCTCATTCTGAAAGTGGACTCAAGCTAAATTAAAATTTAGGGGTGTATGAGTCCCATGGAAACCAAGCCCAATACTGAACATATTCAGGGCTTTGGCTTTATTCCTCCCCCCAATATGCTTCTTTCACAGGACATTGGGCCTGTCCCCAAGGAATAAAAAGTCTGCCAAGACTCTCCTTTTGCCTCTGAGCGCCCCCAAGCCAGGGTTTTTAACGAGGTTCCAGCGCTACAAAACGTGGAAATCGTGCGACAAAATACATGCACTTTAAACAACTCTTCCAGCGCTCTTTCTGTAAGTTGCGGGTTTTCCTCGCTACATTTACCTTGAGGACGCTCCGTGGCAAAAGGGGCGGGGATTGCCGCCTGCACACACAGCAGAAACATTTCCTTCTTCAGCATTGGCAGTGATAGCCCAGTGGTTATCTGGGCTGGAGCAACTGGGAGGAGACAGAGAAGAAGGTAGCTGCAGAAGCAGTCCACATACCTACCAGAACTTACTTTGCTTGCTTCTGGTTGCTACATTCACATCCTCTTCCAGGTGCAGTGTGGCAAGTGGGTGTGGCTGCACAACTGCAGCTGCACAGTCATGCACAGTACCCAAATCACCATGGCAAAATCTGGGCACACAACAGATATTGCCATGGCAATCCAATCTGGCCTTGCCTAACCACCTGCACTTTAAGTTGTTGCTTCAAAATTCATTTACTTATGTCCCTTATTTTTATGGCTAAACAAAGATAAGTATGGAGCACATGACAGGAGCAATTTACCATTAGACTCTGGACCTTTTCACACTATACCTCAGTCAGTTAGGAGACATAGCACTAGTATGCTCTAAGCATCCCCACTAACAGATGCTCAGAGCATACCAACCCACCCAAACCCTCCAAAATCTTTGAACTGCTGGTGCTGGCACAAGCATGCTTTCATGGTGTCTTCACTGGGGCACTTGGGTGGTGCAGTGCTTCACTGTGTGTGCACCACCCATCACATGCTCCCCCTGCACCTCTTCTGAGCAGGGAGAGGTCCAAACAGCATATATGGAGTGTTACTGGCTCTAGCACTAATATAGGTGTGGAGCACATTAACAGTATCCATGCCTAACCAGCCTGTGGGAAGCTCCGGGAAGCCCAGAACCATTTCTGGTGAGGAAACATCTCTGGCTGCATCCCCAAAAGACTTATTTACTTCTCCACTGTCA
>MTQE01001134.1:48554426-48580709 GCA_014337955.1 Aspidoscelis marmoratus | reverse complement strand
AAGGAGAGTCTTGGCAGACTTTTTATTCCTTGGGGACAGCCCCTCTGTGAAATGGGGATGCAACATCCCAGAGCTCCCCCCACCTTGACCAATTGGTCAAGTGCAAAAAGGGTCTGTGATATTGAAAACCACAACAAACCAGACTATAATAGTTGAACAGAAGTATATGTGGTTTGTCACTTTTTCAGACATCTAAGGGCTTGTTTGCACTTGATATAATAATACCATCCCAGTGAGGAGAAGATCAAGTGCAGTGGGACCCATCCTTATTTTCAGTGCTGGTGCAGCCCCAAACCAAACCATCAGCAACAGCCAGGGAAACATCCAGCAAACGAAAGGGTGTTCAAACGCCTGTAAGCAGGAGCTCACTAGCTGTTCCCAGTCAAGCTGTAGACAAGTAAAGTCTAATGAAGACCAGGGCAGATGTAGTGAGTTCCGGGGCATTCTGGGACAGTGGCAGCAGTGTGGTATGCGGGATGTGGGCAGGCCTCCACAGGAGCGTATGAGAAAGTTCTTAGTTTAACAGTGAATTGTCCCCTAGCCTCTTTTCCTTCATTATAAATAATCCTAGTGCAGGATACTTTGCCAAAATTACCCACAACACCATTTAAAAATTTATTATACTATTTATGATGTTTGGATCAAATTGCAAAAATATCATATAGTCAATCAACTATAGGTTTTTGATTAGGCAAAAGCCTTAAAAGTCTATGACAAGCTGACACATCTGAGCTCAGGTTAACACAGCTTGAGTATTATATAATAAGCTCCACATGAATGCAAGTTTTTTTACAGACAAGAATCATGGAGTCGTGGTCATAATAACATAGGGGTTATTTTTGTCTGTCTCTGTAGAAATTTTGTCATGTGTGAAGGGGCCCTTAGAATCCAGGAAAGCTTTTAGGAAGAACCTAAAGGTGGACAAATAAGACGCTTTGTGGAGATTTTTCCTACACATTTTGGCATCATTCCTGTTGTTTGTAATTCCCAAGAAAGTACATTCAAACTATTAGGTCAGTTCCAAACTGCATTTTTACTGATATTAAAACCAAGGCAGGCATATATATTTAACGCCAGAACAAACATTTCTAACTTTCTTTCGTGTTTTTTTTTAAAGAAAAACTAGCAACTTAGAAAAATTAAGGTGAACCCAATAAACTCAAACCTTTGAAGATTTCTTTTAACACATTCCTATTAAATTTCCAAACTGACCTTTAATTACTTTACTGACTTTCTAACACCCCCTCCCGATCAGTTTTCTGACTCCAGGACCAAGTCCCATAAATAGAACTCTGTGTGTACTTCAACAGACAACTGCAGCACACACTCCAACCAGCCAAGTTGGTTTAAACTTTTATGGGCTAGGCTGCTCAGCCTCCCGGCCAGAGCTGTTTCATTTTGTCTGCAACTGAAAAATCAAATAACCTGAAATAAACTCCTACGAGAAAGACCTGCCCTGCCATGCAAGCCAAGGCAGTTTGACTTGGAGAAGATCAATGCTTGTCATTGAGACAACAGTCTCCCTCATCCAGCCACCTGAAAAGGGACTAACAGATGCTCTTTCTTTTAACATGATATTCAGGCAGTGCACGGCACGAGCCAACAACTTTTGGCCTTCTTAATCCTTGCAAGACTCCTCTTCTAAAACAGCCATAACTGGAAATGAGAGATTAGTTGGAGAGGCTGGTTGTGTGGGACGCTAACAAAAAATTATCTCAGCAAAGCTCTGCTAATCCACGTATGTTTAGGGTAGAACATGATGTGACAAGGAGAGGCCCATGTCCTCCAGGGCTGGTAGTGTCAAACAGAATGAAGTGTGCAGAGAGAGAATGCTGAATCTCTTTCTGCTCACAGCTCTCTACACATAACTTCTTTTCCTGCTGCTTTTCCCTAAATTGAGCTTGGAAAATGGCCCTTTTAGGAGAAAAAACAGCAAAGAGGAGGAAAACTAACTTATATTGGCTTAGATTTATATGCATAGAAGAAGAAGACGGCTTTTCTACCCTGCTTTTCTTACCCATTTAAGGGGACTCAAAGCGGCTGACAAAGCTTTCTGTTCTTCTCCCCACAACAGAACACCCTGTGAGGTAGGTGGGGCTGTTAGAGCTCAAAGGAGAGCTGCGACTAGCCCAAGGTCACCCAGCTGGCTTCATGGGGAAAGGCGGGATCGAACCCAGTATTCCCAGATAAGAGTCTGGTTCCTTAACCACTAGACATACATGCCTGGACACACACACACACTCTCTCACACACATTAACTGTATGAGCTGTATACATTTCACAGCTGAATCACTGGTATCAGGAAGGATACCTAAATATATGCAAAATGTTTCTAAAAGCACCCATTGAAATGCAAAGGGCTTTGCTGCTCTTCTAGAGATGAGCAGTAATGGAACAAGCTTGACATCTATAACAAGCAGCAGATTTTTGTCAGTTGCCAAAAAGGGATGGGTGGGTTAGGATATCAGGGGGCACCATTCTCTGTGTTCAAACAATGGTCCAGTGTGAGCACTGATCTACACATATGGTGCTGCTGCACAAATGTCACACCTCCACAGCAGAAGCTGTAGAAACCCTCAAAAAGCCGTAGTTCACAAAAGCCAGCACTTTGCTGTGGGCTTCTGCTGGCAAATTTATTAACAGCCACCCCACTTCTGAGAGCAATGGAGAGATTCTAGAAAGAGAAGCGATGTTCTCATCATGTTGTCCTCAGTTATGCCCCAGAGAAGAAGAGCCCATAAGCAGGCAAATCAGCAAGCAGAAAACCAAAAGCTGTGGAAGAAGTAAAAAAAAAAAAAAAGAAGAAGATTGTTAGCTAAACACAAGAGAAAAAAGTGAGAGTGCTTCATCAGGTAATTAGGTCACACACAGTGGTATTCAAGGTCTCCAACCACACTTGTGTTATTTATCCCAAGGCAGGTCAAGATGTCCTGTCCAAAGATCCAATCCCACACTGGGATTAGTTGTCACTGGAGAAGGACAGGGCTGTCCACATTAGGATGGCCTGTTTCATTCCAGCTCTGGTTGCTACCTCTGAAGTGCCTTCAAAGGTTGGGAATGAAATGGTGTTTCTGGCAGGGCCCTTTTTTGTGGTGTGCCACTTTGGCCCTGGTCACACAAGTAGTTTAGGACAACCTCAGGTCATGTTACGCACATTGTTTTTATTTAAGTTGTTTTCCAAGCCGGCCTACTGTTGGATCATCTTAACCTGGAGTCCTGTTTTTAGAGGACTGACAAGGACTCAGTCCATCCTGGCATTCCAGGTCATCTTCACTTCCTCAAAGTGTGAGTGGGAGGGACGGGTTAAAGGAAGCTGAACTGTACTATGGTGGGTGGGTCCAGTCTTTCCTTAGCTGTGGAGTCTGTGAGGCACCTCCCTTTTTCTCCTCAGTTTATGTGTATGATTCGTCTTTCTAGCGTTTTTACACACATTTATTATTATTATTTTAAAAATTAATCACACAAAGAAAAGCATGTAAAAAAGGAAGCGAGGCATGGAAGGGGGGAGGCAGGTTTAAAAAAGAACTGCTAACACACATCCTCATCTCCCTTGAGTGACACAATGGTATCCAATAAGAAAGGAGATAGATGTGACGCAGCAAAAGGGGTGGAGAGCCAGGAGTTCCATGGAGGAGGCTCAGGCCGATCATGCAGAAAGGTCTGAGCAATGCAGCCCAAGTCGGAGATGGCCTCAGGACAACCTATAATGATACAGGTGTGACCACCACTGGTACAACCTCAGTTTGAATTAATGAATATATCATCCTGTCTTAGACTTGTGTGACCAGGGCCTTTCAGTGACAGTTCTGGTGGGATTTCCTAGTGCACCACCCAAAAAGATCCCCCACAGTATTCTGGTCTACAGGGGCATGCTGCCTGCATGCATTGCCCTTTGTAATCCAAAATACAGATACTGGCCTGATTCTGGACCAGAGCTTCACTGAACGTGGGCAAAGTGCAGTGGAACAGCTGCCATAGTCTGTGTTAAGCATGCCTGTGGATTGGAGCATATTCCATAAGGGTGAGTATGGAAAGAGCCCTCTAAATAATTACTGAAGAATTAATTTTATTTGGATAGGTGTGTGGAAGTATAAAAGGCTTTATTTCTCTCCCCTTGAGCACCAATATGTTCACAGGAGCTTCCCAGGCTTTCTTTTTCCCTTTAGAGCAGAGACTTAAGGTCTATTAATTGTTACTTGTTTTGATGGCTTTGGAGCTGACCTTAAATATTAGAGGTGTTACACTTCTAAAGACCACCTGCTGATGCACCATGAGCAAGAAGTGTGTGTGTTATTAAGCTTGCATCGTGCTCATGGGGAGCTAGGATAGATCAGTGGAAGAGATTCTCTGCTTCACATCCAGAAGGTCAGAGGTTTAATTCCCTGCATCTCCCCAGAAGGCAGTTGCTAACCATTCCAGCATTGTTGTCAAGGAAACTGCATGGATAAATCCATTATATCTCCAAGGGTCAAGTTTAACTCAAGAGCAGTCCGTACCACTACCCACTTGGGGCTTCCTATAAGTATCAGCTTGGCTACCACCATTGGTCAGATTCAGTAAGCATTTCGTATCTTCTTAGGCTTGCAGTCTAAGGTACTTTGCATGAACCCAATGGGAGCCTTATTAATTTCTTGTTATCATTTAAAATACAATTTGAAGAAGTTACGGAGGTCCCACCTGTATAGACATCTGAATCAGGACTGCTGCTTTGTCTACTTGAGGAAGGAACCTTGAGATCTCCATGCTGTGATATACCAGAGCTCTGGGATATCCATTTCATCTATCACACCAACCCACCCAGGACTTTAGAAGCAATACAGTGTTAAAGTACTGTGGTCTTAAATACAACCATTTCATTGAATAAGGAACCCCCCTTTTTTCCTAATCCCAACTCTTATTTACTCAGTCAGTTAACATATTTGTACATCATCCCTTGACCAGCTATTTCCAAAATAGTTCAAAATATTATACAAATACGCTGGATGCAACGGAATCACCAGAACTCAATAAATAAAGCCATCTGAGCTACAAATAATAAAGCTGCAGTTCAAACGACTGAAAACTAGGATAGCCAGTCCATATTTCCCTTATACAATGTTCATTCTATCAGGATTAGGAAAATTTCCACAAAGCCAGTTTCCCCCATTTGATTCAATGTGAATCAAAGAATATTCAGATTCAATAGAATCCCCTCCCGTCCAATATGGAAGGCTTCAGTTTTGTGCATGGACATACCACAAATGTTTGCAAATGAAGGGAAACCTCACCCCTCCCTTCCCTTCATGTCCCATCCAGCCTTGTCCCCGCTCCCACTCACTTGCTGCTGCCACTGCTGCCATTGTGGGCACATCAGCCACCAAAGTAGGCCTTTCAGAGCTGTGCGCACACCTCTCCATCTGGAAATCACTACGATTTCCTGGTGGGGAGATGTGTGTGCAGCTCTGGAAGGCCTACGTCAGCAGCATACAAGCACTCAAATAGCAGTGGAGTAGGGATGTGCCCAGATATTCATAACATTCAAATTCATATAAATTCAGCTGAATTTGGACATTCGAATTTGAATCAAATGTTGCCGAAGACTGACGTTCAAGTTCAAATGGAATGTTTTGATACATTCGCATGAAACTTTGTTATGTATTTGTATGAGAGTCAAATGTGAATCCGTACTGAACATTCATATCCAATTCTAATCCTACTACATGTAAAGAGGATCTGTTCAAATGAGTACAAATTTTCTTGCATTTGATTCAACATGAATCGAATGCAAAAAAAAAAAAACATTCATGCACATTCCTACAGTGGAGACATCCCCCCCCCCCATTGTGGCTGTGGCCACATCCTCCAAGTCTTCTACTGCTATTTGTGCACTTGTCAAAGGCCAAAATAGGCCTTCAGGAGATGCACACGCACCTCCCCACCCAGAAATTGCCACTGGTCCATCCACTTCCTTTTGTTGTTGGCTAGCTTAAAGCTGCCAACAGATTTCAAGATAAGAATCACTATTACAAAAAACTCATCATCATTGCTGGGTATCCTGTTACAGCAATATATTGGCCTTTTGGCTACCCAAATTGGGATGATATTGGCAATGTCTGGCACTCCAAACATAGTACATAGCATAGTTTTGCTGTGTATCTGAAGGCAGTCCTTGTTTAGATCCTACATTGGCTCTTGCCATCCAGAGGTAGCTTTTGTTAAGTATCTACCAGAACTGAACCCTTTATCTGAATAAAAACTGTGAACCTTTCGAAGGAGTACTGTCCCAAGTATAGTCAGATTTTAAGGCATCCTTGAAGAGGTGCATTGCAAGAGACCAGCCAGAGTGATCTCCTGTAGGTGTCTTGTCCAGGGACTCTTCAAACCTGTCAGTACTGGTGATGGACATTAAGACATTCCCACAAAAGCATTGGACTAATATCTTTAGTTTATAAGCACAGCCATTTTAGATCTCAAACACTTTCTAGTAGTACAAGGTTCAGTGACCAGAGCCATGATTGACAAGTCCCAGCATTTTTTTTTCAAAGACACACATGGAAAATTTCACTGGATTCGAGGCCCAAATCTGACCCTTAGTGTTCCCACCCATAGATGTCTGTGGTTGAATACATAGCGTAAATATAGTTTGGGTCAAACCCTGACCTCAGACAAGTTTGATGTGGTTGGATTTTATGGAAAAGCCACTCTGATCCCCATAAGGATAGGAGAAGGCAACTCTGCATGACAGTTTTTATAACTGGGTTTTGGAGACCATATTTGCTCTAAGCAGATGGTGGAGAGAGAACCAAAAAGCCACAGCGACTACTATTTGGAGAGAAACAATACTGTTGCAGCTGGTATTTAAAAAGACAGAAGCCTAATTTCATTGCACCGCTGTTTGTGTTGCAGTGACTAAATTAGGTGTGGGAGGGATGTCAGGAGAATGTTAAGTTTTGAATTACAGTTAGCTCCAATTAAGAAATGTTTTTGTCCTTGCGAATGTATCCGTTACAGACAGGCTCCCAAAAAACCACCACTTCAACCTTGTCAGTAAAAACCTAATGTTAAGTGGAAAATATTTGCCAAGATTTAAAATTAGACCCACACATTACTTACAGATGTTTTCAACAAGGAACCAAAAAAACAAAACACACACACACTCCCTTCTTGAAACCCAACCACAGTAAGTAATAAAGCTAGCTGTGGTATGTTCTTTCTTTCTTTCTTTCTTTCTTTCTTTCTTTCTTTCTTTCTTTCTTTCTTTCTTTCTTTCTTTCTTTCTTTCTTTCTTTCTTTTAATACTCTAAGTTAATTTTTATTATACAAGTAGCCATATAAGAAGCTGTTGCACACTGCTTAAATTAAATGTGGAGGAATGAAACCAGCAGTATCCTTTTACAGCATATGGTCCAGCAAATCAAATTACAAAGCTTTCCACATCTCATTAACTGCCAATGAGTACAGTGAGTTTTATAATAAACCGCTTTCCTTCTCCCCCACTCCCACGTGAGGGGTGAACACCAACTTGTCACAGAACTATTCTCACAGGATGACCCTTGTGCTGGGATTAAGAACTAATCTAAAAAGGGAAAGGGTCATTTGGTCAAATCTGAACATAACATTTCCGCATTATTGTTTTCCTTGGCGTCGTAACATATGCTTTCCTGCAGCCCTGGCCGCGGCATGCAAAGCGGGCGGTGGTAGGCCTCTGATAATTCAGCCGACAAAGTAACCCACACATTGCCATTGAATAACCTTGGGTAGGTTCAGCTAAAGATCAAGAATAAAATCAAAATTCTTTTTTCGGAAATCTGGAGGAGGCATCCCTTCAGCCAGAGATATTTCACACTGCTGTTTAGTTTCCATTGACAAATGCAGTGCTGCTTCAAATACTTCTCAAAATTGGTGGAACAAAAAAACCCTGGACTCTTCAGTACAATGTTTTCTTGTCCCTGAAATAAGCACGATATGCTAATTTTCCGCTTTCAGAAGAGCTTGATGCCCTTACCCACTCTTTGGACAAATGGCATTTTAGGCACATGCTCCATTTGTTCAACATGTTGTACATGCAGTAGCAGCATTCACTTCACATTTCTGGATTTCTGTGCACATCTTCTATGCACAGCTTAAATAGCTAAACAATGGCTTTCCAATGCCATTGACCTGCGACGTCCTTTTTTCCCCCCAATAAGTGACTGGGGCTCCTGAGTGCTGTAATTCAGCAACATCTGCGGGGGGGGGGGGATTTGGCGAGCAACATCCGATAAGACAAAGAAGGTCTGAAGGTCACTGTTTTGCATGCAGAAGGTCCACGGAGACCTGAGGAAGACTTCTGATGAAATTCTGGATACATCATAACATGAAACTTCAAGTCTTCCACTCATTGTTGGAACTGAGTTTCCACTGACCCTAGTCATGCTGGTTATAAGAGCTGTAGTACAACAATATCTGGAAGACTACAGTTTTTCTCTTTCCTTGATATACTGAGATAGGCCGTAGTCACACTTTCACTTTACACCTTTTTCAGGCCATCCTCAGGGCTGACTGCTCACACCTTTTCATTTCTATCCATTTTATTTGTGGACTTTTCATTCAGGGAAGTCTAGATTGAGGGCAGAAAGCCCACAAATAAAATGGATAGAAAAGCTGTGGGCCATCAGACCTGAAGATGGACTGAAGAAGGTTTAAAGTGAAGGTGTGACCATGGCCATAAATGTCCCAGTGATGTGGTGTGGCACTGCACTTCTGCAAGGGCTGTGATAAAAGGGCAAAGATGGGATTAAAAGCCTCCCTTTGATCTTGCCAAACTGCCTTCTGAATTGCAGCAGATCAAAAGTACAATGGAATGAGGTTTCCAACTGAAGCTCCTCCTGTCCCTCACTGCTTTAGGAGTCCCAGTCCGCAAGCTGTTCTTTCAGCTCTTGAGATCGTAATGATACCATATAGGTATCTCTCAGCCTTGGCAACTTTGCACTGTCTAGTGAAGAAGACCATCAAATTTTTATTTATCTATTTATTTATATTTACATTTATATGCCGCCCCATACCTGAGGGTCTCTGGGCGGCTCACAACATTTAAAAACAGACATTTAAAAAATTATACCAAGCCTAAACCAGAAACAAGTTTAAAATGTACTAAAAATCTTCCTTTCTGCATGATGATAATAAGAGAGACCTCAGGCACCACACAGATGAGAGTGCACCTGGGTTGGAGTACTTGTTTTTGCCTAAGAGTGGGATAGAGGGCCATCCAAATGTGATGCCTAGCTGAGCATCCGCTTCTCTCTGGCCTGCCTCTCGAGGCTTGCCTTTTAAAATAACAAACAATGCAGCCTCCACTTCCCTGGCCGATGTAACCACAGACTTTCACTAGCCCTCCTGGTTACAAAATAACACTTCTTTATTGGTTTACACTTCTTTCAGTCAGTTTAAACATAGCACAGACAGTTTCCTTAACTTCACACCACATGAGCCATATATCTTGGCTCATGCAAACTCTGAAACTAGGGAACAAAATTTCTCCAACATAGAAGCCTGTGTCCAGGCTCTTTCGCAAGTGGGCCATTTCTGGCAGTTTGCATTGTGGGCCTTCTCAGGCAGGTTGGTCCCGCAGTCATACAGCAACTGCTGGAGCGATCCAGGCTTACACTGCCTTTTGCGTTTTTACCTCTCTGCAGGAGTGCTCCCTAGAATGGCTTCTATCCCCAAGAGCAGACTGCCTGCTGACGACATGCCACCACCATGTTCCTCAATCATGTTCTGAATAAGGCTGAAGAAGTTTTCCAGCTATAAGTGAAAGAGAGACAACATTAATACAGGGATGTTAATGTGGAGAACCATCATCCTAACTGTGGCCCTAAAGACATTACTGAACTATCATTTTTTGCCTTCGGCCAGGTTGGCTTGATTTTAAAAAAGGTAAAAAATTTCCACCTATTCTCCATGCCCAGAAGAAAGCTCCATATCAGATCTTTCAGAAATAACAAGCCTAGTTCCCCCAAAATCTTCAGGTAAGTCTCTGAGAACCCCTCCAGATGGGAGATTATGGCACCATTATATATCTATGGCAACCCCCCGCCTTGGCTGTGCTATATTCCCTCTAAAACGCACAAAAAGCTATTGCTGGAAGACTCAGCACAGATGGCAGCCTTTCCGGCAATAGTGTGTTTTCTCACCTTATGGAGGGAGCCACAATCGTCCACCAAACATGCATGGCGTAGAAAGGTGGAGAGAGAAAATTCTTATTCGGCATCCAGGGTTCCCATTATCTAGGCAAGTAATCTGAACTTGGCAAGCAGCGTTCCCATTCCACTTCTTATCCCTGGATTTTCTCAGCACTATCCTGCAAAAATCCAGGGGGGGAGGGGAAACCCTGGGGAAAATGGGACTTTTCATCCAATTTCCTAGCCAAGCCTGCTTTTTTTTCTAGATGGGAACCCTCCCGGGCTTTTTGAAGTGGAGCTGCAGCCTCCTGCCCAATGCCAGCCACATGTGGACTCGCCATGCCTGCCATGCTAAAGAAAAGGTAAAAGGCTGTACAGGAATACAGCAAAAAAGTTTTAAACATTTTAAGCAGAACCGTGATTCAAGCCATTTCCCCCCCTGACCTGCTTGTGTGCACATGGCAGTCTTGTGGAGGTGGAAGGAGGAGACACCACTGCTGTTATTCCTCACCCTTAGTTTGCTGTCACCTGGGCGGGTGGAGGAGGAGGAAGGAGGTGGCAGGCTCGCTGCCATGAGCCGTGGCTTGATGGGAGGGAGTAGAGGGCGGGGCACCCAGGCCACAGCAAGCCCACTGGTAGTGGCAGCAGCAGCGGCTGTTTCCTCCACCTCCTCTTCACAGCAACATCTCCTGTCTTCTCCTTTCTGAAAAAAACCACCGTGCTCCTCCACTGGCATACCCCCCCCGACACAACCGCCGCACTGTGTTGTTTTAAAGGCGAACCCCTCCCCACAGAAGCCACTGATCTGCTTTTGCGCACATGTGGGTCCGGTTTAACCACAAATAAATGGGAACAGCCCAAAATGTGTGCTCAGTGCTGTTCCCGGAGGGATAGTCCAACCCGCACCAGAATAGTCAAGTGGAAATGCACCCTAGAAGCAGCACTCTATGAAGTTGATGGGAAGAAGAGTTAAAATCAACAAGGGGAAGTGGTGTTTTTTTGTTTTGTTTTTACACAGAGGATCATCTGTCTATGGAATTTACTTCCAGAAGTGGTGGTAATAGAAACCAGTATGATTAGCTTTAAGAAAGGATTAGGTAAATTCATGGAGGACAGGTGTATCAATGACTACTAGAACCGATGCCTAGATACTGTCTCTGGGTTGGAGGGACAGATATGATGCCTCTAAAGGGCATTTGCAGGGAACTGAAAGTAAAATTTTTGCCACTTCAACTTGAGAATGTCCATAAATAATTGGTGTGCCACTGTGTAAGACAGGATGCTAGACTAGATGGCTGTGACCTAATCCAGGAGAGCTTCTCTTATGTTCTCATGTTCTCATGTTCTAAGCTTCAAAGATAATCTATAAAACCCTAATTGGGGGTAGTTCAACCCTGTCCTCACACATTGGATGCAGCACTGCAGCAACAAGGACATGGACCATTTGCAGTGAAGGGTGGGTGGCAGTTGTGGAGAAATGGAACAGGGAAGGTGCACCCATATTGCTAGTGGTGTTAGACCTAAATAGCAGCATTCCAGACCTTGCAATGCAGATAGCCCCTGCTGGGCTTGGACTGGGACAGGCTGGAGAGGAGTACTTAAACCACTAAAGGGCTATGTCCCCATTCAACAAACTGACAAACTGTTTTCCTTCTATATTATCTAAGTCAGAAAATCCACCTTTGGGTTAGATGATGGGGGGGGGGGAATGACTAATCACTTGCTGATCTGTTATCTCTTTGTGGAGGTGCACTTAAAGTGAATTAAAATTTAGGTGTAGATAAGTGTCAGTGTTGATCCAGCAGTATTTTATAAGACTCCAGCTTTCTTCTTCAGTCTGAGCCATATGACTGCCAGTTCCTTATCCATGCAGCAGAGCAGGATAATTGTGTTTATTTGCTGAGGACATTTGTTGACTGCTAAATCAAGAAATTTCCCGGAGTAATTCAGACATGGAAAGGAGTTCCCTATGGTTAGCTGTAATTTGGTGATCTGCATTTGCTCTGGGCTAAACAAAACTGGGAAATACATTTTACAAAAGGAGTATGTTTTTCTTTCTTTCCTTCCTTTCGCAGAAGGGGAAAAGATGGAATGTTCTCCACTTGGAAATCATTTGGCCTTCATTTGAAGTGGATTCTTAATTTGGTATTAGAATTACTGGCTTCCTGCTCCTGTTCCCAATCATTAAAAGGAATACAATCTCTCTTTCACCACAGACCTAAAACCGTCTCTTGTAGGCCATGTTGATCATAAATAACAACCCATGCTAAGCCCTGAGAGAATATAAGGATCCCAAAATATGAAGGGGGGGAGAGAGAAAGAGATTGAAAATGTAATAACTCAGACAGACCAGTTTTAAAAGCACGAAAGGAAAGGAAAGTCAACCAACTGGTTTTAGACAATTATGAAGTTGTTGGCCGATCTGATGTAGCCAGGCAGGAAATTCCTCAGCTTTTGGAAACCATTTCGGGGTGGGAGAATGGTCTGGCACTTGCTGTCTTCCAGTTATACTTCAAGAAGAGTTAATATGCTGTAGTTAGTTCAGAAGGCCAAAAAGAACAGAGGGAAAGCAAAGCTGAACAGTGAACCAATGGTGGGAAGCAACTGAAGATAAAGAAAATGTAGCAGAGTCACAGCTTCCCTTTCCTGCAAAGATTACAGCTGGTGAACAATAACAGATTCTTTGTGAAATGGGAAGGAGTTGTAGGACTGTAGGCTAAAGTTAGAACAACTTCTCTTCTTTTTCTTAAACACACACTTGTCACACATTGTGTTTCCCTAAAGTTTGGTCCTAAATGGAATTGCCAGTCGTTCACAACTTAGCCCTTGGCCACTAGAGAAGCATTACCCCTTTGTGACTATAGCCAAAATAATCAACTAGTTTTCACAAAGTAGTTTGAAATAGAAGAAGAGGAGCAATGATTCACTGGGATATTATTTTCTGCCTTCCTCTTCCACTTCATTCCACCAAAAATGTATTGTTTTGATACATGGGGGACTACAGCAAAGAGAAACAGATAGGGCATGTTTTCTCCCTAAAGGAGCTTTCTCTCAGCTGGATTTTGTGGCAGGCTCTTGATGCAGATGTAGTCATTTTTTTAAAAAAAGCAATTAAAAATAGCAACAGCTTCTGTCAACAACAGAACAAGGAACGATAGTGATGGTTACAGATTTTGGAGGGCCTACAAGAATCACACTTGTAAAACTGGGAACGATGAAGAAGGCTAAGGCTTCCGGAAAACTACAGGAAAACAACAACAACCTACAATGCTATATATATTGAGATGCACTATGAATTAAAAGGTGGTTTGGGAGGATCAAATGGAAACTACCAGCTGCAATTTCCACTCATCCCCTCTGCCTCACATATAGCAGTCCATGGGCCCCTTCTGGCTATTACAAAGAGCTTTTTCTGTCTCTTTCCTTTAGGTGAGATGACATCCAAAACAAAGAAAGACCAGGTAAAGTTTGCCTTTCTCAGAACTGCTGAATGTCACAAGCCAAACTTTGTTATAGAAGTGGTATAAGCAGAAAACTCTTAACTCAGGAAGGAAGATTTAAACTGCAGTTCACAGATGTTGCAGGCCTATAGCACTCATGGTTGGCACTTGGGGAGCACCTGTGGAGGTCCATGAGGACTCAGTTATCATCACTAGTGTACATGGAGAATCTGAGGGGGCAAAGAGCAATCCATTGCTCACCTTACTTTGGTGTCAGTACAAAGCCTTACCACACTTACCACCCATCAAAGGAAAGTGGTAAATCATTTCCCCATGTGCTCCAAAACGTTGTGGACCTTCCAACATGCTCCTTGTGTGCCCAACAAGGGATGTCATAGTCCTGCAACATCTGATAGTCCACACGGCTCTCACCTATGCTATTGTCTTAAGAAAAGAGACAGCCCTTTTGTCTTGGTCAACAATCTAGACTGAAACAGTTTTCACAGTTTGCATCCTAGGGTTACACTGCATGTCAGAATCATATACTCGGTTACCTGAAGCAAGTGCAGCCAATAAAATGATAAGAGCAGTATGGGACTATGCACCTGGAATGGGAGGAAGATCCCATTTCTGTCTCCGCAAACATGTATTGGGGGGCATCCAAGTCATATCCCATTGAGAGGACACCAAAAACCTTTGGGCCTATTCTGTTTAAGAGCAATAAATGATCCCAGCATGGTAGATTATTGCTTCCAAAGGCCTCAGTTTAAAAGATATTATTTGTCCCTCTCCAGTTAAGCATCTCTGATCAACTTGATTAAGGAAAATTGTAGGCCATGTGCCTTAATTGGTTAGAGCTGAAGTGTTGTGATTTTTAGGCTCATCAGCCACAGTAATGAGCAAGAAACTCTCTCTTTCAAATGTTCTTGTAGCCACTTATGGCTTACTGCAAATGTTCCTTTTAAATAAACCATCCCTTCAGTCTTCCATATGACAGCATAAGGGAATTAAAAATGGTGTGGGAAGCAGATCTTTACAGGTTATTATTTCTGTGGAGGAATGGTCTTCACTGAATTCTGGTGATCATGTCAAATCGTCCTCAATCAAAAGTAAGGTGTATATCACTTTTGGTATAGTATCCCTTGCAAGAATGTTTGAAGCACTTAGCTACCAATATTGGCATAGATGTGAAGAACTGGGGGTATGTTTCCACCTTTGGTGGAGGCATGAACATGTGACACAGTCCTGGCTGAGACAAGATGAACTAAAGAGGATCCTACAGAGTACAATAGTATTAACCTCAGAAATAAGGTTGCTACAGCTGTGTAAGAATATTGCCCCAAACAAGCTGAAAAAGAGACTGTTGGATTTCATGCTTTTAATAATATGAATATTTATGGAAATATGCTGTCAATGAAAATATAACATACTAGTTGGCACTGGTGAAGGGGAAGGAAAGCAGGGTTTCACATTATGATGCCTGGAGTCCACCAATGAATTGCATTTCTTGTATGAATGACAGCTCTAAGCCAGCATTTTCTGCATTTACTGCTAAAACAGTATACTAAGGGGTCCAGGAGACTCTCACACCAGTTTGGTGAAGTGGTTAGGGAGCCGAATTCTTATCTGGGAATTCTGAACTCCTCCACAAAGCCAGCTGGATGACCCTGGGCTAGCCACAGTTCTCTTTCTGAGCTCTCACAGCCTCACCTACCTCACAGGGTGTCTGTTGTGGGGAGAAGAATAGAAAGCTTCCTCAGCCACGTTAAGTCCCCTTAAATAGGTGAAAAAAGCAGGGTAGAAAATCCAACTCTTCTCCTTTGTATGGACCAAGGAAAGCCACACCACCTGCTTATATGCTCTGTCCAACTGGATGAAGCGTATACCAGAGGAAGTGCTCAAAATGGCTGCCTAGGTTGGGATGCTGGTTTCTATAATCTGAATTCCTGTAGGGGACCCATTATCAGCAGGGGATGGGGAGAGAGAGGGGTATGTTTCAGGGTGACAAATTCAGGAAGGTAAGAGAGTTACTCTAGCACAGGAGAACCTTGCCATCTCTCCTAGAGGGTGGTCTAGTGGTGGCAGCCTAGACCACTCTGCCCTCTAGGTGACTCTCCAGCCTGGCTGAGCACAAACATCTTGGAGGACATGATTCTTTGTAGGACTGGGGCCTTTTGTCAGCTGTTCTGGACTCCACTTGTCCTCAGCTGCCTCAATTTGTTTGCGTGTTTGGCTCATTTTGCAATGTTTTGTATGATATGCAATTTTTATAATGTACTTTTATTATAATGTTTTGATTATTATTTTGCATTGTGTATTTTGTTTGTTGTAAACCACCTTGGGCAAATTTTCTTTTGGAAAGGTGATATACAAATAAAATGGAAATGAAATGAAATCTACCCACTAGACATGTAGATCCAAGAACATTCCAGCAATCAAAAACAAAGAGGCTGCATCCATGTCTTACTGACATAGGGAATGCCAAATCAGCAGCACTTCCTCTTCCCCCTGTGACAGGCCAGAGGACATCCACACATCATGAACCTCACTTCACCATCTTCAGATCTGATAACTCGTCTCTGGAGCATAATCCCACATCCATCAGGCCACCATCCTTCCATAAGATGGTAGAAAGTGCAGAGCTGGTGAAAAAACCCTGAAATTGCTTTCTACAGCATTCCTACCCTGATGCCTCCTTGCAGATGTAGGCTCTTTCCTCAATGAACTGTATACAGCCCTCATTTTACTGGACACAGAAAATGGCTGATTTAGTCCTAGGCAACACTGGAAACAGAAAATGAAAGTTCCCCAACTTTGATGTCAGCACGGCAGGTGGAGAGAAGCACGTGAAACAACAGCATGCTTTCTGCTTCAATAGCTAGAGCAAGCAT
The DNA here is from genome assembly GCA_014337955.1 of Aspidoscelis marmoratus. NCBI lineage: Eukaryota > Metazoa > Chordata > Lepidosauria > Squamata > Teiidae > Aspidoscelis > Aspidoscelis marmoratus. The sequence goes on along the minus strand of MTQE01001134.1, from coordinate 48,564,239 downwards.
TGTGGCCTAAAAGTGCCAAACTCTGCTCTTGTGAAAAACCTACCAGGGTATGGGTGTAGGTGATGTGAAGAGAACACACTTGACAGATATTTATTAGAACTGTGTTTTCCATTCTAGTTGGGAATGGTAGAAACACGGGCTGTAACCCTGAACCACTGTTTGGAGGTAATCTGTCCAAATTCAGAGGAAGGGCTACTGTTTCATCTGAAGAATAGCAAACAAACCAGAAAACTGGTTGATGCTTACAAAAATAAAGCCTTCATTTTAGAAGTCTCAGAGGAGTTGCTTTTAGCTCAAGGCTTAATTAGAGCTAGGCAGCTTCTTAAAGGTCGCATTAGGGACACAGATTTTCAGAATGCCGTCTTGGTGGTTAAAAAAATGGGCAGAAGTTGCACTAAATAACAAGAGGTACTAACAATGCCCAGATCCAGGAACTTATTTATAAGGACAGAATGAGGTATTTCTGGAGGGATCGTACTATAACAATAGATACTGACCATGTCACTCTGGGGAACAACCCCTTGTGTTTTCTATTGGAATCTTTATAATGGATTGCTGGAACCCTGATATTTAACATCGTTTTGCCAAGTACACAAAGGAAAATAACTGAAACTGTTCCTAGTTTTTTGCCAAGTGCAGACAATGGCGTTTATTAAAATAGATTTCTTTCACAGTTCTTTCTCAGCATTTGTCGTTTTAACAATCATTAATTCTTCACATTCATGAGGATGGATTTGGTACCTCTTGCTATTTGTGATCCATAAGAGGTGGCGAACACATGCGTTTGTGAATATGATGCTACTAAGTAGATTATTTTCATGTCCAAATTTTTTCATGGCCAAATTAGTGAAGGGAGCAAAATAAATCAATCATCAATCAATCTTTTTTTATATATTTACCACCATTCCAAATATTATTCAGGGTGGATAATAGGAAAAAATGAATAATTTTATAAATAATACAAAAATTAAAGGTCCAATAGTTCAGTCATTAGAATTTTAAAGAAATAGAACACCAGAGATGGGCTGTGGTCACATCTTTGTCTTAAACCATCTTCAGTCCATCTTCTGATCGCAACACTCATACTCCTCTCTATCCATATTATTTGTGGACTTTTCACACTCCATTTGGACATCCCTGGGAGGAAAATCCACAAATAAAATGGATAGGAATGAAAAGGTGTGAGCATTGCGATCAGAAGATGGACTGACGAAGGTTTAAAAAGTGAAGGTGCGACCACAGCCATGGTATGCTGCTGAGGCCTATTCACACTTAGGCCTATTCACATTTAGGCATCCAGACAGCATTCGCACTGTGGGCCAGGTGGTTCCGTCTGGAACCATCCTGGCCTATCCCAGGACTGCCCTAATTGCAGCTAGAGTGGAGCATGAAATTGTGCTCCACACCTGGCCCAACCCAGCCCTGATCATCCCAGAGCTGTCACACTCTCCCTGCCAGACACCTCTGGAGTCCTGTCCCGGGCTGCCGCTGTTGGGCCATATTGGCCCACAGGCCGATAGCCCCTTTCGAGGGTGGCGCAAGACCGGGCCAGGGTTGCCGCCACCCTGATCAGACTGGTAGTAGCCAGTGAGGCCCTCCTCTGTGCCCACCCTGACCCAGGGATGCATGCCACCCTCCAGCTCCCCACAACCGACTTACCTGATCAGATTCATAGCTTGAATTGCTGGTCGTGGGGCCTGCTGGAGCGGTCTGGTACTCTCTGCACAGGCTGACACTGGCCTGGTCTCGCCTCACCCCTGAAAGGGGCTGCCAGCCTGTGGGCCAGCATGGCCCAATGGCAGCAGTCCAGGGTAGGTTGTCTGGCCCCTGCAGTAGCCTTTTTGGAGGCAGGCGATGGATTGGCCATTTGCTGAGCTCAGCGTGGGGACAGTCTGATGCTGCGCATCCCAACAAAGAGAGCACCATATCACTCCAGCAGGCCCCACGACTGACAGTTCAAAACACAAGTCCAATCAGGTAAGTTGGGTGTGGGGAGCTGGAGGGTGGCGTGAACCCCTGGGCGGGGGAGGGTAAGAAGGAGGCCCCTGCTAGCTGCTGCCAGCCTGATCAGGGCAGCAGCAGCCAGCAGAACCCCAGGACAACCCGGCCTGGTCTCACCCCACCCCTGTGGGCCAATATGGCCCAATATGTTAGCCTGGGGTGGGGCATCTGGCCCTCACAACAGCCTTTTCAGAGTGGTACATGTGGGGGACCGATTGACCATTTGCACCTTGGCTGGTAAGGGATGCATTGGGAATGTGTCCCTTACTGGTCAAAGTGAATGGTCAAGCTGTCCCCCACCTGTACCACCCTTAGAACACTTCAGCTGTTAGGCTGAAGTGCAAAAAGACCTCTCCTCTCAGCCCCAGCCTAAAACAGCATAGTTATACGTGCTTGGGGAAGTGTGTAGTAAGGCAAGTCAGGCTCTGTTGCTGCTGCAGTTTCATATATGGTCTTCTACTGTCAACCACAGCCTGAAACAGGACAGTTATTACATCTACTTGGTGGAGGCAGACAGCTATAGCTCCAAACAGAGAAGTGAATGGTAAAGGCTGACTGTAAACCTAAAGCAACCTATGGTAGATGTATTTGTGAATGTATTTCTAAACATAGCGACCAATACAGTTTATTGGCCATAATAAATTATTATGCATCTATATATCTTGCTTGTTTTCTAGCACTTTTAACTCTTCCTATGCTTTTCCCACTTTGGAACAAGTAACCATGCCCTGTGAAGAGGGAGAAACAAACAAGCCTAAAGCCTCCATACACAATACTACAACCAAATTTCCTCAGAGTCTGACTTCAAGAATCACCTGGCCAAGTGGGGTTTCCCCTCTCTTACTACCAATTCATGCTTATGCTACAGATTGCAACTTCTGTCTGTCTAAAAGTTTCATCTACCAATGGGCAAAACACACATTTGTGATGTTATCCATGAAAATGATTCCATCTTGTCTGTTCAACTCCTGCATAACAATTCAGCAAACATGGCTCTTAAGCATTCAATTCTACTTCTGCAGCTTCTTAAAATTCCCTACAATATAATTATCCTGATGGGAATGCAAAGAGATAATTGCTTTCAGAGGAAAGTTCTCTTTTGTTTCATGTTCATCTGGCTCCCACAAATGGAACTAGAGACCTTGAGCAGCATAAATACAGCTCTAGTTATTTATTTACAAAGATAGACCTTGACAAATGTAATTTGTTCAGTACAATTAAGAGGACGCATGATAATTCATTCAGACAAAAAAAAAGGCTTAAAAGGAACATTGGAATTGCCAATCGGCACTGCATCATGGAACACAATCAGGTGACTCTGAAGAAGCAGCAGGTGTTTTTGCTTATGGAATGGAGGTGTGCAATAATATTTGAGTTGGAGGATGGGAGGGAATTAAGAAGTGAGAGCCATTCTTTGTGCAAGAAATAATTATACAAATTAGATCTGTGAAAGCCGGGGAATGGCTATACTTTGAACTCTCTCTCCACACAACAGAGAACAATAGGGGGAAAATAATAATTAAATCCATTACCTCTATTCATAACTCCACTCTAAAGAAAACTAGCTAGTTCAAACACTTTTGGCACATTCACTTGAATAAATGTTTTCTGTATGACAGGGGCATTATCTTTTAAGTGGAACCGTTTGTTTGTGCTACCTTGATATTTTGAATAAACAAGGCCATGCTTTAGGTCATCCATTGAATATTTATATTTGCTGACTGTACCATCATTAGACCAAAGATGGAAAAGGAAGTGTCATATCACCCGACAAACCCGGTGGAGGAACTCTCCTTTGTTTTGTTTCCTCTGGCAATGCTAACAGAATGGGAAATAAGAGAGCAGCTGCTTCAAGTTCTTTGTACAACTTTCAAAAGGAGGACAGCGGCTCCTTTGCACATGCTGAAGGCCTGTTCAGGCTTGATGATTCCTCCTTTCTTTGACTTCCTTCTTCAGCCACAGCACCACTTTAGCTTCCTCTCTTACAGCTAAATCATCTTTGCCATGAGTAAACTTAAAAAGGTTGTTCTTGGGGCAAGTCACAGCGACGTCCCCTGAAAAAACAAACCAGTGTAAAGTTGCATGTGCAGAAGGCTGAAGGTTTGGATGTGTGTGTGTGTTTAAAATATTATTCACTTTTCTTCAGGTTCATTTCCCCAAATGACTTTCCCTTCTAAATAAGTGAGCAGCAGATGAGAAGGCCAATTGTACAGTACACTGTCCATTGCCAGCTGGCAGCGGTTGGGTTCCCCTATGCTATTCCCTCTTCCATTGAAAAAAGTGAACCATCTGCTGGGCAAAAGCTTGAACACAAACTATAAAGTGGCCTCGTGTCTTCATTTGTGGAGAACAATCCTCTAATTGGGCAAGTCTCATTTGAATATATAAAAGGGAAGTATTGGAAGGAAGGATACATAGCACTGTGAAGCTTCCCCTAAGCAGTGATCACCTGGACACACAGGGCAAGAGACAATTTTATGCAAACTGGGCTGTATCCCCATTCAACTTTTAAAGTCCTTTGAATTCATTTTCAAAGCTGGCAATTCCCACAGGATTAGGCGAATCCGCAGGTTCGGGGGTTTAAGTGTCCCAAAACGCAGATTATCTGAAGCAAAAGAACTCTCGCTGCAGGATTTAGGAATAATCCTCTTTTTTTTTTTTGGCAAATGGAAATGCACATGGTTTTTTAGGGGTTTTTACTCAGTATCCTTCAGCCAATGAGAAGGCGTGCTTATAGTCTAAAGGAATCCTCTGTGGGCTGAAAGGGGAGGGAAGGGAAAGATGAACAGAAGTTGTAACAAAAGATCAGATGTATGGGCTGTGATTTTACAAAGTGTCTGATTTTACCACTATCATGAAAGCCTGCCTACTCCCTTCTTTCCTCCCTCCCTTTATTTTTTCCTTCCTTCCTTCCTGATCCACGCCTTTATGCCTCTTTGCTCTGATCTGCTATAGCAATCCTGCGCTAAACTTTGTAAAAGCTGATCTTCCTTGTGAAAGGGGAATCCAGTCAGCAGCTCTGCAAACTGTTACTTCCTCTTTAAATTGCCACTGTACCACTTCTTCAGAAGATTGCAGCCAGCAAAAGATGAAAGAGAAAGTTCTTCTCCCGTCCCTAATCTTGTGAGGGAGGGAGGGAGAGAGAGAAGGGGGGGGGAATCACTTTCTTTCACACATTTTCCCTTTTAATTCAGTTTTTTAAAATGATGGGTGTGGGTGGGATGGATTCTGCCTTAAGGAAGCAAACAAGAGAGATCAGCAGGGGAGAGTGGGAAAAAAGTATATACAAGATGGAGGTCACGGGAATAAACAGGGAATGAAAAATGATGCCAGAGGTTTCTCCCCTGCCAGACACTGAATAATGGAGAGTGAGTCCGCATTATAAGTTAACAATGGAAACACAGAAAATCCAACTTCACTGCTGATTTTGAAAAAAACTTGATTTAAATCTGTATTAAATTACCTAGTGGGGATGCATCCCTGGTGTCCTTTTGTGGAGATCTTCGAATTTTTGGCAATGTAACAGTAATCATTCTCATGCAGTAGCATGCCTATCCTGCAGACTTTCTTCTCTGGAGCAAGACTAAATTCAGTTGCTTCTGCTCAACCCCAAAACATACACATGCAAGGAACACACTTCACCTTCCCACTTGCAGACACTGTTGTTTTAATGTATCCTGTTATTGTTTTAATATATTTGATTTTAAATGTTTTTACCTGTCCTGAGACCCTCAGGTATAGGGCGGGATAGAAATATAAATTAAACATTCAACCGATGAGTTGTACAGCTACAATGAATGAGTGTTGAAGTACATTAAAATGTAGGGAAAGACTAGAAATAAATCCACCTAACAGATAATTTTTCAAGGATATAAAAACCAGAGTTTTGTGGGGGTTTGTCCATAGAGTCTAATTAGAACTGCATTTTGATTTTTCCAATTTAACAGTGAAAGTGTACAATTGAAGGGGAAGACAAGATCTGACAAATGACCTTTACTAAGTTTAGCACACTTAGAACTTCTTGTTGTTGTTGTTAAAAGGTGAAAGATTTATAAGATCTGAAGAGGAACCAGAGTTTTTTGTTACTGAATATTTTATTCTTTGTATACACTGGATTTTACTATAACTGTCACTAATAGTTGCTATAATAATAACTTGTGGTAGCTACAGGTTGCCGGCTTTGTTAAAGGTAAGCCTGAAGTTGGCCCATACCTGGGTGGCTACCTGGAACTATGTGTTTGATGTCTTAGAGTGATTCTAAACTGGCTTGTATACTAGACTAGCAAGCATACTTGAAGCCTCTTTTCTGCATGTTGGTGTGGTCTAATGGAGGCTCCAAGTGGGGTTTCTTTAAACTGTGCCAGTGTGAGGAAGAGAAGCCCCTGGTATGCCTGTTGATCCAGTGTACCAGCCAGTCCAGAACCACTTTAGATTAACAGAAATAATGTATTCTCCTGAGCAGGTCCTCCTTCGAACCACACATGCTTGCAGAAGGGAGGTTTCTAGTACGCTTGTATACTGGATAATGCTGAATTATCCTAAGGTGCTCCCTATCACATGCAATCCTTAAATACTGAAAACTGCATTTGAAAACCACAGGCTGGGCTGGTAGCAAAAGATGAATGGGTAAGAGGCATTCACACAGGAGATTCAAGAAACAGAAGCAAAGTCTTAAACATGGTTTAGGCAACAACATATCACCAGTTTTCTGGCACCAGCTTCTCTATGGGAGGCATGAGAAAGAACATGCCCCAAAGGGATTAATTCAGAAAGCAGCTGTCCAACTCCACCTTCTTCCCAAATCTTAAATAAGCACTTAGCAGTGTGTGGTCTGAAGACACCTGAAGTTGCCAACTTGCTAAGGTTAAGTAGATGCTCAATTAGCCCTGAGATGCATACTCAACTGCTCAATGATGCCTTTGCTTCAGGGACAGACAGAGACCATGAGGCTATTCGCACTACAGCCCATAGTGCACGATTAGGGAACTTCTGGGGAACAGCATTCTCACCTTGAGGAGGCTGTTACAGCCTCCAGGTGCCCCCAGCCTTCCCAGAAGTTTCCTAATCGTGCACTAGATGTGGAGCACAAAATCGTGCTCCACGCCTTTACTAACCTTACTCAGTCACTTACCTGGCATGTCCAGGCAGTGGCCATTCTCACCTCTTCCAGTGCGCCAGGTTCATCTGAGGTGCTGTGCATGGGTGCTGGCACCTCAGATGTGACGGAATGCGTGCAGAGCATCAGCATCATCATGGCAACGTTGCAGATGCACATGTAGTCGCACAGGGCCCTGCAGCCAAAATTGCGGCTCCCTGTAGAGGACTGGCCCCACACTAAATCAAGATAAGTATTCAATCGTGGAAGGGGGGAACGGGTAATGTTGACTAGCGCTCCAAGTGCGAGCGCTACTCCACATTGGTTCATTGCGCTCCTTTCCTGTCCAGCAGACAGGAAGGGAAGTGTGAAATCACCCCCATGTTAAACAAAGGAAAAACCCCAAACCCTTCACTGGTAGGATTTTAGAAGCCACTTTAGAAATCCAGGTGCCTTGACCTTATGGCTCTGCCCTTAAAGGCTCTTATTCTTTTGATCTAGAGAAATATGACATTTAAACTAAGTAAGATTGATAATTGATATGCAAGAAACCTTAGTGGTATAAAAGGAAAGATGCAAACTGAAGGACCAATGTCCAGAAAGAACCTCATAAAGGGATGAGCAATATGAGGATTTTTTTTAATGGTTGTTATATATACAACCAAGTGATTTTTTTTTCTTTCCAGCAACAGCCCTGTAACTACTTGATGACAAGACGTTGCTTTTGGTGTCACGGTCAAGCAGATTACAATGAGTCCCTGTAATGCTAATAACTCCATAACTGCCTATAAAGCAACACTGCCTCCCCTTTATATCTAAGGAAGGTTTCATACCTTTTTGTAGATGCAAAAACAGAACTATAGAGAAACTCCATGAGCATTTAAACAGCAAGCAGATATTCCAAGTCATCCTGAATCAGATTCAACCTCTCTCGATCAGCCACAAAGTGTATTACATTTGGCACCAGGGCATTCCTTTCACTGGCGCCTCCACTGAATAAAGATGTTATTCCGTCATGCTTATTTAAGCAGAAAGGGCATTATCATTCCTTCGTACTGTAACAGCCGCTCGCCCAAGGTGTAATAAGGTTTCAAGCGATATGCCAGAAAGGTTTGGGAAAATAAGTAATGAGCGGTTGCCCTGCTAAATACCATCATGACAAATTTGCTAAGTGTTCAGTGAGATAAAGCACGGCACTTAAATGCCCAGCAAATCAATACAGAGCACCTACTGGGCTATTCATTTTCTAAGGAAGGGCAACCTTTTAAGGATTATTTTTCTGGCACAGATACCCGGCCAGAGTCTTTTTTAGATGCTGAGCAATTCAAATACAACACATGGTTCATTTGACTAAATGGGCCCTTTGAAATACTTCCCATGTGGCCATTGACTGTTGCTCAAGTTATCTGGGCAGGTCATAAAAAATATGCTTGGGAACATTTCTGAGAACATTTGGCTCTTACGGCACTATTTAGGATCATTCGCTTAGATTTAGGGTGGGACTGTAGCTGAGGAGCAGAGCCACATTCAGATATAAGCATAGCAGAGCAGGGCTGAAACTGGTTCCGACCTAAAGGTTTGCAGAGACCATGCAGCAGCTGAGTCTATAATTAAAACGCAGAACTAGATAAACCAAGGCCCCGGTTCAAACCCTGCAACTAGACAGACCAATACCTTGGCTCAAAGCCTAACTAGATAAACCAAGGCCCTGGTTCAAAGCTTTTCACAGATCTAATTTGTATAAAGAAGGTGTAGATAAACCAATGTGCATTAAATGGATAAAGCTGTATACACACAGGAGAAAAAAAAATGGAGGTGGTCAAGTCCACATGCTAGAAGTCCACATGCCACATTACAGGCCAGAAAATGCACTTCCAAAATGCACTTCCTGGTTTTCATTGTGGATTACAGATGTGATGGAAACACTACTGTCTGCATGCTACTATCTCTAGACTATTTTTGAGCTGTTCTCTTTAATGCATGTGGATACAGCCTAAGTAATCATGAGTTGTGTGTATTTTAAGATGGAGATCTCAGATTGGCTAAGTTTCCTATGGCATGCGAAAGACTAAACTTTACCGTAGTTCATGTAAGAGCATATTTAATCACAAACTTTAAAAAAGTCTTCCCAGCTGTAAAATATGTGTAAAGAGAGCTAGAAAGCTGCAATAGCCTTCAGGATCTGAACCACTGCTGATGGGAAGTGGTGGGAGCTGCTTCCACATTCCCTTCCCTTCCTGATACTTTGATCTTTAGGACATCAAAGCACAATTTGGAGAAATGAAAGTGAAATTTCCAATCAAAGGGTGTCTCCAGACACACTTAAACATCTGCATTCCCTTTCCAGAAGCAGCACACGTCACCAATCACATCACAATCAGGGGAGTCAGTCTTTTAGCTGGTTAGAGGACAAGGATGCTGTGACCTCCCCACAAACCTGACTCCATTCAAGTACACACACCATAGTCACCTCGTGTCTGCCAAGCACCTAAAGGAGAAGTGCAGGAAGGGAGGGAAGCAGGTAGACATAAAGAAGGCTGTAAAGCTAAAATAATCTAACAAAAAGCAAACCGGACCTAGGCTTCTACAGCACTTTTTCCTTCTGGCTTTTGCAGTTCCCTTGTTCGCTCAGTTGTACACATGCACACAGCCAGCCTCTCTTCCTCCCTGGTTGCAAGACAAATAAATCCCACCCAAGCATGGGGGGGGGGGGGGGG
>MTQE01001134.1:48479108-48554358 GCA_014337955.1 Aspidoscelis marmoratus | reverse complement strand
GGGGGGGGGGGGAGGGGAGTTTATCATCTGCACAGGCAAAGGTGCATGGTGGAAGGGCTCAGGGTGGGAGCAGTGCAGGGAGAGGGGGAGTTTGGAAGGAGGTTTGTTTGCCTCACCCACTTCCTAAGGTAGAGGGTTTAGGGCGTGGTGCTTGGAACAGCAAGGTAACTGGGAGGTGTGTACTTGTATAGAACCAGGTTTGTGGGGAGGTCACAGCATCCTTTACCTCTTAACCACCTAAAAGACTGACTCCGCTAATTGTGACGTGACCTGTGATGTGTTCTGCTGCTACAAAGGAAATGTAAGTTTTTAAACATGTCTGGAGGCAGCCACAATCTCAGCTTTTCGACTGGCTCTGTAAGGTCTCCAGCAGATGCTTTCCAGCCTCTCCCAACATTCCAGAAACTGAACCTGCAACGCCTTCTATGATACCGACCTACCTGTGGCCTAAGATCTGGAGGGGAGGCCCTCCTGGTTGTCCCACCACCACCACCTTCAGTAGTGAGGCAAGTGGGCACCAGGGAGAGGCCCTTCTCAGTTACAGCCCCCAGGCTATGGAATAGTCTCCCCCTTGAGGTGCGTTGGGCTCCTTCTCTGTTTATGTTCAGAAAGGCGGTGAAGTTGCACCTCTTTGCTCAGGCCTTTGGCTAAATGCCAGTCATGTTTCCCCCACTGTAAACACTACTGTTTTAATTGATATTGTTTTGTTTTTAACGTGTTGGATTTTAAAGGCTGTGATGGTTTTTTATTGTTTTAATATATATTGTTTTGTTTGATATGGTGGATTTTAAAGGTTGTTACCCGCCCTGAGACCTTCAGGTGGGATAGATAAATGAATGAATGAATGAATGAATGAATGAATGAATGAATGATGCACAGGATGTTCCCTGTGAATTATCCATGGCCCTTCTGTGCCTTCCTGCTGTACAACTCTCTTCCATTCGGTATTTATAAAATTCCAAACCATTTGTTGTCTCTTCAGGAAAGACATGTAAATGTTTCACCTTTTGAATTCTGCCACCAGAATTAAGCAAACATGGTAACTGTTACTTGATTGCTTGGTTGTATGTTCGGCAGGATCTGCATGGCGACTTTATGAAATCACAAATGGTCCATAGGGAGGTAGGGTCTACACAATCCTGCTCTCCCATAGTCTATTTGGTATGCTGACTGAGTGTGGCATCTGCCTGGACTGAACGCGTCCTATCAGCCTGCTCCCACAAGCTCCCCTTAGGGTGCTTGAACAGAAGAGCAAGAGGAAGAGTTCTGTGAACGCCTCTTTGCACACTCAGGTCAGTAGCCCTCCCACTACCACACCTCCACACCATCACCGCCATTGCTCAAGAAGATTTACCTGTCTCCTTGGTGGCCTCATCAAGTAGGTCTGGGTGCACTGGTCATCAAGCACAAATGTTTGGAGCTTACCTTTAAACACTTTAAAATAACCTGGTACAGAATCAGCACACTAGTTTAGATGCTTCAAGACTGGCATCATGTGCCTCCAGACAGAAATGTATGGCAAGAGGCAAATTAAGTATCTTCTTTAGATCCCACAGTGGCCTGTGGCCATTCTTGCCAGACAACAGGAGCCAATCTTGGCTTCTTACCTTCATCTGCCTGGCTTATTGGAATATTGATCCTATTTAAAGAACTCAAATGTTAGCCAAGCGCCCGCCCACCTCCCTTTGCCCCCCCCACATTGGCTGTCATCCAGGTATTTAGAACATGGGTGATATCGCAAGGAGCTGGCAGATGGAGGTAAGCATTCAGATTACAGAAAAACTGGCATTATTCTCATACCAATGTTCTGGGGATTCACCTTGATATACTTGATTCACCAGGATTATATTGGAAATGGCAGAGGGCGTGAAAAGACATAACAAAAGAGGCACCTCAGAGACGTGTGTGGCACTCATGTTCCCAACCTTTCTCTAATCCACCTTTTCTACCCCAGAATGTTCAGGGAGGGGGGGGGCAGACTGGTGTATGAACAATCCAACCTCATAGACTTCTGTAAGAAGAAGAGTTGGATTTTATACCCTGCTTTTCTCACCCATTAAGGGGACTCAAAGCGGCTGACAAAGCTTTCTGTTCTTCTCCCCACAACAAAACACTCTGTGAGGTGGGTGGGGCTGTAAGAGCGCAGAAGAGACCTGTGACTAGCCCAAGGTTACCCAGCTGGCTTCATGGGGGAGGGCGGAATCAAACCTGGTATTCCCAGGTAAGAGTCCAGCTCCCTAACCACTAGACCAGTGGTGGGCATACTGCAGCTCAGGAGCCACATGCAGCTCTTTGGCCCCTTGAGTGTGGCTCTTCCAGCTTAGGAGTACCCTAATTAAGTTAATAACAATGAACCTACCAATGTAGTTTAAGTTTACAAATTTTGGCTCTCAAACGGAATTTCAGTCATTGTACTGTTGATATTTGGCTCTGTTCACTAATGGGTTTGCCGACCACTGCACTAGACCAAACTGGCTCAGAGATGTTTTGTTTTTCTCGGTCTGATCACAGCCACAGACCCATAGCCCTGGAGAATCAGGCCTTTTCATGCTAACTGGTGGGACAGTTAGAGGCTGCTCCTGCACAGAACATACACACTGTGCAGCATGCTTCTATCCTAGAAGCAGCTCTGTGTATGCCAGAGTGTGTCCTGCTGTATGTGCCAGAGCATGCCCTGCTCCCATGGAACACAAAAACCTGCTCTACAAAAACCACAGGGTTAGCATCCCAGCATGCTCCATTTACACCTCTTCCAGGGGAATGCAGGCTCCAGGTATGCCTACTGCTGTGATGAGGCAATCCCAGCTATCGCATTTACACAGCACTTAGGGAAATGTTTGATAAGTTTCAGATGCCTTGGGCATTGCAAAGTGCAGATGCCCAAGGCATCCTAAAACTTCACCGGACGCATCCTAAAACTTCACCCGCCTTCGCACTAGGCCCTTAGCCTGCCAAGAGTGGTACCCATTGGAGAGAGAAATGTATTAAGCTGTCTCAGGCATGTAGATTTCATGAAGTGGGCATTTCATGTAAACTGAAAATCTGCTCCGAGTATCTGTAGCTGGGCCAAATCCCATAGAAAGAAGTACGGATCCTATGCTGATCTCAGTCAGACATCTTTGAAACCTGAAATCCAGTGAAGCATGACTAACTTTGCTGGCCGATTTCAAATTAACCATTAACAACAATGGTTCTCTTTGCCTCTTGCAAATAAAGCCAAACTTCGTAGGAAAAATGGAGTAACCGGCAGGTGAAGCTATTAGTACTGTATATTGTTTCATGACGAGAGTTTCAACTTCAAATTCCTCTTGCACCACCTAGTGGCGAAAAGGCAAAATTGTGCACAGGCTTTATTTCTAATCAGTGCCCCCCCCCCCCGCTTTCCTCAAACAGGAAATCTATCCATCTCTTGTTTTTCATCTCGCCAAGAAAACAATCATTCTCTTGCCAATTGCATGAAGGGTTTCAGCAGCTGGACAACTGTATCAAATGAAACAAAAAGACTATTACTATGTTTATTTTAAAGGACAATGTCTTTTTTTTAAAAAAAAAAGTTCTATGAGGTGAGGCGGAGAAGAAACAGCGAGGGCTGTGTTTGTCGCTACTTTATCTTTCATGGTCACTGGGCTTGCAGTTAGATAATTGCCTCTTGATAATTGCTCAATGCTAGATAAGAGCTGAAGTAAGGCAGTTGGTTTTATCGGCCTTAACATAAGATCCGTCAAGCAGAAGATTAAAGGGGAGGCCCATTGGCAATAGAACCCGTGGTAAAATACACAAATTGCCTATTGCTAATTAGCCCCCACTTTGCGTCATGGCTGCAGTTCTCTGAACCAAAAGAAAAAGGAAGGGGCACACACCACACACACATACAAAAAAAATCCAGAGCTGCAGCTTATTTTCCACAAATCAGCAAGATCAAGCAGCAGAGCTTTTCCTGAACTGAATCATTTCAAGCAGCTCGTCTGGCTGCCTTCCCTTATACAGCAGACCTTTGACATCCGTTGTAAGGAAGTGACCTGTCTAAGCAAGTGGTCAGTAAAGTCACACGCGTCTGATGTAGGTGGAGAATAAAACTGACAGGAGAGCAGGTATAGTCCACGAAATAAACTTCGTCTTCAGTTGGTTGACTGGTGATGGCACTTCCCCATGGAAAGACAAAACTAAGTCTGTGTTCTGACATAACAAAAGGGGCACCTCTGAGGTGCCCCAGAGAGACAGTAGTGTGTGGTCCTCATGTTCCCAAACTTTCTCTAACTGACCTTCCTTATACAGAATGTTTGGGGGCAGCCAAGGACAGACTGGTGCATGAACAATCCCACCTCGAAGCCTTCTCCAAGCCACCTCAGAGTTGCTTTGTTTTGTCATATCTGATCACAGCTAAGTGTGGGAAATATTTTGCTCTTCTCAGTGTCATGTTAGGGTTGGCTCTGTACAGCCTAATAAAGATTGTAAATCTGAGCATCGGTGACACACCTTTATGCTGAGGGGGTCTGTTCACTATAGGCCAGATGCAGACAATCTATATTCAGTTGGAGGTGTTCTATAATAAATTATGAAAAAGTATGACCTATCAATTAGATGAGGTCAAGCTGATGGTGCCCAAGAAAGGCATGCTGATGTGCTGATGATGCTACTGTGGGCACAGTACCAAATATGAACCATTCAGCACAAAAAAACCTGAAGACCTAAAGTGCTAAACCTAAGTCAGACTCCTAGAGTATGAACTCCAGGTCAGCACTATCTAGAGATCTGCACAAACCAATTTGCGAATCTGTAAATTTTTGCATCAGAGAATGTCCAGACATTCAAATGATGCTAACGATGTTCCTGACTCGCAAATGTGAAGATTCAGTCGAATTTTCACACGTTAGCAGTGTTTTACTGATGAAAATGTGCTTTCAATGAAAACAAAGCTGCAAAAATGTCCGTCCACAAATGCAAACATTTGAACGTCCAATTGAATGATTTGACAAGGAAATTAATTTTCAGATGTTCATGATTTTTTCATTGGTGCACATCGCTAGTATTGTCTAGACCAGAGGAAGATTATATGTAGTTATCCAGCTGTCACTCCACCATGAATCCCATCATCAGAACCCATTAGCCAGGCTGGCAGAGACTGATCAGAATTGGAACTCAAAATGTCTGTCAAGCAGCTTTCTTCAATTTGATTCCACTAAGATATTATGGTCTACGGCATTGGTCCTCACTAGTAGGGTTGGCAGTGATGAAACTACACTGACTTGTTGCAAATATTCCAATTGTTTGGTAACAAATCCAGAGAGCTTCTGGGTTTGCATGCAGTGTGTATACTTCTTCAATGAATTAAAACCCTTCCCTCAAGTTGCATCCAATCATTGCTTACTTATTCCGCTTTCTTTGAATAGTCCAAAATAAAGCATGCATATTTCAGAATATCCAAATATAATGGAATAAGTAACCAATGTCTGTTTAGTCAGTTTGGTCTTGTGGTTAGGGTGCTGGACTGTTATCTGAAAATTATCCATTCCACACTCCTCCATGAAGCCAGCTGGGTAACCTTGGTCTAGTCACAGATCTCTTTCGGAGCTCTCACAGCCCCACCTATCTCACAGGGTGTCTCTTGTGGGGAGAAGAGCAGGTCTGCCAGCCAGACCTTATATAGGTAAGAAAAGAGGGGTAGAAATGCCAACTCTTTTTCTTCTTGAGCACCAAACATGGCTAAACGGGCTGGGTAGAGCTCTCTGTGAGACACCTTTCTGCCTCTTTTGAAAGAGTATCTGAGTGCCACCTCACCATCACTATGTGCCACAACTGTTCGATCTGAATTTGATTATCAGTGACCTTAACTCTGTATCTGTTCAGAGCTTTAAAACTTTCTTTCTCTGTGAATCTGAAGGGAAAACAATTACTATGAGCAGCAGTATGGTTGCTCAAAATCAAATACAGAAATCCTGTGGCAAGGTTTCTTGGCTTTTAGCAGGCATGCAAACACACAGAAGTTCACCTTGTAATGTGTTCTGTCAGTAGGCTTAGAATAGCCTCACTTGCTATCACAGGAAAGGCGCTGCATCAGAAACTCACTGACCAAGAGACCTGGATAACCTCTACATAGAGTCCACTGTCATATACAGATATCTACTGGATGCCCAACAAGCAGTTTATCTTTCTGACTCAGGCAGCCTGTAAGAAAATGTTTGCTGAGGTTTGATAGATTTCCACCCAGGTTTCTTGTGCTGCATTCAGTTAACGGTACAGGAAGTGTTTTGTATGCAGGAAATCCAAGATTCACTTCCTGGCATTGTCGAATACAACAGCAAGAGACTCCAGCCTAAAGCTATGAAGTTCTTGCCAGTCTCAGAAATAGTTAGAAAACTGCTTTATACTGAGTCAACAATACAGCTGCCCTTGTACTTGGAAATAACTTGCAGTGAACTAAGGCAAAAAATTTCTTAGTAAACATGCACAAGACTGTTTGAATATCATTTAGGTATCAACATTCCAGTTTTGATTCATGCTTTAACACTATGCATTTCTTAGGAATTGCCATTGTGATCAAGAGTAAAAATGAGCTACTCAAAGGTCTGATTTTGCTGTCCATGTTCCTCAGATCTAACTCAAAAAAGAAAAAGAAAACCTATGATGGTTATAAAAGTCCTATTTACTTATTGTATAAAAGGTAAAGTATCAATAAAAGATTTTAAGGGAAACATTTGGTTCCTTATGTTATGTAGCCAAAGAGTCTCAGGTTTATTGACCCAATTTATTAAGTACTCAGACATAAGAAATAATAAACTTATGCTTCAGCAAAGAACTAACCAAGGACATATTTGAGGTAATCTTCTCCTGAGACCTGGAGAACAATAGTCGAGCACCAAATGATTTACCACTTCTGCAGAAAGGTAACACTCCACTATATTAGCAAAGATCTTTTGACATGGAGATTAAACAGTTAGATAACTAGAAACAAGGAGAGTTTCTGTAAAACCAAAGACCCCAAAACTATAGACTGTCGCTACCTACTGCAAGCAGAACAATGTTGCTGTGACTTCCCTAATACCCCAAATGGAGTCCTCTGTACTCTGGCAGGTCACGCTACTTCATGCATAAAAAGGAAAGGGGAAAACCTTCTTAGGGATATGGGGAGAGGAAAAAGAAGAGACACACCAGGGTTCAAACAAAGGTTTATAGAGACAGTTAAAGTGCACACAGCTCGTAAAAAGCCTAAAAATGACAGCAAGCTGTATTTTGATACTGAGTCATCCCTTAAAAGTATACTGTAAGGGTATGCTGAAGATTTTACGAGATGGTTAATATTGCCAACAGGTGATTGAATAGCTTTCTGTAGGGCCATCAGAGGAGAATCCTTCTGCAGGAAAATAGCATGGAGCAAAAATGTGGTGCTGTGACCCTGTTTACACTAGCTCCTGTTTTTCAGGGAAAGCCATCCTAATTGAATCTACCAAAGGTACATTATTCCACATTATAAATGACAGCCGGGAATGGGGGTTATATTGGGAAGGTTTCAGGGTCTTCCACCTTCCCTTTTCTACCAAAAACAGATTGAGAAGGGATATAAGTGCCCATGCCTTGTGACTTTCATCTTACTGATGTTTCAGATTTACACTGTCTCATTAGATCACAGCAAGAGATGGAACAGCGCTGTTTGCCCGCTGTAAAATCTGTGGTGCTTATTTGCCACTTATCTTCCATTTTGTCCTAGTTTAACAGTATTACTTGTTTATGGCATTTATATATAGTCTTTCTGATAAAAACCTCATGGCAATGCAATACCATTCTCCACCTCTCCATTTTACCCCACAAAAATCTTGTGAGATAGGCTAGGCTAGAGGCAGCACCCAAGTGATGTTCATGGCAATGTAAGGATTTGAACTCAGAAAATCTGGGATTCTAGATTCATCCTCTAACCACTAAACTTCACAAGCTTAGTTAAAATATCACCTCTTTTGTATAATCAAACCATTTCCCGAACAAGATCTTAGAGTAACAGCATGCCATATTTGTTTCTGAATGCTTTTGCGAAAAAAATGTGCATTCCTATAAACTGTGAGCAAAATCTACAAATCGAAGCCTTGCCTTCAAATTCCTGCCCTGATAGTAACAATCATTAAAACTTTCTATTGTGCACTAATATTGTTATCCTCACATGAAAACTATAGTAGTGACTGTCCTGATCACAGGCATCTGCCACCTAATAACATATTTCATACGTAAACTTGCCTTAAAACAAAATAACTGGCATTTTTTCAAAGGAATATGGACAAGAGCAGTCAATCTCCCACTTTCAGGTACTCTGTTCATTTCACGCATTTTCTATCTATCTAAATATCTGGTGTGAAGCTTGAGAAACCCAGGACAGTGATTTCGGTGGATCCAATATTTGTGTCAATGGGGCTTCTTGCTTGGGATTTCATGGCCTCCAAGACTGTCTCGACTAGTTATGGGACCACACAACTGCAGGTCACCTCTTTATCAGACTACGAGGGTGTGTGAGAATATACCTGGACAATTACCCCCCTTCTCATGGTCAGCTAATGTGCTATTTTGTCACCAATGCTGTATGAAAGTGCTGGGATCAGACATCATTTTTTGGAGTGAAATGTCATCAGTATGATGACGTTCAACCCTATTTCTCCTTAACGTGTGAAACACGAGACAGGCTGTGAAGTGCATGATGAGGACTGAATCCCAACAAAACAAAGTATCTGGATATGAAGTTTTCAAACATGGGAATGTTGTCTGTTCTACAAGGGAGTACACTCCCTTTCACTGAACAGATCTGAAACCTGGGGGTACTTCTGGAATGATTAGTGTCACTGGAGGCTTAATTGACCTCTGTGCCTAGAAGAGCCTATTGCCAGTTTTAGCCTAACCTTGACCACTTTTCATTTGGATTACTTTAATGCACTCTGTGTTCGGCTACCTTTGTAGCTGGCTTGGAAGATGCAACTAGTGAAAAGCTCAGCACTCAGGTTGTTGCCTAGTAATGCACAAATCACACCTGTGCTTCACTCTCTCTTCCTTTCAATGTTTTATTGTCTCTTGTAAGCCACCTTGAATTGCTGTGAAACAGCATAAAACTTGATTGTCTTTCCCATTATTGCAATCATCTGTGAAAATCCACCTTCGGGTGCCAGTTACTGGATGTGATCTTGTAGTGTCCCACTGGCTGAAAACTTTTTTGTCCGCCTAGACACCCCCCAGTGTTTCTTGCTCCATCCATTTTTAAATCTGTTCTATATTTTACTGGATGCTGTGTTTACTTTTGTTTTTAGATTTATATTGTAAATCAGCTTTGGAATCTTTTTGGTAATGTAGCAGCATATAAATATTTAAGTATATTATTGCCTTCTTTCCCATTCTTACCCACTGTGTCTAATATTCCCAGTTGGTCTTCCATCCAAGTAATGCTTAGCTTCCGAAACCATATTAGACTATAAGAGTAATTAGTGTAGATATAATAGTTAGGACACAGTGTGGAAAATACTTAGGCCCTGGTGTTTGGTTACTGCACCCTAGTTCAAAGTGCAGTGTGAACTCAAAATAAACAAGAACTGTAATCAATGCATTTATTCTGCAGTGGAACAAAACAGACAAGGGAACTACAGTGCAAACCAGTCTTTGCCAAATCTTGTACTTTGCACATCTGTTCTGAGTTCTGTCCAAAGGGAGGGTCAAAAACGCTTGCTCCAGGCTTCAAAAATGTTGCTGCTCATGGCATTTTCATTTTGGGCCTAATTGGAGACTTTTGATAATTAAGCCTAAAACTCAGAGGACCATTATTTTAACCAGCTTCTACTGTGCAATTTAAAACTACTCAAACCTAAGGGAATATCAATCAGCAAAGCACACACACACAGAGAGCTTTTAATAATCTTCATGTTATTAGTCTTTATTTCAAAGAAGCATGCAGACCTTTTTTTGCATGCAATGGGTATTTTAAATGGGATGGAGCAATGTTAGGGATTCTTCAGTTAGAAGAAGTGAAAACTCTGCTATTGGTTGACCCAGATTTACATCCTCTATAGACAAGCGGTGGAATCCAAAGATGGATGTATGGAGACCCACAGCAATGCTTCAAACCCAACTTGGGGGCAATTCCCCCTTTTTACAATAATTCTAAGCACTTTATGGAGCCTGGCATCCATGAGGATAGATACAAACTTCCAATAGTTTTATCCAGCAATAGAAAGAGATGATGGAAGTTGGAATCTGGCAAAATCTGAAAGGAACCAGATGCCTCATCCTCGCCTTACAAGTTTGCAGATGAAAAATATGCCATATGCAAAAGTCAAAGGCATTGTTACACAGACCGTAGTCCATGAAAATCAACATGAATAATGCTCTGTACATACAGAAGTATTCTTGAAATTCTGAGACTTGCAAAAAAAGAAAATAATAATTCTGAACAGCCTGTGATGCCATTCAAGAAACAGCTTCTACATCCCAAGGTTTTTCTATTTAAAGATCAGTACAGTTTGATTCAAGCATAAGAAACCATCTTTAAAAGGAAAGGCCTGCCTAGAATATAATAGAATAAAATAACCATCTTCAGAAAAAGCTTGGCTACTAGCAATGCAAGTGTTATGTTTTGTTTCTGCAGTTCCAACTGAAGGCAGTTGATCCCAGTGAAAGGGATAACTGGATTTAATTCAATACCAATATGTTGAAAAAGTCTGCAGAGAACAAGTATGATTCCACAATTAGTCCATATTTTATGAAAATGACATACTCTCAGTAACTTATATGGCTGATAACGCAGTACATGTAACTAAGAATACTGCTTTGTATAAGAATACTGCTTTGTATAAGTGAAAAATTGTTGTAAAAACTCATTTGTTACAAAATATTTGATCTTCTTGTATTATTTTGATTAAAATCAATGAACTCTTGTTCATCTATTTTGAATTCCCTAAAGGGGGACCTTACTGGCTAACTTAAGGGGTTGTTGTAAAGATGATACGAGTACAGTTGAAGCACTTTGGATTGTTTTTTAAAAGTGTAAGCAGGAACAACTCTTCTGTGCTACTTTTAATTTCTTCTGGTGTTTGCAAAAAAAACCCAACCCTTCATTTTCTTACTATGACAGCTGTATCTGTCATGAAAGGAACACAGCTTATGAACAGATTATGATAATCTGTTCAGTAAAACCTTGCGACTCGTCATTTTCACTTACCACATAAAGAGGGCAACACTTGAAATGGATGGCTTCAAGGAGAGATGCTCAAATGCAACCACTGAGATATTTGTGGACTACAATCGCCATCATTTTGTGTGTGCCAGGAACGTACTTCTGCATGGTCTAAAAATCTGCATGGAGATAAGAGTTTGGTCTTGTGGTTACTTGGTTCGATTCCGCACTCCTCTTATGAAGCCAGCTGGGTGACCTTGGGCTAGTCTGAGCTCTCACAGCCCTCCTACCTCACAGGGTGTCTGTTGTGGGAAGAAGAACAGAAAGCTTTGTCAGTTACTTTGAATCCCCTTAAATGGGTGAGAAAAGTGGGGTATAAAAGCCAGCTCTTCTTCTTCCCTCAACCAATAGGCTCTTACCAGATGGATCTCCATGAATATGAAACTCCCCCTTCAAGTTACTCCTAATTCCCATAGCTCTGGGCTTACTCAATATCTCAGAAAGCTGAAGTCGAAGGCTCATATATATTTTGAAGCAGAATGTTTCTTGTGTGATATTATTACTTTAGCATCTAAAGTTTAGCACAACATCCAAGCTCTACTAGCTTTGAGATTCCAATTACAAATATGAGAATTAGTCTAAAATCACATTCATTTAAAACAGCTTAATGCTCAAAGGGAGAAGACAACTTGAAAGGGCACCATCTAAAACAAACTTGAGTTTATAAAAATTGGCAGAAACTCTTGCCTGGCTCCTTTCATTTTGATGGGGTTACAGTGGGTTATTATCAGAAGTTGAAAGGTCTTGAAGCTTTCGTTTTGAACCCACAGGTGTTCTTTGTAGGGTCTATTTTTTAATAAGAGTATTATTTGTTTTTTTAAATTAGCTCATATTGTGAGCTACCACATCTGTGCTATGTGGTAATGAAACCCAGGGGGAGGTCACAGCAGGCAGGGGGCTTCAGCATGAAGAAAACATCTGGATATCGCTTTGAGATTCACTTGCAGCTTCTTATATTTTATTAAGTGGGGGGGGGGGACGGACCCTAAGCTAAGGCAGCACCCAGAAAGGGAGAACAAAAAGGCATGAAGGGAAGCCTAGGTATGGACAAATTATATTTTATGCAACAAATCTGGGGGAAATTCAACAGACTATTTATGAGGGAGCATCTTTTTTTGTTTTGTTTTGTTTTAAATGTGATACCCTGATAAAATGTCTGTTTTCTTTTACAGGATGCTACTGTTTTCCATGTTGAGGCACTGTCACATTTCTTGAGTTTGGGAAAAGATGCCCCTAAAAACACCTGGATTCATTCTAGAGCTATGCAACTGCCAAGTAAAAGATAAATGAAAGAACTGCCTCTGTAAGGTTTACAGACTCTTTTTAAGGGTGGATTTTACATTTGAGTTAACATAGGCTCCCCTGCTTTCATCACATCTCTTCCTAAGCTGGTAGTATTTTTAACCTTCAGGAATCCCTTCAGCTAAAGCTACAGATCATCCAAAAATCCCTGAAATTCTATAGGACAGTTGGCTCAGCAAGTAATGCTGATCACTAAGTATTTAGGAACCATCCCATTAAGAGATCAAAGCAAATACTTAAAGTGGAGTTGGCCGAGTGTCCCATAGCTAAAAGGCAACTGCAGCAGAGAACACAAAGATCTCTAGACTTTTAGAAACATGCGTTTATGCCTATAGTTACTGGCTAAAAGGCAGAGAAGCTGTACTGGCTCCATCAAATTCTGGGAGTTTTCTCAAAAGACATTTATGGAAAAGAGTGTTTCAAGAAGGCAGTAACATGCTTGTCTGTATTGACCTCAAAACAAAAGCCCCACTGTTCTCTGAAATGGAAAACTCTTAAGAGATGCAATCAGGACTTGGCATTGGAGCAGCTGCTGCCACCTGGAAACCCTTTTTGTGCCTATACTAATAATCAGAGAGCTGTGATGCCATTTCACCAAGCTCCCAGTGAGGGAAGCCAGGATCAGATATAATATGGGTATCTATTCCTGGCCAGGATAAGCACCAGCTACTAAGGCTCAAGTAGATTCTTTTCAGAGCGTGAATTGAACCCATGGAGGGCTTTCCGTTTTGCTTATGCAACACTTCTTCAGCAGTTTTGCCCCCCACCCCACCCCCGACTTCATTTCACACTGAGATCTTCTCACTGCTATTACTGCTAGAGACATACTGGTGCCTATTTGAACTTCTTGAATTGCAAATACCAATTTTATAGCTTGCCATGAGACTATTCACCTGCCCACCCATCAGATTTTACAGTTAACTGTCTTCTAGGCTCCCATATGCATGTAAGATTCTAGGCAACTTTTTGGGTTTTTTTACGTCACAGAATGTAAAGCCTATTTTAGCTGAGGCATGTTTAACTGCACACAATAATTATGAGGCTGACATACTCAGGCAGACCTTTTCAGCTTCAATCGCTTGCAGTGCTGCATCAACTACCAAAAAATAGTCAGTGTGAATACTTTAAGAAGACAACAGACTCGCCTCCCCCTTTCCCACTGGGCATTTTATTTTGTATATCATTTGCATCAGGTAATCCACTGAAACACTTCAAAAAACAGAAAGCTCTCAGCAAAGTACAGGGAAAAAAAGCAATTATCTCAAACAGTTGTGATAAAATGGTTTTAAATTTGGGAGAGTACAGTATTGCGCAACTAAATCGGCACATGATGAGAAAGGAAAACCCAGGAGTGAGCATTTTCTAACATGGATTGTGAGGGAAAAGGCACTATTTAGCTGTGTGTATTAAAAAAATAATGAGGCACAATCCATGTTCTCAAAATTACATTCGGCTTTGCTTCTGAAATGCTCAGTTTAACACAGAAGCCTATCTCTGCTGAGAAGTCCCATTGAGCCCACCGGTGCTTACTTCCAGGAAATTAAAGTTAGTACTACAGCCTTTGATTTCTAAAATTTAAAGACAAGCAAATGAAAAGATTTTTAAGCGGCACTGTTTCTAAAAATGCTTTTCAAGAAGGGCTTCAATTTAAGAATAGGTATCTCAGAGGGTTACATAGCTGGATGAACT
This sequence comes from Aspidoscelis marmoratus, assembly GCA_014337955.1. Classification (NCBI taxonomy): domain Eukaryota; kingdom Metazoa; phylum Chordata; class Lepidosauria; order Squamata; family Teiidae; genus Aspidoscelis; species Aspidoscelis marmoratus. The sequence continues at coordinate 48,540,173 of MTQE01001134.1, read as the reverse complement.
TAAAATAGGATCTATCCTGGCAACAGACCACTGATCAAACTGTTCCATTTTATTTTCTAGTACAGCAGTCATAAAATGTTCCACTTATAAGACTGAAATTGGCAGAGAACAAGATGTAGGCCTTTTAAGCATGCTCTAAAGCATAGTTAGGTATTGTGCATATCTTTTATATTAAACATTTCCAAAACAATCATGATGGTTAAAAAAAATAAAAGCAGACCTAGTATTTCAGCTGCAAATCTATGCATGGTTTCTTAAAAAAAATTATTCACCTCAGATGGGCTTTAGTTGCAAGTTCATGGCTGCAGATCAGTGTGTTTTAAACTGAGACAAATATTTAGGATTGCAATTAAGCAAAAGTTTGATCATGTTCAGAAATGCAAGATTATTTGAGGCATTAGAGTCCTGAAGAGACTAATTTGTTACAATATAGAAATTATACATTTTGTCTTGTTTTAAATTACTTAACAAAAATTACATCTGTGTGAACAGAATGCATTTTGTAGTTTACTTGTTTCTTAAAATTCTCCTTTTGATTATACAGGAGTGGCTGTAGTTCACTGGTAGAACAAGGAGAAAGCAGAGGATTGCTGGTTCATTCCCCAGCATCCCCAAAAGTAGGCAATGACAAACCACTTCTGTATCTCTGCCAAGAAAACTGCATAGAGGTGCTGATGGAGGTGCCCATGAGGCTATCTAGGAGATTAAATGGAAAAAGGTCTGAGTGTTTTCTATACAAAAATATTACCATAAGTGGAATTTCAAACAAATACTGTTTGGTTATGAAAGGCAGAAGTTTTTCTAACCAAATTTGAAAACATGTTCAGAACCAAAGTTCGAAAACCAGTTAATCTGAAATGTTTGGTCAATTTAAAGATAAATTCAAATTTAATGAGCATAAGCAATACAATTAAAGAAGCACATCAGCCAAACACAAAATGAAAAAGAGCCTTCAAGATAGTTGCAGGGTTGATGTGGCCATTCTAACACCTGCCAATCTAGTAACTGCAACAAAGGACTACTATTTGGGCTCATGGAAGTTGATCTCAGAACTCAGAGAATGCTGATCAAATGTTTTGCAGACTTCAGGACAGGACCCCCAAAAGGAGTAGGATATATACGGGAAAGCAAAGTTACTCAACCATTGTAATTTCCAGAATAGATAAAGCAGTAGAGTCCAGTGAAGCAATGTATTATATCGATTCTTTTATCAGTTTCACTTTCACATGCAGCACCTGCATGTACAGGTTTCTCATATATTTTCATGAAAGAAGCAATCCATGCGGATAAGCCACATCCCCATGTACTGCTATTCATTGGATTAGTGAACTATTGAGGAGGAGGAGCTGCTCAGTGGTAGAGTTCATGCTTTATATGCAGAAAGACCCAGATTCAATTTCTAGTATATCCAGGTAGGACAGGAAAAGGTCCTGCCTGAATGTTGTCTGGCAGCAACCTTCCAAACTAAGGCTGATTGCGCACTGACCAGTATACTGAACCAGCATGTGTCCTTGGACCTTCCCTTCCACATGCTGGTGTGGTCAGACTACATCGGTCAGCTGGAGGGAGGCTCCTAGTATACTTGCCATTCCAGAATACTGGCTAGTGTGGAATTGCCCTTAGTTTGGAAGGTTGATACATAGCTGGATCAGCCAAAGCACTGAGTCAGTAGAAGGGAAACTACACTACACCAGCATTAACAAAATGCTTAATCATAAGAAACAGTATACATCCTAACCTGCAACCAGCTCCCTGGTGGTTTGTAAAAAATGATTTAAGCATAAATAAAACAATCCTACTGGTTACACTAAACAACTGTCATATGGATTATGGGCTACCAATGAAATAAAGAAATTAAATTTTGATTTAGCTGAAAATGCAGTATACTATTAATTAGGTGAACTGACAAAATCTCCTTGTTGCAGAAGCCACAGAAAGAATATTAGTTTCAACAATCCAGTGAATACTACGAGACACAGAAGATAAGCTATGACTACATTCAATGGGACATACATTTTCTCAGCCTTCTATTTCTTGTTCCTAGCATTTTACGTTCAAAATCAACCATTTTTAATGGTCATTTTGCAAACAACATATTCAAAGCTTTTTATTTAAAAATGCAAAGCATTACTGCTAGCAGCTGGGGTAAGCAAAAAATTAACTTCAGGTCCTCATACCATTATGAATGACAGGGTGAAGGGCTGCAACGTTGGAAGTCCTCCCTATCCATGACCCTTTCCATGTAAGGAGCTGTGGAGCTTAATGCCCCTAATGTAATGCTAATAATCTAATACTGCCTGAGCACTGTTTACAAATGCCAAGCAGCATATCAAGATCCAAAGCTATAATCTGAACCTCAGATGCAAATCAATATTCCAACAAGCCATGGTTCTGACAGCAGAGGTAATGTAATTACCATTTATGGTGGGATTTAACTCCATTCTAAAAGCCATGAGAAAAAAAGGGCAAAATAAAGTAAAATCATAAGCCGTTCACTGGTTATTCTGGAATAGAAACAAAGGTTTGGTCATATGGCTGAACTAACTTGTGTGCAAATAAGAGACTTCACTCACAGCTAGGAAAATAGGTTAAGGAGACTTAACTGATGACAAAACATCTGAACAATTTGTTGTTTTTGGAAAACAAATTCCTAAATATCTTGATTATTATAGAATATTATGGATTTGGAAATACAGAGCTTAAGAGATAGCAGTCAGAAAAATTCTTAAAACGCATGTGAATAAAATGAAATGATCGGATATCTCAGGGATCCAGTCTTGATCACCCCGTCTTTGACCACAAAGATTCAGATGATTTGGTTCTAAAACTATTCTCCAGCTATTTTGACTACAAACTGGCTTCTAAACCATTTTTAAGCTTGCAAAATAGATTGTGTACAAGCAGTATATACCAAGACAACAACAACAAACTCTACATACTGCCCATATGAGCTTTCTGTCCAAGTTATATATTCAGTTACTCTTGTAACTTTGCAAGCATGTTCAAGAGTTTGGGTCTGTATTGCAACGTGTAAACATTGACACCATAATTCAGTGTGCTCTTTCTAAGTAATTTGCAACTGCTGAAAGGAATAAAATACAGATAAGACAGTACCACAACAGTGATGTTTGCCTAAAAATATTTTTCATTCAAAACAACTGTAATTTCTGCCAATATCCTTTAAAATTGCAGCAATTTCTGCAGATCTATCATTCGTTCACACAATAAGAACAAAACATTAGAAACATTCTCTCCCCCAAATGGAGTAGTATCCAGTTTTGAAGACCAGGCATAGGCTGAATATAACTCAAGAAATCTAATTCAAGACATGAGATCTAAGCTAACACTATATAATTGCTAGACCATGGGTTTGAGAAGCACCTGGGAAACAAAGAAATTATTTTCCATTGATACTATCCACTTGCTGCCCATTAAATACTTCGCATGTATACTTAGAATGAAGCCTCGGTGTGTTTTTATAGCTTATCCTCTGTAACATGCTAATGACTTCAGACTAAATATCTAAGATAAACTGAAATCTCAAAACATTATAAACAACATCTTATTAAAATAGAGTTGCTCCTTGCTTTAATGGCACATCCACACAGTGGAGATTTTGCCATGAATAGTAATTATTTCATCTCATGAACTCTGCTACAGTTCTTTCCAGGTTCCATAGGCAACTTCAGAAACCATTTACATCCCCATATGCTGAGGATTCATGGTGGCCATATACTGCTGTCTCTTGCTCTTGTGAAACAGAGAAAAAATTCCATAAGCCCCACTAATGATAGCTTTCCTTGCCCTCTGAGCATCAACATCTGAAACAGAACACATTTGTTCACAATCTTGCCTTTTGAAGTAGCCAGCAAGTGGAAGAGTAATTAATTTTACACTCATGTGTCTCTTTCAGTTGAACCAACATGCCTGCAAAATGTTCTGACTTGTGATAATACTATAAAAAAGAATGTGTAATACAAATGACTATTAAATGAAAAGACAGTGAAATGTTCATATTTCTAAGAGCAAGGCAAAATTAGGAACAGAGTAAATTAAAAGCTTCACTACCTTCTTGTAACAGCATCATGTTTTTGGCATCAAAACATTCCACTTATAGATCACTAATTTCTAGCAGAGATACAATTTTGGTAAACTTTCCTTATCAATAAATCTATACTGCACTTTAATGCCTTATAGTATATAAAGTTCAAAGGCCAATTTTAATTCAATTTAAAGAAAAATCTTTAAATCTTAATGTTTTTTTAAAGCCTCCCGATGAAAACATCTGCAGTTAGAGATTGTTAAGAACTGCCAATTTTGTTTTTAAAAGTTGCATGCTAGTGTCCAACTGATTGCTAAACAACTTCATCTACGTAAGTAATATTAAGGTGCTAATCATGGCAAATGCAAGTTTACTGAAGTAACATAAGGCAGTGCTGTGAAACTGACGTCAATTTGTTTGTATCTTTCTTGGCCAGGCCACATGCTTCTGTTTCCCTTTTCCTTTTAAGCATGATAAAAGAATGCAGATTAAGAAGTTTTCTCTAAAAGGGCTCCTGGATACACACATTGTGTACTTAAAGTTGTTGAGGTCACTGCAGTGCATTGCAGTGATGTCCAAGAGTTAACTCAAAGCTTGAATTTGAACAGCAGGTGGGATGCTTTTACTTTACATACAACAAAACTGTGGTGCAAAAACACTTTTAACTAGCCACTTGAAACCTTTTGGTCCAAATACATAAAATATGCATTATTTACAGCACTTTACTCCTTTTGCAAATGCAATGCTTTAAAACACATTATAAAGCACCTTAGTAAAAATATTCTACAGGTAAAAGTATCTAAGTAGGAAACCCTTAACCATACCACAGCTCACTAGTTGAGTCATAATATGGATTCACCAGCAGTTCTGTACAATACAAATATTCAGTGGAACAATGATACAGAATTCACTATTTGCTGTATACTGATGTGCAAGCAAAAGCTTGCTTTTTAAGAGAGCTTTCCCAACCTTAGTTGGAAGTAGAGACACTGTTCAAGGAACTGCCTTTCAACAATATCACCATGGAATTTGAATTTTTCAACACAATGATAATCAATTTTGCCTAAAATGAAAACTCACATTGATAAAATATGGGCTAGTCCAGCTGTGTCACTTCTCAGCAGAACATGATTGAACATTCCAATAAATGCCATGTGATATGAATTCACAAGAACAAAGCACAGATGTCAGCCAGTTATTAACATTATTCATAAGTGTGTACAACCCAAACCTCCAAGATGAAGACAGGGAACTAAGAGCTTCCTCTTCCCAAGAGTTGCATAAAATAAACTGTCCTACAAATCAAAAAGCGCATAAAGGGTATCTTTTCATTTCTATACTTTGAGTTACACAGTTAGTAAGTAGTTAGTTTCTGTTAGTGTATGTGTAGGCTTCTCCAGGTGTGCAGTAGTAACAAACAGTAAAGAAACTGAAGTTTATATATTTGGATTACCAACGTTATCTAGTCAGTAGTGATCTTCTTTGCTTAACCCACAGTTCATTTTATTGAGCTCAAGCATCCCAGCTGAAATACCAGCAGTCTGCAGGTTGGAGCTGAGTGTAAGAATGTGACCCACTGTTCTAACCTAAAAATACACACTGTTCTTAGTTCGATTTAGGATAGATCTTTTCATAGAAAAAGTTTTGTGCCAGAATGTACAGTTCTCCATCTTTTTCCCGAACTGCATGTGCTCTGACAAACTGAAATTGCTCCAGTGCAAATTCATAGAATTCATTCTCCATCTTCCATATTTCAGACTGTTGCAGCTTTGCAATGGTTTCTTTTGTGGGGAGTTTCTTCTCTGTTGTCTTTCTAAGGTGAGACTTCTTGCCTAAGAGCAAAACAAAATCATAATGTCATTTTGACTTATAGGTTGTAGTATCCCAGAAATGCACACACAGAACAGGAAAAGGTTGCATTTGTCTGACTAAAGATACTCTTTAGTCAGCATGTTGCTAAAGGGGTATGTCACAGACCAGAACTTGGGTGAAGATGCATTAGGCTTTTGAGACATAAAGATTGGAAGGTTCAACATTAGGTTACTCTCAGAGTACGCTTTCCTCCTACTGTTTAAAAGGCTTAATTATTAAAACCATAAAGTGCAGGTGTTTGCACATGCAACTGTATTTCCTTATATCTATTTAAGGTTAGCTATTGCTATCATGATTAATGGCTGTTCTGAAATTCAGAACTGCTGAAAATAAAAGTGATGAAATTAATAAAAATAAAACTCAACATAACAATTAGGCCATCTGTTTGCTTCACTGAATTCACAATAAGCCCTAACGGATGAACACATAAATATATATTTTGCCTCTGTCAAAGCTTGTTCAAGATGCCAGTACAGTATTTATTTACTTTTTTCTACTTTTCTTCTGCCTGGAACCCAAGGTAGCTTCCATGTGATCCCCAGCAACCATCCACTGAAGCCCAGAAGGACTGAAAACTATACCCTAGGAATGTGCAGTAGTGGCAGTGGTAGTGGTAGGGGAAGGGGAAGAGGAATCTTTACTGGCCAAAAAACACGGAAAGTTTAATGAAGCAAGCAGGTAGACAATGTAGGCAAAGAAAGTGCTTACTACTTCTCCTACAAAACAAGGGGACAGTAAATACAGCGACATTCTTCTATACAAAATGAATTTAAATTATTTTTCAGCTTCTCAGTATCAAGCTGGCAATCCTTCCTCTTCCTTCTTTCCAACAACACAACTGCTGTTCTTAATGACTAATCACAGCCCCTCAACATATTGCTGTCAAACTAAGTAAATATCTGGAGCCCAACATGGCCATTGCGCAGTAATTCATACTTCATTCGTTGCTTTCAGCCAAATGTAGTAGACACTGCATGCGTGCCAAGTTCATGGAAGAGAAAAACAGTAAAAGGCCTCTGGAATTGTATGTATCTCCACTGGCAGTCAGTGTCTTAGGAATATAAAATAATGGAGCACTGTCTCAGAAAACTATGTCACCCGAAGAGAACTTTGGTTATTGGATGGCTATGTAAACTCAGTAAATAAGTATATAAATTGTATAAAATGTGAAGGTGATCTCATAGATGGCCATTTAAATACCTGTGCGATATAGTTCTGTAGCACCCCTGAAGAAGCGGGGCAAAGCTGCCTCCAGCAACATAATAAAGTCTTCAAGCTCTTCAGTAACTCCCACTAGGAAATATTCATTAATCAAGTTGTATTTGGCTTGTTCCAAAGCCCATCTGCTTCCCACATTCCTAAAACGATAAAAAGTAATTACAGGAAGGTTTTGATGTCTGCCAAGAATTTTGGTTCCCTTCATTTAGATATTCTCACACCAGGCTAAAAGAATGGGTTAGTTGTTATCTTTGCACAGGCAAGAAAACAAAGTTTCAGCCACACACATTTTTAATTTCCTTTCCTCTTTCCTCTGCTCTCCAGTTTTGCTCTCTTCATTGCCTAGGTTAGATGTCAAAAGATTTATGGCTCTGATTTCTAACTTTTTGATAACACTAATGCCTTTTTCAAGAAACATTTGCTGCTATACTGAAGTATGCAGGAGTATCAATTTTAATGCAGCATAAAATTGAAACTGAAAGGCACATTTGAACTATGTAGTACTCTTCCACAACAGATTGTAAAATATTACATATAAGAGGACAAACAAGGTTGGGGGGGGTACCTCCCATTTTTTAATGGTTAGATATTTGAATGGTACCTCATACTGAAAGCGTGCACTCTCATCTTGAATGTAACAAATCTCCTCTATACAGAAAGAGAGGATAGTAGGATCCCTAGAAAACTTCATGAATTGCCAATCTGCAGACAGCAAATCTTGGCACCTATAAAAAAATTATGGTTGATCAAGTCATCTCAAAACTCCACCGGAGTTGGGGAGAAATGAGGGGGGAAGAAGATGTACCTTGTTTCTAATGCCTTCTGAGGCCGCAGGAATCACTGTCAAACACATACAAGTACCTCGGGGAAAAAAATTAACAGTGTCAAAACTCACAACTAGCCAAAGCATGTAGAGTCTCAACTCATTACGGCCGAAAGTGCCAAACTCCAGAATGAAAAAATGCTCGTCTCCAGAGCTAACTCATAAACCAGGGATATCAAAACATAATTCTGCAGATGTGTAGATACAAAAACATTTTTTAGAACCTGAAGAACTAGGGAGATGACTGTATAACAAACTTATCATACTTGAAATTGCCTTCAGATACACCATACGACTGTCTGTATTAATTGATAAAATACTCAAGTCCAGTCTTTCTTAAAGCTGATAAGTCAGCTATCAACAAAGGCTAAACTGAAATACTGATATGACAGATCACATCCATACCACAGTATTCATTTCTGAAATCTTTTCAGAGAGATTTGGAGAGGAAAGCATTATGAAAGATGTTCACATTTTCCTTGTCACTAAGTTTACTTTCCCATTGAAATAGCTAGCACCAATTAGGGTTAGACCTCCCCACTTTTCTAGCATGGGTTTACTATACTAACACAGCCTGACAGTTGCTAAACAACACCCAGCACCCTAACCACTGTAACTGGTAAAAGATGATGGGAGCTGGAGTTCATTGACTTACAACAGAACTGTATTCTGATGTTGTTCCCTCACAAATGACATAGCAGAAGTGACTCTGGAGAAATCCCTTGAAGTTCTGGGTGTCTTCAAAATCTGCTGAAGAATATTAAGGCAACTCTAGGAAGTAGTGAGGAATGGGTGAAAGCAATAAAAGCCCTTTTCTCATTCCTGTCAGTGGTTTTACACCAGATGGATAAATGAACAGATCTAAACAAGGAAGACTTTCAGAAACAAATTCCAAAATCTCATAGTCCTACATTTTTTAAATAAGATACTCCATGAAGGACATTGAAGGAAATATATGTAAACAGCTGATAGTTGTATAGAAAGTGCAAAATAAGTCACAGCTATACCTCATATTTATAGTTCAGATCTGTGATTTCCTAAAACCTAAGGCTTTGGTTCTAATTTGTATTTGAGCTACAGTTTAAGCCAGGTTTATATTCTTACCAACATTCAGAGCTGTGGCCACAGAAGAATGGAATTTGAAGCCAGAGTTTTTCTGGGGCACAATCTGAGCCTCCAGCTGCTACACATTCATCAAAAGTCTGGAACAAAGACAAATTGAGCTATAAATTTCCACCTTACATAGCAAAGTACTTCATATTGATCTGCAGCTGTACATTACTTCATAAGAGCTCCCTAGCAAGCCTATGTCTGAACTACATATAACAACAGTCTTAGAGTCAACTTGGATTGGAAATGAGATGGTAGGTAGATGGACTACATAGAGATCCATGTATTGGAGAGGCAACTGCTAATGTTCAGAGATTGATTATGGTATCCAAAAACCTGATGCACATTAAGTTCTATAGGCAACATTAGCATTCACTATCACCTCATTCCATGCTATTTGCAGCAAGAAGGGAATGGTGTGCTTCAATGGGTCCTGAGTACTTGTACAATAAGTCAGATGGAAAAGCATATTTAAAATGCATTTATTCTACATTTGTTCAAAACACTCTTTCAAGCAACTGGAAATGATATGCACTCCCTTAAATGGAGGTCAGTATAGAGGCACCTTTGCAACCAACCAGAAGCTACATGCAGACCTTAAACCTGGGCTGACCAGCTGTATTTCAGCCTCCTAGGCCTTTTCTCAGCCTGAGGGTGTCAGGGCTATGCTCTACTGTGTGGTCATATGGATCTTCAGGTCTCAAAGACTTTTCCTTGGACATCTAAAGGGCAAATATTTGGTTTAGTGACACTTGCCCTTTAAAAGGCCAGCACAAGGTAGGGAAAGATTCATGGTAGCACAATGAAGGCCCTGTTCCTCAGGCTGAGAGAAGGCCTGAGAGAAGACTTAAATACAATGAGCCAGCCCAGGTAAGGTCTGCATCTAGCAGTTCCAAATTACTTGAACAGCATTTTGCACACGTCTATTCTCTTCACAAAAGCCAGTCTCAAAGTAAGCAAGGCATATGACTGGCATTCCACCAGATAACTACATTAAAACTCACTTCCAAATTCACCATAAAAGTTGGGAACTGTCTTTAATGCAGCCCTGAAAGAAATGTGACCAATATGGAGGCTGCAAAACAAACATGTTGGCACACATTCCATGCAGATACCAGATAGCATTAAAGCTAAATACTGGTAAAAACAAAACTAGCTTGCCCACCTTAAAAGGCTTACTGTGCAAGTCAAGTAGAGTGCCCTCTTGTATTGACAATAAATTAGATGCTAGCACTTCTGTTTAGCAACCTCCACATTGGTCTTATGTTAGAGCTAAATCTATAGTTTTCAGCAAAGCCCAGGAGGGAGTCGAGGCAATCCCTATACACACCTAGTCAGATGCAACACAAAAGTCAGCTTAGGCAGAAGGTTCTCCGCTGTTCTTATGAGGACATCAATACAGGTACAGACCTTCAAACAGCACTAAATACGGTCATGTGATGAACTAGTTGGCACTTGTGTCTTTTCTGTTAGCAAAATGTGCTATCACTACTAAGAGCTGATTTTTCAGATCACATTGTTCCAGTGCTATGTAATAAGCCCATATCAGAATCCAACTATGTAAAGAGGAAAGTGCTTGTTGTACTCTAATTAAGCACTGAAACTGTACATATGCAATCTACTTGTTGTTTACATCAGCTTTCCACTACAGTGAAAATAAACAGAATACTGCATTTCAGCAAAGACAAAGCTTAAAAGGAGAAATGGAAGGGAGGGATGCATCATTAGGATAACATATTTTTAGGAAGGTGTCTTAACTTAGTAAGAAGATGAGTTTTGTGAGCCACCTCTATGTCTGGAGACATGAATTATCTATTTGTTAAGATAAGTCTACAGAATATACCACCATGTGAGCATAAAAAAGAAATCATCCAGACACACATCCCTCTCAGCATATCTGAATATTTTAGCCTGAACACCAACCGTTGCCCTATTCATCCCATCTACCATGTGATGCATTAAGCTGACCAAAACTGCACTTAGGAGTATGTTTAATAAGTACATAGATTCACTGGCAGAGATTCACTGGCAACTGATGTTGAAGTCAACTTGTTTTCTGGTCACAGTCAGAAAACTGAAGAGCAAAATAAAATGTTTTCTACTTGTGAAGAAGCTATTAGGAAGCAACAGCTAGGATATATTTCTAACCATTGTGATTTGCCCTGAGACTTTTTGGTGAAGGACGGGACATAATTTCTTTTAAATCAATAAAGGTTCAGGACTGCAGTCTTAAATGGAGTTGCACTCCTCCTGAATGGTCAGAGGTGATACCTTGGCCATGATCAATTATGTGATTTAGTGATACTACCTGACATATCACTCCAATCAAGCATGCAGCTAGCAACCCAATGTTCTAGATTGGACTACAGTACTATAATGAACTCTTCAATGATTGCTGTTGGGTGGAAGGCATTTTCTGCCTATCATTGCAAACTCCACAACCCACTTCTGTCTGCTTATTTGTTTCTGAGTAGACGTCAAAGAGTTGATACTAATTTTTGAAACCTAAATTGGCAGTCCTGTTACTTTATGGATTGCTTTTCCTATTTGCTCCTCTACACATGCTCTTGATTGCTGCCTGAGATCCTCTTCCAGATCCTTTGTCATTATGAAGACATAAATTGCAGACAGGGTAAGACATTCTATGTGGTGGTATGCACACAATGGAATGTCTTCCCATGCAAGGTGTAGCAAGCTTCACTTGAACAGAGTTTCAAGAGAGGTAGCTTTTCTAAAACAAATTAAGACTGATTATTGTAATAAATTCAGGGAAAAATACATTGTCACCTTCTGAAAATGGTTATTTGTTTTAAGTTATTTGTTTACTTATTATTCACACAGTTAAAATGTAAGCAAAGCCACCAAGATGTACTTTTACTTTTTTATCCCCTTGCTTTCGTCTTCGGAGTCCAGGCCTGTAATCATCACCAAAGCGAAGGAAGTAATAATAAGAAACTAGCCGCTCTATAGGATCTCTTATGACATTGATGTATATTGGCTTCTTTTTAACGCCAAATCTGAAACAGAAGAGATAATGAAGTTGACAAGAGATTTTCCTCTATTCTGAAAAAATGGATCTAAGGACTTTTTTAAAAAAATATGTTTCCATTTTCTATATTAAAGAATGTAAAAACATTAAAGTGATGACAATATTTCAGACATTATAAGAGTATAGATGTTTTAGATAGCTAAAGACCATCAGGCCTTATCCTAGCAGCATTCTCTTTTGATAGACTTTAAGCACGCACAGCAGCTTTTACATCTATTTATTTTGTCTAACCATTATTATCTATGGAAACCCTGTCTTGTGCTTTTCCTTCCAAAAGATGCAGCCTTTTATGATAAGCTCTGTATGCAAGAATATAGCACAACTGGTATGACCACAATGACTGGATAAGAGAAAAGGTATGAGGAAACAGGATATCATTATTTGTTTTTCAAAGTGATGCAATACAGAATGACAATATTTGGTACAAAGTTCATGAAATCAATATATAAATATTGTAAGACTTGATGGAGTGCAGAACCTTGGTTTCTCGTCTGAATGCTGTATTTTAATCCTTTTGCAAAAGTGTACTATGAAAACTTAAAACATGATTCTTACTGATGCTTTCATACCTATCAATATACTTTTTCTTTACAGAATTGGCAAGATTAGACTTTTTTTTTTCCAGCATATTTTGCTTTACATGGTTGACCTACATGTCTTATGCCAAAAAAAATTCAATAATGTGATTTGGCTTTTGAGGCACCATTGGTTTACACTAACTCAGCCACCACTTCATAGTGCCAATCAGTGTTAAACTATGCCTACTGCCTGCAGGATCACTGACTTAACATTGGTTCACTGGCTCTCATCTCCTTGGTGTTACTGAGTTACATTAATAAACTGGTTCCCCTAACCCCCCAGTTTTCCATACTTAATAGTTATTTAACTATAAACCAAACCACAGTGCTATATAAAGGATGACTTTGTTATTTCAGAGACATTTTTTTAAAAACTAGCATATTAACAAAATATACTCTCCAAACGTTACCTTCAGTGAGCCCAATTCTCTCTTTTTTTATCAAGCAGGAATGACAGTTTTATATATGAGAAGACAGCATTGCTGGTATTATGGTGGAAATCAAGTAAAGCCAAGTGCAACCATCATTCACTGTCCTATCATCCCTGTAAAAGGAGCAACTCAATGCTGTGTTTGCTTATACTTATCCAAGTGATTTTAGGTTATTATTTTTAAAATGAAGTAAAGCAATAAGATGAACAAGGTAAATAATTTCCTATATATGTATTTCACATAAGGAGGATTCAAAACTCTATCAAGGCCACTTGGTATTACTTATATATTTAATAAATTTATATCCCCGCCCTTCACCAAATGGTAAATACTTGTGAACCTAACACCATTTTTCTACCTGTTTGACATATTTGACTCGCAAACAAACAATTTATACTCTACCTCTTTGTTCAGATTTCTATAATACTCTGTTACTAACATAGCACAAAAACAACTTTTGAAGTTCAGGATAATTTTATTTGAGTATATATTGAATCAAAGCATTATGCCAGAGTCTGAGGATGAATCCTTGCTGAAAGATTTTACACTTCCCAGATGCAATAATGCAATACAAGCTACTCTTGTCTATTGCCAAGAGCAAGCACAACTCTCAATTTATTATTTGAATAATGAAAACCACAAACACAAGAAAGCAAGCTGTTGCAAGGGGAAAATAAATCATTTAGGTGAAAGGGTAACAAACAGAAAACACAAGGATAATGCAGCCCTGGAGGAAAATATGCATATGAATGAAATTTGTGAAATTGGTTAGCTACTCTTCTTGAGGTAAAAGTTACAGTACCTACAAAAGGTTTTAAGCTTTATTCTATGAATAATGTATAGGACACAGTAACGCTCACCTAGTTGTTCATGAGGTTATTATTTCATTAGGTATTCAGTACAAGAAGCTTATTAATATAAGACTTTGCACTTCTGAATTTGCAAGCAGCAATACAATTTTATGCACAAGTTTCTTTTTTTAAGAGTGAAGTTTGGCAACTGTTTCTTTGTATGGGAGACAGAAGTATGGAAAATTTCCACCTCCATTTATCTGATATTATATTGCACAAAAACATTCCATTAGATTTCAAAATGCTTGCCACATCTGTCACAACATACACAGAACTCTGGATTCCAGATAAACACTATCCGTTCTTGCTCATCAAACTAAATCTGGAAGCTGGTTGTTTCAATGCTTCTTTCATTAATCACAGAAGCACTTAATGATGAGTGAAAGATGATACCAGTGCATGTTTTCTTATCCTGGCTTTGGCTTCCCCTACAGGTGAGCACAGGATCCTATACTGACCTCAACCAACTTCTGGAATGGACTGACAGAGGAAAGCAATTTTTTACAAAAACTTGTGATGAGCTTTCATTGTAAAGGCACATACAGTTTTGTAAACTAGCCATGTTCATTATGTATGTCCCCTGCAGATAGGAATGGTGATTAATATCACAATCCAGTATAAATGTCTCAGAGAGAAAAGGCAGGGCTTCTGGCACTAATTCTGAGAAGTTGCCATTCATTATACAGTTTCACTGGTAATATGAAGTTCACAAATTTCATAACTGAATGCCTTATTTATATCTACCAGTAAATACATTTTGAGTCATTCAGGCACACAACAAATAGCCATTTATCTTAAAACAAATTTTAAAGAGTCGTTTATTCCAAGTCAAGGACCAGCTTTATGGCACAATGGTAAGGATATTTGCCTGAAAGCATTGGATCAAAGTTGTCTCCACCTGTATGCAATAGTCCTGTCTTTAAAAAATGACATTTATTATTTGAATTTGTGGCTTGCCCTTTATTCAACTGTTCCATTTATGACAAAATGAAACAAAAATCCTCCTTCCATGTACCTGAAATGTTGGGACTCTGCAGCTAGTGTTACATAATAGATCTCACTTTCTCATATACTAGCACTGACACAACTCATAAAAGAGTGAAGTATAGCTTTTAAAGAAATAATGTCCTTTAGCACTAAAACACTGTACCACTGCTGGAACCAGCTAGTTAAAAGAAAAACTTTCTGTAATTATATGATAGTTCATTTTTTAAAAAGTGGTGTTAGGAACTGTGTGGCTGAGTGGAAAATAAAATTCACTGTATTTTTATTATCCTTCAAATCATGTGTTATCTGGTGAGTCTAGAACAGGATTCAATGACTTGATGCCCTTCAAATGTTACTGACTGATAACACTTTTGATTGGTCCATTTGTCATGCTTCCTGAGATTGATGGGAATTGTAGTTTAAAACATTTAGAATCCCTAGCTTAGATACAGAGATTAGTCTTTGATATGGAATGGTGCCCCCAGAGGATCAAGGAGTCTGAAGAAGACAAACATAAAAGACTCTAAAACACAAAAGACTGGGAAAAGCTCTAAAATCATCAGGTGCACAACTGATAAAAAATTCTTTAATATGATGTTTAGTAAGACTGATCTGAAAGAGAAGGAAACATCAATTATAGGTGTGTTATTTTACAAAAGCTATTGCTCATTTGTTGCCATTTTGGGGTTGCCATGTTCAGATCCTTTGAAGATGGACAGCTGTATCCAAAAACTCAGGTTCACAGAAGAACTATGGAATACAGCATAACAACCCAAAAACTGCAACAAGTGAGATTGTAACTGACTGTAAAAACATTCTACCAAAAGCTATTAAGTTCTAGTGATATGACTTTCAGGAATCTGGCCATAAAAATGTCAAGAAAATATGAGGAAGAAAATATTCAAAATCAAACTAAATTGTGAATCAATAGTGTGGGAGCAGGAGGAAGAGAGAAATAAAGATGTACTAAAAACAGAAAAAAATGTTTAGAATTCACATGTAATTACTAGGCATCAGCATTAGAGGGCAGTAAAAACTAAAGGGAAAGAACAAAAAGAAGCTGACAAGAAAATCCTAAAATTGCTCAAAATATGTTTGTTGAATAACTTACTTTGCAAAATCCAAAAAGGATATATGTCCATGATAAAAACCTGGTTTCATTTCTTTCCAAGAAGTTACATTCTTCACAAATCGTACCTGGGTAGGGAAAAAATAGAAAGTTTCTGTAACAGTTTATAAAAACAAACTGTAATAAAATTAAATAAACTATTACACAGAGAAGCAACTATGCAAGTGATAGAACTTTTTGGAGCACCAACTTCCATGCCATAATATTTACTTTAACAATAAAGTATACATTTGGTACAGCAATTTGTAAGAACCAACTTCTAAAATACATTTGCGTTCTTTTGAGTGATCTGTTTAAAAACATCACTTCAGAGTAAGTTGGCCAGACACTGCAGAAGAGTAAGGAGAGACATTAATTTTTACCTGACTCCTCTATACCTTACATTTGTTGACTCTTAAGACAACAAAGGCTGAAATTTTTAAATTCAGATTTAGGAAGATAATACACTGAATATTTCTAAGGACAACCCCTATTTCTGTCCTTGGTAACATTTATAAATATGTTCTAAAGGACCCATAATTCAAAATTGTCCTGTGTCTGCTGAAAGGGATCAGCTTTTGTTACATATACAAGAATGATAAAACAGTACTAGATCAAGCAAGTAGCCCTGTGGGAACAAAGTATGAACAAACTTGTTCCAAAAGACAGATATTTAAAATTATTTAATTTATCCTTCAATGATTATGGACATTGAACATATATTTTTAAACTTTTTTTAAGTGTTACCTTCACCAATTACTCTGAGTTATTTAAGGAATCTGAAGAAGAAATTTTAATCATTACCCTCATTATAATCTTCTCGGTGTGAATCAGGATGTGACATATCCAGACAACCAGATGATTATTTTGATCATGTATGCATTTACCTCCATTTCACTCATCTATGCGTTTTCCCCATTTACCCTATTTATTTATATTTTTATCCTGCCCAATACCTGAAGGTCTCCAGGCAGGTAACATCATCTAAGATCAAACGTTATTAAAACTTCCCCTTGCAGCTCAAACTTCCATGCTGCTAGGATTATTATGGGATGCTTTAGAACTTTATACATGCTTATTACTACCAATTCACCCAAAAAACTTCTATACCTTTGCACATTCCTGAGGCTGCTGGTATTTTCCTTGATTGCTTGGTCCTATGAGACAAAATGCTGGACTAGATGGGTTGTGCCTGATCCTTTAGTACTCCTATATTTTTATGTTGCTTTGGTTACATAAGCATAAGCTAAAGGAGATATGTGCCAAGTATGAGTAGCAGCTAAAGTGCAACTTTCATGAACCCCAGCATGGCCAGCTGTGGAGGCTTAAGGGAATTACAGTCCTCTGGTAACTGAAGTACCTCAACTTCTGTAAGATGAGAAAGAAAATGATGTTCCAAGCAATGTGCCATCTTTAAGTAATTTAACCATATAAATTTGTTAAGATGTGTTCGCCTTACCACATGAGCTGATAAACTGGAATACAGCATTCTTTAGAACATGAAGTAACTGTGTACCATGAAGATAAACAGAAAACTGTTTGCTATTATTTACAGTTAAAAGATCATGGTGATGCATTTGCTGCTCCTTTTTTCATTTGACTAAACATCTTTAGCTATCAGAGATAAAGGACATTCAGTATCTGAATGTATCTGATATCAGCTTGATTAAGTATATACTCTTGTTGGTATTTTTTGTAAAAGGAAAACAATTTTTAAAAGACTATTTTAGGATGCTGGTTTCACTACGTTTAATTGCGCATGCAGCTGTAAATGAATCCAAAACATGGCCACATAGAAGGTAATATGCAGCTATCATCTATTTAAAAGAGCCAAGAAAAAAGTGAAATCTAAGAGAAAAAGTGACAATAAACACTGACCACGCTAGGAAGCCATAGTACCCTGAAGCATTAACCAAGCAACAGCATAGCGATGTAGGAGAACACTCTGAAAGGGAGAGAGTGATAATGCACTGCAAACTCTTGTTGCATCACTCACTGGATATTTTCTGAAAAAGCAGCAAGTAGTAGCCATTTAAAAAATAAAACACTTAGACCCCATTCAAAAGATACTGACTTTGAAATGTTGGCTGAGACAGAAATATATGATCAGCCATTGTTGTTGCTGGGT
The DNA here is from genome assembly GCA_014337955.1 of Aspidoscelis marmoratus. Lineage (NCBI taxonomy): Eukaryota > Metazoa > Chordata > Lepidosauria > Squamata > Teiidae > Aspidoscelis > Aspidoscelis marmoratus. The sequence continues at coordinate 48,521,976 of MTQE01001134.1, read as the reverse complement.
ACTGTTTTTGGCAGGCATTATGGTAGCTATTTACTCATCAGTTATTGAAATACTAGGGTGGTGGTGGTGCAACACTAAGACCACTCAGTGAAAACAAGGCAAGGACAATAATCTGTTCAAAGGCATGATAGCCTTATAATCTACCTCACATATAAACCACAAAATTATCATCCACAGTACATGTACAGTGTCAGTGCAGCCCTTCAGGAGTTCATCCTCAAACATCAGGTAAGTCATAAAATCCATCTGCATATGTTAATAATTAGTACACAGAGTGATAACTAAGTAATACTTTTAAGGATTATAACCTAGAAGACTTGCATAGATCATAGCTTTTGTTCTGTGGAACTCGCACATGGTCCACCTTCAATAGCAATCAAATAAAGCAGTAAAGAATAATACTAATATGATTAAAAAGTGTAGTGTTACATTACACTCTCAACGTTCTTCACCAGGCAGGATCATCAATACTGAATGAAGGGTTCCAGGAACAAACCATGTAAAACCTTCGCACCTCAGAATTTCCTGCCATTCATTCTAGAAAAGTCACGTGTCTTCCTATTTTTCTTCTTGCTTTGGAATAATTTTCTCCAACTGTGAATTTCTTGTATTCATGACAGATGTTTTGATCCTTCCTTGTTATTTGTGACAGAACAAGATAAGTAACTTGCATATTTGCAGACTGGTGCCAGAAACTGGTGCTTTTGGAAGAGCTTAGACTGAGAGGAATGTCAATTTTCAGATCTGTACCATTTTGGCAGACCCTAATCATCATGAACAGTGAGGGTCTAATATGGGTTTAAAATTGCACATTCAGTGGCCAAATCATTTCATAGAAAATGTCAGCAATAATCCAACAGCAAATATAATAAATAGTTTATGATACTACTAAAAGTCCTGTTTAAGCATATATTTGTCTACACCAACATCAATTTACATATGGCACAGACAAAGACAGTTACTTAGCATTTCAAATCGAAGATAATCTCTAGATTTAATTTTAAAAGATCAAAAAACTAGCACGCCAGTATCTAAAAATATGTATATCCGTCCTCTGGCACTTTTAGAAAGTAACAAAAAAGCTATTTTTGAACTTCCGGTATGTTTAAGCTGTTTATATTTTAAGCTTGGTTGAGCTTTGTGGAATTGAAAGGAAGATCAAATATACCCTGATAAAGAACAAGAAATCATGAAAGGTAAAAAGTAGGAAATGAATGGTATAAAGATTTCTGATTTGTTGGCAGATAGAAGTATCAAGATTGTGCAAAGATCAAAGAAAAACAGTCAGACAACCTACCCTAGTACAAGCACAGCAAAATCTGGGAGAAATAGGTTTTTTTTACTATGGAATATAAATCGGGTTCCCAGTTACAGAATTCTTAGTAGATAGGAGTACAGGATGCAGCATAGCTTTGTATTTAATGAATTTTTATTCTACTACAAATCCAGGTTCTGAACTTAGAAAATGTATGCTGATAAACTATGATCCAAGGAAGTGTCTGAGGATTCAAAGGGGCTAAGTGATGCAGTATATCAAACAGCAAAAATAAACACAGCCATAGCATAGCAAATAAAAATAAGTATGTCCTCTAGAATAATGATTTCACTGAAATTAACAGCAGCAGCAGGACACAGCTTATATCACATGTTCTTAATAATTAAGTAAAAGATTTTGAGGAAGAATTTCAGAAAGTAAGTAAAAATGCTCAAGTTCAAAGGCCAAAGAAATTCAAAGGCCAAAGAAGGATTCAAGACAGGAAACAAGTACAACTTTAGAAAGTTTGCTGGCATATTTGCACAATTCTGCATAGTCAGAAGAGCATGATTTTGTGATATGGCTGACTATTAGAAAGAATTTTAAAAAATCCAGATTTTATACTTGAGCTTAGGTGGATCAAAGCATAAGTCAATTGAGAATAGAAGGAATGCTTCTTTGGAGGAAACATACACCCAGAAATCACTCAAGCACATTTTTGATCGCTACCTGCATACTGAAACCAAATTAAAAATTACTACAAAGATGATGTATTAATATTCTAAATTGCCTACCTGATCTTGCAGAGACATAACGGGATTATTCTTGGTTGTGTTGATATGCAGGACATGGTATTTGTTCCGAGCACAAAGATCATAGGCAATGTTTGTAAATGATGTGCTTGCAGTTTTAGGTACTCGATTATAAATGATCACCACATCTTCATCTTCATCCAGAACAATATCTGACCGAAAGCCATCAATTGTATGACGTTGCTCTATTTCTCTGACTTCATGTTTTGCAATTGCTCTCTCTGTTTAAAAACAAAAAGATACAAACCTTTTAAATTTATTCACCAAAATTCTGATGTAATGCTTCTTAAGCATTAACAATTAACAAGGAAAAAAATTACTATTGAAAGGCTTTATTCAGTCAATCTAAGTTTTTCAGTCAATCTAAAAATAATTGTAATAAAACTTCTAGAACTTTGCAGTGACAGAAGATGAAATGATACTGCACATAATATGAATTTTACAGAACATTAGCTACTGACCATTCAGAGTTTAGCCAATTAACTACACAGAAGAAATGGAATGAAGATAAAATAGATGTTGTGCTTATTTTAATTAAGCCCACTCCCCCGTGTATGATAGTACAATGAATGGTTTTGCACAATTCAATTAGATACATTAACTGCAAGTATGATAAGGCTAGAAGGAGCTTATTAAATGATTATCACTAGAAAAAGGTGCAACGTGCCAATCTTGAATACAAAACTATTTTAAAAAATAGAAAAGCACAAAAGCAACTGTGATATTTATACTGAATTCCACAGAAATTAGCATACCACAAACCTACAGTATCTTTCCAAGTACTATAACTACCAAGTTATTCCAAATAATTGCTGGAAGTGATTTTTAAAAATCTGTTCATGAATCCATTTTGTAAACCGTATTGTAAAAGATAGATACAGACATCCCTTGCAAAATGTGACGATTTGATTCTGTAAAATCTCAGCTGTTTATTGCAATAAAATGTCCAACAGCAACATCTCATGGCTGTAAGTGGCAACTGCTTCTGTAGCATGCTTCTGCAAAACCTGTCCCAGTTATAATAAAATAGACCACATCTTCCCTACCATGTTATAGGAGGGATTGCTTCAATTAGTAATTAGCATTATGACATCTTCTAATTACATTCTATGAATATATTATAAGGAGTTTATGGAGATGAGAGATAATCAGTCCAACTGTGCGGATGATATACTTCAAACACACATGTGTATGCTCTCTCTTTCTCAAACCTTTTCTGTGCAAATATCAGTAAAGTCAGCTAAAAGTGACCCTGGGAGCATAGAGAAGATCTGTGCAAAGTGGAAAAACCTGGGTATAAATGAAAGAGAAGATAACAGGAAATGAGACTAAAAATGAACAGATCATATTAATGAAACTCTGAGCAAACCTATTCTGTATGGCCTCCACTGCAGAAAAGTAAAGAAAGATCATGGCAGTGGACGCCCATAAATGGATTCCATATGGAAACACTTGAATCACAGTGTTTACGTAGGCTCAGTTTGCTGTGAATCATCAGCAAAGTAAGGCAGTTACCTCAGACCTGTTTGACCTCACTGAAATTATTTGACAAGTAAAAAGCAAACCTTCAAAAAATGAAATGGTTAGCCAGGATGAGCTATTTATAATGAGCTTGTTTGCCACAAACCCTCTCCCCCATTAGTTTGCTGGACTTGCTAGCAGGGCCAACTGGGATTACAATCTGAGGGTTGGCATGGTAAGTAAGCCAACCCACGTGGGAACCTGACGAGACTGCTCTCGCCAGCTCATCAAGTCTTCTCCCTCTGCTGATTACTTTGACCTGGACTACCATCTTGCCTGTCTCACCTGTTAGCTGCACTGTTCTGAAGCACCAAGCCTAGGTGCTCATCTTTTTGAACTACAGGTCCCAGCAGATTGCCTCCTGTAAAAGAAATGCCTCAAACACTGATCAGAATAATTTTGCTGATATGTTCTCTCATTCTGAAGATGGACTGAAGATGCATTGAAACTTGGGTCCAGATTTGGGACAGATTTGCTTTAAATGAAGATTTAAATTGCTTCCCTGAAGGTCTAGTTTTTAATGAATTAGATAACTATAGTGTTTTTGGAAGTATATTACTGCTGTCTTATAAAGCCTCAGTGCAACTTCAGAGATGTAGATTTTATCAGAAAGTAAATATGCCCTGTAGGATAATGATTTGATTATTTTAGTACTAAAGCAAATAGGTACTTGTGAAGTCATTCAGACCATGAATAATCTCCAGCTGTTCAGTCATGATAGTCTTCTCATAATATTCCAGAAACATGACCAATTCCAAACTGGCTTTCAGAGTATGCTAATAAGCATGTTTGGTTAGCTACATGTTTCAAAAGACAAACAACACAATTTACAAAATAAGCATATTAATTTTTTTAGTGAAGGTATGCAAGAGCTGGTTTTCTGCAGTAGATCATGTCAAATGTGTGTCACTTTGCTCATGTGTTTCCTCTGAAGATGGACTGAAGATTGATTAAAGCTTAGGTGTGGTATTTGTTGCTACTTGGTCTCACAAGGGATTATTCACACTAGTGCTTTGTTTCACTAAGACTGAAAGATCACCCAGAACGCACTTTTTCTTTCCAATAGAAAACACTGAAATCTGCCTCACACACATTTTGTGCTAGATATCCCACAGACTTCACAATCTGCTGAGTCTGGTACTTTGTTAAGCCCAAAAACGTGATATCTGATATGCCACAGTATAACATTATATGTTGTGATAACAGCACGGACAAACCCTTCTCAGAAAGAAAGAAAACAGGATGTTTAATGAAAGATAGTGTACGAATGTCCAGAGGTCAAAGTGACAGATATGTGAAAGTTAAGAAAAATAAAATATAAGGAAAACACAAGGTGTGTGCTTTTCCTATTCCTTCTCCCACTGCATTTTTAAAATTAAAATAGGGGAAGAATGAAGAAGAAAAACCTCAATTATCCCCTTTTTAGCATGTAACATCTGTAAAGTATTAAAGCATTTTTTCCCCTTAAGTACTCCACATATATTCTTGGAATATGCTAAACAAAATGAAGGTCTAGATTAGAGGGAAAAAGTTATCAAACATAAATAGAAGTACTGAATATCACAGAATGCTTAGTTACTTCAGGCTTTCAGCATTAGAATGGGTGAAGACTTAAACTGACTTCCAAAACTGTCCTGACCAGATGAGATTTATAATACAATGAGATTTTGAAAGGGCAAAACCAGTGGTTGTTAACAACAGCAACAACAACAATTAACTGGAGGTAAGAGTAGCATTAAGTGGTCTTATCTCCTTTCTTGCCAGGTTTTTTCAACACTTCATGCTGCATTATATACAGATTACTTAATTAACAAACTGCCACAGTTGTTACTAAGGATAATTTAGTGCTACTGAATGACTTTAAAATTATTTTCTAAAAACCCTACAAAGAAACTATTTCCTAATATTCAATGTATATCTATTTAGCTTATTGTCCCTCAGCACATAAACCTTCTTTATGAAAACCTTCCACGTAGGGGAAAGACAAAAACTGCAAGATCAGGCAATTAGAAGTTGAGATAGCATAATTAATGGTTATCCGTACAACTTCATATCTCTTCCCTCAAGACAGTCATATTACAATAAAGTCTTTAATTACATGCTAGCCCTTTTCCTAATTTCAGGAATTATCAAAATTTCAAACCAGGATAGCCAGATTAACAGAATAAGCTCTTTTCATGTAAACTCAAATGGTGTAACTGATGAGAGCTGGGAAAACAAAGTAGGTATTTTATATAGTGTTCCTAGGATTTAGATAGAAGACAGGAAACACCAAGGAGTTCACCCTTTTGATCTTGTGCCTGTAACAGATTTTTATGAAAATTATAGATGAGTCAAGTCTAAAGCTTTGTCAGCTGTTTTCAGTCCCCTTAAATGAGTGAGAAAAGCAGGATATAAAGCCAGCAGATCTTTTTCTTTTCTTCATGGAGGAAGAGAGATTTTGATCCTTTCCAACATAAGGAATTTCAAACTACCTGTAGAAGTCAAGCTTAGTGTTAAGATGTATTTTTTGGTAAAAGCCTTGTAATCTTATCTTTGAGTTTGTTACTTATTTTGGGGTGAGTAACCTAAGAAAATAAGCTCTGGCTCAGGGATCTGTCCCAGATTCTCTGCAATGAAGACAGATGCACGGAATTAATTTAGCTCCTCTGCAGTTTTCTTTCCCCCTTCACTATTCCATTGGTTCTTTCATCATCCAAGGAACCAATGGCCTCACTAGCTTGGTTTCAACTTCTCATGTATTTAAATAAACTTTTATCTGCTTCTGTAGTTTGGACAAAATGCTTTTCTTCTATCTTTTGCATTTCATTTTTTGAAAGTTTGTATTATTTTTGTTTTCTTTACTAGGACGAATCTTCCACTTTCCAAGGGATGCTTTTTTACCTCTAGTAGCTTCCTTGACATTGTTAGCCAACTATATTGGCCTCTTCCAGGCTGCATGTTTGTCTTCTTATAAAATAATAAAAAGATCCTAGAAGGAGTCAGCAGTAACAACTAAGAATTCTTTATTTAACAGTGTTTAACAGTAATAATGTAACTCTTTTTAGTTCACCCTTAGGACAAGAGGTTTAATTTCATTTGCAACAGTAATGCGACAGACGTTCTTTACATAATGATTTCTCTTTAGTTCAGTGTTTACTCTGACTCTCCACTTTTCAGATCCAATCATAACTCTCAAATGACAAAATGGTTCCTTTTTTACACACACACACACACACACACACACACACACACACACACACACACACACACACACACACACACACACACCGGCTTCCAGGAGAGCCCCTCCTAACACTTATCTATGCTGGGATTGGTTATTCCACATCCCATTGCTTGGGAGTCAGCCACCACCATAACACACCCAGATGGCCAACTACTTAAAGTGATCTCATCACACTATTTTTGTAATTTCCATGTTTGCACCTAAACTAGTCTACTATCTGTGACCATATTAATCAATTATATGATTAATTATATGATTATGTGAGCCAGATTGGTCTGGTGGTTAGGAAGCTGGACTCTTATCTGGGAATACCGTGTTTGATTCCGCCTTCCTCCACAAACCCAGCTGGGTGACCTTGGGCTAGTCACAGCTCTCTTCTGAGCTCTTTGTGATATATTGTGATTGGTCATGTATTATAGGGTTTTGAAAAATAACAGTTTTCTGGACAATTTGCCCCATCAATTTTCTTGTTCTTTTTCCTTGCCTCTCAGGTTTGGAAAGTTACCTCTTTTGAAGTGAAATGCCATTTATCTGTTTTTACCTATTTTGAAATAACATTTACTTTTGAAACCAAATCTTAGATCTTACTTTTGAAACCAAATCTTAGATTTTCATGATAAGCTAAATCTCAAATGAGCTTATCATGAGGAATACAGGATGAGATCCAAGAACTGCAAATACTATAAAACCTAATAGTCACATTTTCCAAGTTTTTCTCATGTATTTTTGCAAGAAGTACTAAATATCTGATTATTTAGCAAATGATTTTTATTCACTAATATACATAGAATATATCAAAGTGGATTCAAAATATTCCATAATATCTATCACGTGGCAACTTCTAAGTCAAGAAGCTCATATTATGCAGACCATTTTTTTTAGTAACCCATTATCAAAATTAAATCAATTGAAATGGAAAGTTAAGCTTCTAACAACTAATTAATCTAAGAAGAAATATTTTCCATCATTTCCAGGATCTTATCAAGTTCCACACTGGAGATGACGGAGAAGCATTGAAAAGATATAAGAAGCCACACCACATGTCTAAGCTCTTTGATGTTGTTGGGCACCATTAAATCATAACCAACTTCCTTTAAAATTCTATGTTTACATAAAAAAAATACATGTATATGCAATATCTTGCTAAACCGAGGTATTAAATGTTTCTTACACATGTTCAAAGCATAGTTTTGTCCTTCACAGCACACACAAATTTATGATTTTTCAACTTTTATAGGAATTAGTATTAGGAACAATTCTATTAGGCCCAAGCAACACTTTTAATACTAACAAGACAACGGACAGCTGGCTGAATGACTATGAATATGTTCTGTATTCTGATATAATATAAGATTGTTGATCAAATATCTTACGGGAAAAATTTGAAAGAGTGATTTGCTTCCTAGAGTGTTAAAATACTGGTATTGGGCTGTACTTGATCCTCCATAAAACCATTAAAAAAAAACTTATCAAGAGATAATCTGTAGCCCAGAATAGAGCCGGATTGATGATAAAAGATGAGATTAGAGCTATTTCAAGGGTTACACTGATTATCAACACTAGGGATCATGCAGTTCATACAAAATATACACCAGAAACCTCAAAAAGAATACATAGTATTAAAAAAAATAAAAAATACATGCAGGTGAAACAAATCTCAGACAATCATTCAAGTGGACTGAAGCTAGATTAAAATTTAGGTGTGAACACAGCAACATTGAAGCTGATATGGATTTCAGCTGCAGGAGAAACCAAGCTATGTTATCTTTGTTTACTTCTCACAGGTCCTGCATTTGTGATGAGGGTTCCTATTACAGGGTTTGTTACTCTTGGTGGTTGTCTTAGAGCATCTATTCAAAGCCCTCCAAGGTGAAAAAATTAGTTTATTGTCCCTTCTCCTGTTAGATCTACTCAAAAAGATTGTTAATTTTGTGTGATAAACATGTAACAGATGAATCTCTTAGGTTTTTCTCTCTAAAAAAAAATGTTGCTTTTAGCAGAGCTGAGAGCTCTACAAGGAGGGGGCACAGCACTCAGTTGTCTTCACATTTTCCACCAATTTACATATTTAATTCACCTTCTCAAAAAGAAAATAAATTGTGCCTGAAATACAAAAATACTCATTAGAAGGAGGGTTTACAAACAAACGTAATCTTGGCTGAGTTTTAGACTGAATCTAAAGAAAGAGGCAACAGCTGAACAACATATATTACCAAGAATAGCATTCATCAAAGCAGCTTGATTATGCTTCCCTGTTTGACCATTATAGTAACATAGCTGAAACTATCTTTCTACTAGCAGCTAGCTTCTCAGGCAGATCCAGGCAGAAGCCACATCCTATAATGGTGTAACCATCAAACTATGATGAAGAAATGTAATTAAAAAAATGACAAGATCAATCTGATTTTTTTAAAACATAAAAAATATATTCCTATGATACATTTGCAAAAATATTAGGTATGCTTTTGTGAGATCAAAAGCTGCTTGTTTTACCTTTTTAAGAGATAAACAGCAGTTCCAGATACAGGTCACCTCTGTCCCATTCTTCTGCACTCTGTAGGATTTTATCAAGAACTGAAGAATACAAAGATTTGCAATCTCTTTTCCTTCTTGTTATTAGTATGTCATGTAAACCTTATAACATGTGGACTGGGGTCAATTGTGAATTAAGGGACAAGGATGTATATCTTATTTTTTAAAAGAAATTTGGAATTCTCCTTTTGAGAATCAAGGGAAATATGTGTAAAAGCTACTACATTTTATCAGTAAAGTACTACACCTACTAGAAAGAGAGCTGGTGGTCCTTCTGGCCAAAAGCAGTGTTTGTCCATGTGTTTCTTTTATTTTCTGTGAGATTCAGAGTTTGTCTCATACAGCTTTCTGTGCTCATCTGAGGTGTTGGGAATTGGCAACAGTAGGGCATATTTGTTAGCCAAAGCAAAATAATCCAGATTATTCATAAAGTCCAGATTACTCACAGCAGCAGCACGGGTTTTCCATTGACTCTTCTCACCCTGCTTTAAAGCTTCTATTCCTGCTTTCACATTTGATTGGAGTATTCCTTCCACAATCTCATAAAGCATAGATAAGAAGAGACTAAGGGCAATTTTGCACTTCCCATCTGCTGGATGGGAAAGGAGTGCAATGAACCAACATTGACTAGTGCTTGTGCTTGGAGACCTAGTCATTCCCCCTCCCGTAATCAAATACTTACCTTGATTCAATTGTGGGTCTGATCTTCAAGGCACTGCCATTTTGGCTCCAACGCCCTGCACAACTGCACATGTGTCAATGCCATCACCATGATGACGATGACGCTCTGTGCAGTTGTACTCATGTCAGGAGGGCAGCAGGGCTGCCAGCGCGCTTGCACAGCAGCCCTGTTGACCTCCTCGTCCAGCAGAGGTGTGAATGCTTCCCAGCTAGACGCAACACGTAAATTATTGGGGAAGGTTAGGGAGGATGTGGGGGCGCTTGGAGGCTGTAGCAGCCTCTTCCAAGTGCAGATGCCCTTCCCGAGAAGTTCCCTAATCATGCACTACCAACCCAAGTGCAAAAAGGCCTCAACTCTGAGAATAAAGCAAATCCTCAGACTAAAAACCAAAGGGAATAAGGAGCCAAGATAGTAGGAGCTCAATAAAGTAGGTGCTTACAGGTTGCCATGGAGGAAGGGGACACTTCTGCCTTTCACACGAGATGTAGAAGCTCTCTCATTTTGCTGTGGTTCTCACAATTTGATTGTCTTTTTAGCTTCAACATAAATTTTCATTTTATTGTAGGAGTTCCTTGCACATTTGGCTTTATTTAGCTCTGCAGGTCATACTTAAGTGGTATATCAGAGACCATTGGCAAGGATACACATAGTAAGAATCCTCATCCGGACATTAAGTAGTTTAGCATCATGCCTTGGGCCTGTACAGTTACATGGCACTTATTGATCAAGAAACACACAGTGAAAGCTATTTGAAGTGATGCTTCTATGGCTACTATTGGGCTATGATACAGATAACATACCTGGACCTACTCCTGAGGTCCGAGTATGCCGACGGAGCTATTCTTCAGTTGCTGTAGCAGCCACGGTGGCTTATTGTAGCAGTCTTTCTCACTTACTCACTGTATAGGAGGAGCTTCTCCAATCTTTGCTGCTATTTTTTAGGACTGAATGTGCTTTAAAATGCACTGTTTCACTCTTTTAAAAAATATATGGAGTATACCATATTATTGCACATGACAGGTGGAATAAAAGACAGGACTTATTGTTTTCTATTTGTAGAGGAAACTTGTACAAATTACTCCATAACCAACAGCATGCACATTGCTACTGGACCACCCAAATTGTCACAATCCCATTAGGAAAGAAAAAACAAAAGCTGGAGGGATAACCCTACAAGCTATTTTCCTTCTATTCACTTTTTTTGAACCCAGCCTTATAAAATGTAACACCTTCAATGAACTGCCCTGGATCACAGTGACATGAAAACACACTTAACGAGGAGACTTACACATTTCACACCAATGTGTCTTTTCCCAAGAAACACTAATCAGTGTTACTTAGCATACTATAAATAGCATTAGTTAAATAAATTAGCATTTATTAACAATGTCCAAAGTGCTTATTTTCTTCAACAATGAGTAAAAACATCTTTAGAAAAGAAAGTAAATAGCAATGCTGACGAGAGCCTACGCACAACAGAATTATTTTCACACCCAGACAACCGCACCTGGTGCTCTGTGCTACTGGTAAGCAAAGTCAGCTAAGACAACTCCAGCTGGGCTTTGATACTATTAAATACAATCTAATGTAGCAGCTGTCTGAAAATTAGAGCAAGTGATGCTGAAAACCTGCTAGGATTCCATTAGCATCTATTGCAAGAATTCACATCTATACAACTTTAAGACTATATAACAAACTGTATATGCATAAAGGTATAAAAAGGTCAGACTTAAAAATAGAAAAGTGATCTAATACTAAATACTGGTATGAGTTGAAACACATTACGTTTAGTGTATTCATTTTGGAAAACACACAAATTTCCAGACTGCAGAAAGAAAACGGGGGGTCATAACTGTAAACTTGGCTAAGAATGAGAGGATTTGGAATTCAGCTTTGGCAAGCCACAGGTTCCTTATTCCTGTTCTAGCAAAATAGGCTTCCAACAGCTTGTGCCAATTTGAGCATGCCAGTTATTGTAGTAAAATAAAATAAAAAATTATACCAGAAATCACTCATTTAGTATTTGACCATTTAATTTACATATACTATAGAGGAACTTTTGTATGTTATCTGTTTTTCTATACTGGATTTTACATTTATCAGCAATGGCATTAACATTTAATAGCACGTGTCTTGACTAGAGGGAGGGGACTAATTCCCATTGTTGATGATGTGGGTCCCACACAATGAGAACAGTGAGTCTTGTGCCCGTTTTGCACTGGCCTCATTCTGGATTATATACCAATAGAGGCCTGCTAGCCACATGCAGACAGCAAATCCCCCATTCCAGGGCCAGTGCAGAAAAGGCCTTAGAAAGGATAACTGAGCACATACCAGCTCATTCTTTTAATGTTTCCCTTTAATGTGGCTACTGATTAAGCTTCAAAAATACTGTGCAGTTCACATGACATGGACATACTGAACAGCAGATCAAAGCCATGTGTGGAAATAGCATGCTGGGCGTTCAAATTACTAGCTTTTAAGACTGAAGAGTCATTAAGAATGACTCTTTTTTAGGTTATTGATTTTATATCTATAAATGTACTGTATCCTTTTATCTTTTCTACCTTTTCTTCTGTTCCTAATGTAGTTGAGGAAATTATTTAATAAAATTATATTTACAAAAGACTGAAGAGTCAGTAAGCTAGTCATATGCAGATTAATTCACTGACAGAAAGTATTATTTACCAGAAATAAACAGGGCAGAAGCTAAATTAGAAGCCATACTTAAAGCAATGTGTAATTCAGAAATCAGATTCCCTTGTGTGAATTTACCTCAGCAGTAATGAATCTATTTGGAAACAAGCTAATCTTGATTTTAGGAGAAAAGAACAGTCAAAGGTCTTAAAATTTCTAAAATATTGTTTATTTGTAAGCATATGCAACTGTATACAATAGAGAAATGAAACTTGAATCAAAACACTAATATTATACAACTTGTAGGATTGTGTCCATTTAAAAAGTCACTCTGCAAGGCATTTCTGTGATGATAATCTCTTCTCAGAAAATGCTTTTTCTCTCTTTACCACTATAGCACTCTTTGATGCCAAACTCCCCAGATAAATGAAGCAAATATCTGAACATTCATTTATTCCAACAAGATAACCTACAAGATTCATTTTAATTAAAAGTGGACCACACAGACTTCACATAAGTGCTTATATACAGGTTTTTTCCCCTTCTTCTTTCAACTATCCATACTGTCTACACAACTGGGCATTGGTCCTCCAGAGCCTAAGACTTAGGCCCCTCTAGGGATCCTAGAGACTCCGCTGTACTCCAGACTTCTAATACAATCACTCCAACTTCCGTAGCATTTCAGAGCACAAATTCCCTGTGTTCTGAAGCGCTTTTCCAGGAATTATGCCAATGACTTAGGGATGAAGGCTCATTCCTACTGTTTCCAGTTAAATCCTGAGGCTTTGGATGAGCTGTCTACAAGTGTCTGCCCACTTCACCAGTCCAAGTGCTGAGAGAGTAATTGATTCACAGTCACCTGACTGCAGATGCTCTTTGGCTCTTCTCCAAGCAGGAACAAGGTCACTGCTTTGCACCCTGAACATTTGAGTAAGATCCATTGAACTGTGCTCTCTTTGCATGCTGAATGGTACCATCTTCTATGTTTTCCAAAAACAGAGCTGCAGGAAAGTGTTTTCCATTCTGTTTTGCCACCCTTGCAACTGCGGTTCTGAGCGATTTCAGTGGGTCTTTTTCATATATATACGCACACACACACAGAGGAACCAAACATGTACATAAAGGAGTCTGGGCCCATTTTTGTAACATTATAAGGAAGGCTTGAGTGAGGTGAAGGAATTTTATCAACCCAAAATTCCTCGGAAAAAAAAGGAGCAGCTTAAGCTCAGTATTACAGAAGCCACTTATGTTAAAAACTTATCACATCTCCCTATTCCATAGTTCCACAAGGATCTCAATAGGATCACCAACTTAAGTCTTAAAGAAATTATCCTAAAGTGCTTAGAAATACATCAAGCCTCTGGGGGTACACCATCTTAACATGCCCCCCAACCCTGTGATAGTGGAGCACTACCACTCCATTGGTGATAATACTTCCACCATAAGCAGTAAGACCTTATAGCCCAAAGCTACATACAACATATATTTCAACAGAAGATTAGATGTCTCAATTTTTGAGAGGAACATACAAAGAAATAGCATGGACCCCTGATTTCCACTGGCATTTTGAGTTGAGTTCCATAATCTAAATGATCCTCTGTCTCTTTAAACAATGGGTCTGTAATATTTTTTCTCCTGAAGCACTGTGCAGTTCTGAAGCATAACCCTGTGATATTGTCTGCAGCACCCACCAGTCTGTAGGGGTGTTGCTACACAACTTGTATAAGTGTAACTGGAACTTTCTCCCAAGGTAAGATGGCTCAAGGAAGATCCAACATCATGCGGACAGAGACTTACTTTTACTCTAACAAAGGTGTTCGTGCAACAGTTGCACTGTAATTTAAATCCATTATTGTGTTTTTTTATGACAGTTTCCCAGTTATTTGAAGAAAGTTACCACATTCTCTTTCTCTTATTTTCTTCTCTAGGCTAAATGCCTGTGATTCTCTGAAATCTATCTTGTAAGACTTTGTTTTCAGTCTCCTGATTGGATTCACTACTCTTCTCTGAAACTGAGCATAATCTTCTGAATCCTTTTTAGACAGAGGTGCCCAGAATAGGGCATAAAATAAAAAAGCTCATCTTGAATATTATCTTATTTTATTCTAATAGGAAAAAAAGATTTTACATATATTCCAGCATATTCCTTTTTCCAACAAACCATTTGCAATAAAACACAACCAATTAAAGTTAAATATCATCCAAAATCACTCTTACAGCTCTATATCCTGGTTTAATTTGGTATATTACATTCACCAAGGATTCCCATAAAACTCTTTTTCCTGGGCATTTGTGAACTATATATATATATATAGTTCACAAATTCTTGAAAATGAACTCTGAGAGAATTTTATACTATCCCTTTAATGTTAAGTTTAGTGTTTACTTCCGATTTTAAGATATAATTTACCGACATAACACATATATTTGTTCAACATTTTATTTTCTGCATTTTCATTGCCTCTAATAAACATTACCAAAATGTAAGTTCTGGTGTAAGTGTACATCATTCCATTATTCCATTGTTCAGACTTAAAAGAGCACAGGTGACAGATTCTGCTTACTTTTTCAAGGATTTAATGATGAAATTGAGGAGAAAGTACAATTTCTTTCTTGCATACTTTAAAATTCACTATTTGGTTACCAAATACAAATACAGTAAACACACAGGACAAGTTGTACCAAACATAAGCATTTGTATCTTCCTAAAAATAACCCAGCAATTAACAGGAACACGGTGCTTTAAGAAAGTAAACAAGAATTTTCTATATCACTTAGGAAATTCACTGTCATACATACTTGTGCATCACCAAAAAGAGAGAGAAAGAGAGAGAGACTATTATTTTTTATTATTCCTCTCCTTCTCCACCCAAAAAACCCTCCTGAAAGACAATATAACTTAAACCTGAAATTTAGTAACCACATATAATGTGCCTTTAATGCAAGTTCTTATAATTTACATATTTAATCATCTTCAGATCATATTCCAAACCAAAGTTCCCTAGAAAGTTCACACTTTACTGATAGTCCTCCATAGGCAATCTGTCCACTCTGGGGGCAGTTTTGAACTCAGATGTATGACACATGTCCAAGGCAGTGATGCTTAACTGATGTCTTCATGGCTGAAATCAGCATGTTTTCTACACCTATGACTGCAGCACATTCATGGGAGTACCACTGTCCCAGACACATCAGCAACCTGATTAAGAAGTCAGTCCTTGTTATGTAGATTTTCAGTCTGTTTTAAAATGGGAGTATGAAGCAAATTAGTTAAATCAAAAGATAGACTTAACACAGTGCTATGTCATTCCTTATTCAGACTACTAAAGGCTCAGACAGCTTGATGAAGTGACTTAAATTATAAACTGACAAGATGAATCGAGGGCTGAAAGCATCACTGTAAAAGCAAATAGAATATATGGTGCAAAAAAATTATTTAAAGGATAAAATACCATGATGCCATTTATGGTTCATCATTCCAAGCCTTTCTTATGCTATATTCAAACTGGTAGGGGAACAGACTATGTGATTAATTCTTGGAGGGAAAAAACTACTCATGTTATCTTGTTCAACCATCAGGCTACGAAAGTGGAGGATTTTATTCTATACAATGAGAATTGGGGCTGTTAGCTGCTTATCTTGCAAGTTCAGTCCACTTTGACAACCATGGCAAAGGGGTAGGAGATGGTTCAGTGCAAAGTAAAGTCAATAGCAAATGTATCTGCTCCTCCTTCACCTCTTCCTTTTTTCAGCTATACCTGCAACCAGGAGTAAGCAAGGCTACATTGGGTTTGTGCATAATTCATCCAAAAACCCAGTGCAATTCCATCTTCCCAGGGATTTCCCAGGTCTTTGCTAGCACTGCACCTATGCAATGAAATTGTGTGCAAGCCTGATGGGATCCCACCCACTCCTGGCTGAATGGTCAGCTATGAAACAAGATAAAGCACCCTCTTTGGGTGGCTTGCTAACAGTGAACTACAGTTCAGCAAAAGCCTAGCTTGAAATTCTAGGAGGATATAACATCCTTGCTAGTTCTCATATTAGTTAATACTAAGATAGTTACTATTTTTCTTAATCTCTTCCATAGCTAATTTTGTGAAGAAAATATTGTCAGAATTTCCAGTAACAAAAAAACAGGTACAGAACCTATGGTTCAAATATCTATCCAAAGTCAAGCTGGAAGACGTTTTATCTCAGATACACAAGTTAAAAGATAATATGTTCAATCTGATATGTAGTTACATGCTGTAATGCCCACACTAAATTTCAGTGCTGGATGATGTAATTTAAAAACTGTACTGAAGGCGCATTCAATGCGGAATAAGCAAGGAAGTTTAATCAGACAGCCTGAACAGATACGGAGGGGGCGAATCATCCTATATTAGCATAACGGGAGGGGGAAAAGAGCACTCAACCAATCAGACGTCAAGTTACGTCTGGTGATGGGGTACAAAACCTGCCTGCCAGAAGAGAGAAGTGTCCATGCTTGGGGTTCTGGGGGGAAGATGGGGTAAACTGTCTTGTTCTCTCAGGGGAAAGATCCAAGCATAGGTCCAGACCTTCTAGGCCAAGGATAGAGCCAGAAGGGATAGAAGGAAAAGGATTGTGAAGTTAAAGAACTAATTTGTGTGCCTATGAACTGAAATACTTGTATTCTTCTTCAGAACACTTCATTTGTTTCCAGTTGTAAAGAATAAAGCTTTTTATTTTGTTTCTTTGAAGAGACTTTGCCAGTTTCTCTATAATTTAACCCAGAAGGCTGTTACAGTTACGAAGTTCTCTCTCTCCATAAACCAATGATGGCGAACCTTTTGAGCTTGGTGTGTCAAAATTCGCAAGAAAACCTAGCTTAACTCAGGTGCTGTGTCACATCTAGAAATATCCATAATTTTGTGATATTTGTAGCTCTAGTAAAAAAGTTATATTTTTGATATATGTATTTTATTAAAAGCAAAAACAAATAATTCTTTACATTTGCTAAATCTTCAATTGAAAGGTGGTATTTTGTACACTTCAAGAACAAGCAAGCACTACACGCCCAGGTGCCAGGGTGACCATGTGTGTCACCCAAAAGGGCTTGGTGTGTCACCTGTGACACGCGTGTCATAGGTTGGCCATCACCGCCATAAACCAAGGAAGCTGGGGCTAAAGTAAATAAGCAGCCAGGAGGCTGGAGGCAAGAGATTTGAGTGGCAGGCAAGTGGGGAAACGAATTAAGCATTGCTGGTGTTCGCTTGAGGGCGTGGGGCTTGAACAAACTGCAACACGCTACCAGAAATATAAAACACGCTACCAGGATGTTAAAATTATAAAAGCCCCTTACAGGAATAAAAGACAAGGGTAAAGAGTATAAGACAGCTCGCGCTGGGGGATGGGCAGCGCCACACATGCATACCCATATCCTCAAGTCATAATAAATCTCAATTAAATTAATCTCAAGTCATAATTGCTCAAATTATGCCATTCTTAGGCATTCAGGTCCTATAATACAATGAACAATTCAAGTTTATGAACCTTAATGATTCCAAAAGTATACACTGAACTTCTTAGTTTGAACTTCAATCAATACAATCCAGACAGAAGAACAAAAACGTAAATTCATATAAAAGGAGCCCTGCCAGATCAGGCCACAGCCCATCTAGAACAGCATCCTGTCTCAAGCAGTTGTCCACCAACTGTTTATGGGCATTCTGAAGCTAAAGACAAAGGCAAAACCTTCATCTGCTTCCAACTCCCCGCAAATATATTTTGGAGGCATCTTGCTTGTATCTCCAAATAGCAGATCCTTAATAAGAGAACATCTATGCCCTGAATTTCTCATTCAGTAACTGCTGATCAAGAAAGAGTACAGAATTGAAATTCTGCAGTACATGCAACTATTTAAGGCAAGACATCAGAAACATTCACTGTCCTACACTGACATGACATGTTGTGACAGTATCACAGAAATACACATATAATGTGTCCTAATAGGAAAGTCAGCTGGTAGAAGCATCAATATACAAGTACATTTCACCCTAGGAAAATGAGAAATTAAGTAAAAATGCCTACAGGTAATCTAGAGGGAGCCTCTATATTGATTATATCAGATGCCCTAACTTCACCCAACGCCAAGGCATGTAGGAGCTACAGATAACCAAGTGAACATTATTAGACAGAAATCGAGAAGATGCCCTAATAAACACAGTAAGTCGAGGATTTTTTTTTTTACTCAGTAGTGTAATCCTACACCCTGACACACACACCCCATTCTAAAATGCCTGACATCCGGATAGATTTATTGATGCTGCCCACTTTCATTTCTGCCTTTAAACCATCTGATGTTGCTGTTGGATTCATTCTTGCCAATAAAATATTTGAGCACCAAATGCCTTTTAACATTTAGGATATGTTCACTCAGTTGATACGCATTTCACATCCTCCCCAATTTTGTGCAATTTTGTTAATGCCGCCATACGTATCCTAACGTCTGCTTAACGCTTTAAGATTCCAATGCTGAAAACACCTAATACTCATCCTGCCCTACGGGAAAAAGACAATCAAGAATAGATGTGGGCACTGATGACAATTACATCAAGTCTGCCCTCTTGACAAATGGCACTGAATAGCCTGGGATACAAAAGTACCTGTGTAATCAGGCCTTTTTCATGACCATGCTCTCGTTATGCAGCTTTTCACAGCATTAGTTTTAAGAATAAATTGACGAAGCACTCTTAGCGTTACGCTTCTGTTTATATTGTAGTTGCTAAGCTATGCTAAACTGTTTAATAGTATTTATTTTTAGATACCTGTACTTGATAAACCTTCATTATCCTTGTAAAATAAGGAAAAGAACATGACTTTGAAAAATAATTTTAAAATGTACATTCTGTGGCCCAAGAAGGTGTGAGGGAGGTATAATGAATGGAGGAATTTGCTATGAGCACCCTGTGTCTTGTTATTGAATTCTGGGCCCCAAGTGGTGATTCTGTTAGGAGGGGGATTGAAGAATCTGAACTTTTCAATAAAACTCCATCTTTTATGCTCTCACAAGAAGTATTCAATAGGAGAGCATGAAAGCAAAAAATTAATATCAGACTGCCATTTGATTTTTATTAATTTCATCCAGACCCGACTACATGGCTATTTAAACAGATATTTAGTAAATAAAAATAAAAATAGTCTAGGCAGTCAAGATGATCCTTTCCCCTTACAGAGTGACTAAGACTGGTGCTCTGCGTGAACTCCAGAGGGACATGCCATCCTGATTACATCAGACGTCCCCTTGAAGTCTCAAAAGAACTAAGCCTGTTTATGGTTACATAATTCTTGTGTTATGAGGAAGTTATCCATACAGATGCACGTTATAAACAGCAGTCTATTTATTAAATATTTCCTAATGTGAAAGTTTTTTTAAAAATCCAGTTCAAAATGTATCCCATATAAAATATGCATGATGGCTTTCACAAAAAAACAGCACAATCAACAGAATTTTAAAGGAACTGTCTATCTCTACAAAAGCAACTGAAGTCAGATTAACTGCCTCTAAATATATGACACAGAAGCAAGCATATGACAATCTTTACTTTCCATTTGAAGACTATCTTATTAGAAAACTCAGTAGGATTATCATTTATGTGTAAAGGAATGAAGCAAATCTACAGTCAGCAGTCACCTAAATTAATTATACCTAACTTGCTGTTCAAATGTGATTTTCATTGGTCCTCAGATGAAGTATGCAATATAGAACTCGGAGGTATAATTTATTTTTTACAATTTTGTGCTAGAAGCCATTGATGCAAATTATTGAACCTGGTTACCACTAGAGGGAGTATAAGATCATGATTTCTTTTTGATACTCTGAGGTCAAACTGGGAAAATAATTTCACTTCTTGATGCATGTATGAACAGAACTCTACTATGAACTGGAATTTCAAAAACAAATAATCCTCCCTTATAATCAATTTATAATCAGTGGGGAGAGGCAGAAGATTTCAGTGTGGAAGTAGTATGGTAAACATTTACAAACTGTTTTCATACGATAGAAAATTGAAACAAACTTGATAGAAATCTCATGCACAGGATCTTTTGAAAAAGCATATTCACCATCATTTGCATTTTTATCCCATCCTATACCTGAAGATATCATATGATCCAAAGCATGACAGGGATTAAGAACAGAAGATCAGACTCGAAAAATGGAAATTTGCACATTTCTATTTTGGGGTGGGCACGATCTGGCGAGGAAAACTAGAGCACTAAGGAGCAGGCAAAAAGTAGCACTGCAACTGAGCTGAAGAGATATGGAATGAGAGCACAGAGAAGTACAAGATGGCTAACATTTCTGAAGTCAACATTAGAAAAAGAAAAAAGGAAATAATCTGTATTCATTTGACCAATTTCAGTTTTTCAAAGCTTATAACAAGCTGGCTTATCAATTACACAACAGACAGAAATCAATCTGTTGTAGAATTGCTTTCTACGCATCCCAGAGT
Source organism: Aspidoscelis marmoratus (assembly GCA_014337955.1). Taxonomy (NCBI): domain Eukaryota; kingdom Metazoa; phylum Chordata; class Lepidosauria; order Squamata; family Teiidae; genus Aspidoscelis; species Aspidoscelis marmoratus. The sequence continues at coordinate 48,500,834 of MTQE01001134.1, read as the reverse complement.
TGTTTTGTCTATAGTGAACAAATGTATCTGATTTCCTGGTGAAAATAGGATGTTTTTAACTAGATCTCCCATCAGTTCTGGCCAGTTCATCTTTGCTCACTGGAGTTTAAGAGCTGCCCAGACGACACTAGACTGGCAAAAGCCTTGTAGTATATGAACCTATCCTCCATGACTTCTGTAATGAGTCAACCCTCTATGAGTTTCCCATTGCTCCTCTCTCTCCAGCAACTAGTCATCGCTTGCAATTTTTTTAAACCCCTACCCTGCCCACCCTCCTCATGGATCTGGGGGAAAAAAAGCTATCCTTGTTTCCTGAATGATTTCCCCATTAGCTAAACTGATATTCATTTTTTGCCAGCAAATGCATCAGTACTCCAGTTTCAAATGTTAATCCCTTCTGTGTTCATAAGTTGAATCAGAACCTGTAAAAGCATTTACAAATATCCTGCACTAACTATCAGTGCAAGAATCAAGACAGCAAACAGAACCTAAGTGTTTAGCACATCTTAGTCTATAATGGCATATTAATATCAAAAGCAGGGAGTCATCTGACATGATTAAAGCACTTTTGTGACTCAGTAGGTTGCATCAAAAAAGGAAATTAATATAGCTGAATTCTTGAAAGCAAGGAAGAGAAAATGGCAGACTGATAGACCTGTCTAAAAACAGAGTCAGGGACAGGTTTCTGCAGAACACAATGAGCTCAGTAAGACAACTGAGACCTGAAAATGCCATCTCTTGCCCGTCGGCATTATGCAATCACTTGTCTCCGCCTTTTTCCTGTAGCTATTGTCACAGAACAAGCACAAATGCTTTCAACTGAGAAGCCTAGGGAGTTTTGGAGTCACTGAAAAACTGGCTCGCTTTACATGTACAAAAGAATTAGTCTAGAAAAGTCCTTCAGTTTGGGGTTCTTTAGGGTAACAGCCACAATTCTACTTCCTTAATGGATTGTCTTTTCATAGTTTCCAATTCATGTATCCAAAACAAGTGCATGCAATCTGAAAGCCTGGAAGTAATAGGGCAGCATTTCAGCACTAAGTACTCCTCCAAATCCTAACCTCAACAACTGGGAGAGAGGCACTTAAGTAAGCTATCAAAAGCACCTAGGGATATTGGAACTGTCACTGAATCTTCTAGCTATCTTGGGCAGCCTGAGTATTGGAACTGAGAAATGAGATATTTCAAGTTAACCTGATGTCATTCAAAGCTGATAGGTTTTTCATTTTTAATATATATAAACATAAAGTTAAGGTGAATAATGCTATTTTCTCAGAACATTCTGCTCTTTCTCCAATTATGAACACAATAGAAGTCTTTTTTCCCCTAAAAGAAACCTGAAGAGCTTACATTTAGTAAATGGAAACTTCAAAAAGTGTGACCACACATCATACATCACAGAAAAGATTTAATATAGCCAAGCTCCACAGATTTTTTAATTCAGTGTCAGAATAATAGCTGTATCTTGGTTCTCATAAACAGAACTCAAGGGTAAGCACAGATTTCCTGGGCAGTTTTCCAACGAATGACAAATAAGTGTGTCTATACACTTGACTGTCATCATCTAAGGTGACAATAATATTTTCAAAGCTGAAGAACTTTCATTGGCCACTTGTTAAAGCTGGAATGTTGTGTATTGAGTTAACAGCGCCCAGGAAATATTAGCTTGCTTTTAAAACCCTTGAAGATGTTAAAGAAGCCTTCCTTTCTACCCAGTTGCCTGGATCACAGAGATCTCCTGATTTCTCTCATCTAGTGAGACTTCCTCCCTATCTATGGAATTCTTGCCCTTACCTTTTTTGGCTTCAATTTAAGTTCTTCTACTCCAGGAATTTAAAACAATTTAAATTTCCCAGATTTTTTTGGATCTCTCAACTTTTTACGTGTGTCTGATTTTATCACTCAATTTTTTTATTTTTCTTATTCCCCTCTATTAACCTATTCTGTTGTCCTCTCCAAGAATAATTTACATATATAATTTTAAAATTACAAACTTCATGGCCTATTCTATTTTTAATTGCAGTAACCATTGTGTTGATGCATAGCAGAACAGCAGCAGCTATGTTTATGGCCCCACTAACAAGATTCACTCATCAGAGTTAACTACAGTTTGAGGGTATGTGTTTTTAAAGGATGTTTAGAAACCACAAAGGATCAATTCAGAAGTAATGATAAAACTATAATTTTACCACAGTAAAAATTACTATCTCCTTGCCCAAAATGGCTGCAAAAACAAATGAAGTATTTTTGCTCTGTTAAAAGTATGGATTAACCTTCATTACCATTTCTAATTACACATTCATAATGAATGATCAGAGCCTTGCTTATTTCTAACAAACCACAGTTGGACCGTTTTTCACAGAACCCATAGTTAACCTAAAACAGAAAAAGAAAAGTTTATGTACTATTGTACTACCCCCAAATTTCCTAACATTTGGTCACAATCATTTAAAAAATGTTAAAACACATAAAAACTAGTAAACAACAATCTTCAAATATTCAGACTAGGAGTGAGGCGTGCCAAGCATTTTCACTTTATACACTCAGAAGACTGGCAAATATATACCTATTTACCCTGGCCCTTGGTTGAAGAAACAGCTTTCACTCCCCACTTTCAGACACTGTTATTGTTTTTAAACTATTTTTATTGTTGCAACCTGCCATGAGACCTTTGAGTATAGGGTGGGATAAAAAATATATCTAAACAAAGATCAGGATAAAGAAGTCTACCTCCACCAGCCAAAGATGGTCAGTGGTGAGTCCATTCCCAAGCCTAGGAGCTATAACAGAGAAGGCCCTGACCTGAGCTGTTCTGGGAACCCCAATTTTAAAAAGACATTGACAAACTAGAGCAAGTCCAAAGGAGGGCTACAAAATGGTTAGTGGTCTGGAAATCACTTCCTACGAGGAATGGTTGAAGGACCTAGGGAATGTTTAGCCTACAGAAGAGAAAACTGAGAGGAGACATGATTGCGGTCTTCAAGTATCTGAAGGACTGTCACAGTGCAGAGGGATCTTTCCTATTCTCACACAAGGTGGGAGAACTAGAAACAACGGTATGAAACTTCAAGGGAGTCAATACAGATTAGATATTAGGAAAAACTTCCTGACAGAAAGGGCAATCAGTCAATGGAATAGGTTGCCATGAGAGGTAGTGAGTTCTCCTTCGCTGGAGGTCTTCAAGCAGAGTCTGGACCTACATCTGTCTGGGATGGTTTAGGAAATACTGCAATGAGTAGGGGGTTGGACTCGATGACCCTAGAGGACACTTCCAATTTTATGATTCTAAGTTTTCCAGCAGATCCCAGTGTATTGACAGTTCCACTTGGAAAGAGATTCTTCTTTTCATTTGAAGCCCAAATTGTTTAAGTCAATGTTAGTACCTTGAAATAGGCTCACTAGAAGCAAACTGGGAATCAGTGGTATTCCTGCAAGATTGGCTAATGTGTTTGGCAGGTAGTACCCATCGGAAAAACTGCAGCTGCATTCTGCACAGATGAATGGACTAGGCACTATATTTATTATAGTAGCATTTTACATAATACTTTCTTATTTAAATGTTTATAGTAAGATTTTTGTGATTTTTGTGATTATGTAAATATTGTGAACTGCTTTGAACAATTCTTTTGTAAAGTTAATAAATAACTTAATAATAAATGAAGGCAGGTGGGGAATGCCACAGGTCAAACCGCTGAAGAAAAAAAAGCTCAGTGGTATATACCAAGGGTAATCAAGAAGAAACCCATAATAATCGAGCAGCAATTTTGATCAATTGGAGCATAAGTAAGAAGAATAATTTACAGCAATCAAGAATTGGTGGAACCTCAAGATCAAGAAGTAATAAAATACAAACAAGCCAAAATATTGTGGGATTTCTATTTTGCACATATTCCTGGCACAACTGTGGTTGAGAAATGCCATATGTGATTATTTATGCGGCAGTACTTGATGGTAGCTGGACTGAGAAAAAGCAGTTGGGGAAAAAGTCACCAAACAGAAAAGGTCCACAAATTGAAAGTGAGCATATATGACATATTCTACACTGATGTGATTATCCAAAGACCTTGGGAAGGATCTGATTGTCAGGGTATCAGTCTATCACAAACATCTATTAGGCTGTATGCAAATAACAGTTGCAGATTTCAAACTCTCTTCATGGGAAATCCCACATGCAACACTTTATAATAATTCAGATAAGAAGTTATCAAAACATGGATTTATCGGGCCATCATATCTCTAATCAAAAGGGGCTGTACCTGATAGACCATCCAGAGCTAGGACTTCGGGCTTCTGCTACTATACCATTACATGAGCCTCATTAGTTACAGATTCAGAAGTACTCCCAGCTAGGCATTAGGCCTCCCAGTTAGGCATTAGACCTTTCCAGGGGAATATAATGTCAAGTATAGACCATTTCTTTACTTCCAATACCATTTTCTGTTATGGATTCAAGTTCAGTTTATTAGTCCATCTCCAGCTCTTTACAGTCCCAAGACAGTGATCAACCACCTGTCTCCTAAATTTCCCAGTGGCTTCTCCCAGTGGCTTTACATAGTCTTTGAAAAGCATGGAATAGAGATGGACAAAATGTTCTTTTTTTCCTAAGTGTGATTTACATTCAGAACAGAGTGTCTCAAATGTCTCAAAGCTTCAATAAAACAATCCTTTAACTATTGGCTTGCCCCAAATTTGAAAAAAAAAAATACTCTCCTCAGGCCCATGTCAGAAATGTTCAACAAACAGCAGAACTCCTGGTATTCAATTGTTTGTTTATTTGTTCATTTGTTTGTTTATGTATTTATGTATTTAACCCTTCATTTGGCCTTCCAATTGTATCTTTATCGCTGCTGTGGGAAGATACCACTTCCACTATTTCTTTTGTGACCCCAGTTTCACGAGTACCAGAGCTGTGTAAGTTTCACCACATTACTTTCTTTTCAGCTTCCAGCCTCATTGTCACCACAATTGACCCATTTTTGTTGCCTTCTCCTTTGTGCTCCCCTTTTTACTTTCAGCACCCAGATGTATTGCTGCCATGCCGTCAGATCGGGTTGACACCTTTGCTCTATGTGTTCATGAAAGCACACATCTTTGCCCTTGCCTTTAGCTAAGTTAAGGAATAGCTTCTCCTCCCCACATCCAGGCACTGTTATGGTTTTAATATGTTTATATGTTGTAACCCACCCTGAGACCCTTGGGTAAAGGGCAGGATAAAAATGGATTGATTGACTGATTGATTAAATCATCTGATCAGCCAAATCTCTTATAGTTTGCATCATAGATGCTACCCATCTTCTAACTGACTTGGGAGTCCTTATGATACCTGCTGTAGGGAATAGGGGACTCAAAATAATCCCCTCCTACAAGCAGAACATTCTGAGCTTCTAGATGCTCTGTTGGAACAGTTGAACTTTCCCAATGAACCAGGTTTCTGAAGTTTGTTCCAGACTGAAACAAATTCCATAAGTCAGGGTTTCCCAAACTATGGGTCGGGACCCACTGGTGGGTTGCAAGCGAATATTGAGTGGGCCCTGCCTCTAGAATTAAGTAATAAAAAGAATTGTATTAAAACTTTGTTTGTTATTTGAAAAGTCCTTTATTCATATTGGTAATGGTTAAATTTCCTAGAGGTGGGTTCCGAGTTGGTAAACTTATATTAGATGGGTCATAGCCCAGACAACTTTGGGAACCACTGCCATAAGTATTTTGTGCACTCATACCACTATATTAGGCACTATATTAGCCATTTAAAGGTGTTCAAGACAGCTGTCAAGAGTCCCAGGACTGCTGAGTGCTTTAGCTAGCAATTCCAGGCTCTCCTTGGCACCACAGGCCATTCCAGAAAAGTGGAGCACTGCAAAAATCACAAGAAAACTCACTTGATCCTTAATCATAAGAACGCCACCAGTTCTTTCTTTGCTGATGGGCAGGACAGCATTGCAGATGTCATGATGCACAGGTGCATTGAATGGGGGCATCATGACATCAGCGCAAGTACAATGCTGCCCCACCAAGAAAAAGAGAAAAAATGGGTCAGCTAACAAAAGATGGTTTGCCTGTTACTTCATCTATGATGTAAATTTGGCTTTGATATTGACAGTGTTATGGTCTTTACAGCCATGCGTATTTTAACCTCTGTCATTAATGTCTGGGATGTATAAAAGTGTGAACTGTGTTTCTTGGTGGCTGGACTACTAGAGAACCCAAATGACTGCTGAGAATTCTCCTGCAGAATTATCATAGCAGAGGGCACATTAAAACCATTAAAAGCCTCTAATAGCCTTTAGTTTCCTGTTTTCTTGCCAATTCTGCTCTAATTCTGAGACTTGGGGTTTCCAGTTAGAGTCCTTAATTTGTTGTTGTTGTTTGATAATTTGCAAGGGTCAAATGTTGTGCATGTATGGTAATGACCTCCCAAATGCCAACTGTTATTACTATTAGGACTATAATAAACTGACAGTAAACTGTAAGGTAAATTACTGCCTACAAAATGGCGAATGAACAAGACTCTAAACTCTCTAGACCTCCTCAAGAGCCAGGGATATCAAGGTTCTTTGGAACCTCCACAACTAAACTGAGCTTGCCCTGCTCGAATATCGTCAAAGGTAACTGTGACACAGGTTCAACTTTTAAAAAGTAAGGTGCTCAAATAATGGAGGATTAACAGAACAATGACATAAACAAATGTTCTTTACATGACTCAACCTGAACAATGAAAGGCTGCTTCTGGCCCACAATAACATTCATATTTTTATAGAATATTTTAATATTCTAGTATATTTTTATAGCTATGGTTACATTTTATACTTATGTGAATTTCAATAACAGAACACTCCAAAAAAAGGGGGGGTAGATTTCAGCTATTGTAACAAATAGAGAATGCTATCTTGAGATTAAAGGACCCATTCACCCTTAAAGTTATTAAACCAAAAGTTCCATTTCAGATATGTTGAGTCTGAGAGCTCACAGATAACAGATAAATTTACAAAGTCATAGATCTGAAAAGGAAAGAAATGGGTCACACTGGCCTATGTTAGCTCACAAGACAAGCTTAAGATGCTGGATCATCAGGATGTTAATAGATCTCCGGTTTTGTTTTCAAAAACACATCTTTAATGCATCTCATTTTTCTGGTTTAAATCATATTCCTTTCATATAGTTTGTGACAGGTTAACTTCCTCGTTTCTTCAGAGAACTTGCTTGATCTAGCTGGTCAAATTTTTGTTCTGTTCTCAATAGAATATAAGAAACATACAGAGCTCAGAAGTCAACAGCTTTTTGACTTAATCTTGAAGATCTTAATACCACTGATTTAAAACTAAAGAGAGTGAGTCTCCTTTAAATCTGCCAATACATTGCTCTAGCTACAGTTTAAAACCCAAGAGATTAAAAGGATGATTTACAAAATAAAAATAGAACTGAAATTAATTATCCATTGTATAATTCATACATTTCCTGAACAAGCAGACGTACCAAACTGAATACTGTAGCAAATTAACACATACTAGCTCCAAATTAAGAAATTTCACTGGTAGTGTGTTGTTTAGTTTTCAGTATGGAAGCTACCATGGAAAAGTATTACTCCAAAAAGGTAATATTTAAAAAATAGATGACACCTACAGACAACATAGAAATAAACACCCGAGCATATAGAATGGAATCTCACTAAAGCTGCAATTCTAGTCTCACTTTTCAAGAAATAAGACTTCCGAGCGTCTTGACGCTACCAAAATTTCACTGTCAGGGTCAGAGTAGACCAACTGAAGACAAGATCAATTCATCATGAATAACCAGATCTACTCTGAATATAGCTTTCTACCCATTACCCTTTTATTTCTTTTTTTTTTTTTTTTAGCCACTCATGTCTCCTCAGATGCTCCATACAATTACCTCTCACCTTTCCTATTTCCACAAGAAAGCTGGTAAGCAAGCATTAGATCACATGTCTCCTGACTGGGCAGTCTGCAACCAGATGGCATACTTTTACTGTGGCCTCATCTCCTGCACATCATTGTAGATCTCGTTGTCCATCCTTGTTTCTAATTCTTAATTCTTACTGTCTTCTTATGTTTATATCTTTGGTTTTAATTTCTTTAAAATTGCTTTCAGCAGTTTCTTATAATGAGATATAAGAACTTAAGAAACGTCCCCCTAGATCAGACCCATGTTCATCTAGTTCAATAGTCTGCTCTTGCAGTGACCAACTGCTGCACAGTAAAGCCTACCAACAGGTGGAGGAGGAGGAGAGTTGGCTTTTCTACCCCACTTGTTCTGCTTGCAGACTCTTAACAGCTAGGCTTTGGAAGTAACACCACCTCCTGCTACCATCAGGGCTAATAGCCATCGACAGCCCTGACCTCCACAAACCAGTCCAACCCCTTTTTGAAAACTTCCAAGCTGGTAGCCAACACTACATCTTGTGGTTGGGAATTCCAAAGTTTGACTATGCTTTTGTGCAAAATTGTCATCATCGTCGTCATCATCGTCATTTTCTTCTTCTTCTTCAACTCCTCCTCCTTGTCTGAACTCATTTGTCCACAGTTCAGCCTCAGTGGGTGACCTTTGGTTCTAGTATTTTGAGAAAGGGAGAAAAACGTCTCTCACTTTGTCTACAACTTGCATATTTTCCAGACGTCTATTATGTTTCCTCTCACTCCTTTCAAGATTAAAAAGCCCTCAAAACTGCAACTTTTCTCTTGTCTTACTAGAGAGTTTTAGAATGTATCACACACTATTTTTAAAATACAGAAAGCCCTTTTCTCATACAGAAGCCCTTGATCATTTTAGTTGTCCTTTAAATTTCCTCCAACAATGCTATATCCTTTTAAATATATGGTGACCAAAACTGCACATAGTATTCCAGATGTAGTTGCACCATCAACTTGTATAAGGATATTATATTAGCATCTCTGTTTTCAATACCATTTATATTATCCTTAACATGCTACTGCCTTCTTTAACATCAGACGCACACTGTATTGACACGTTCATTGAACTGGTCTATTATTACTTCAAGATCCCTTTCTTGATCAGCCATGGTCAGCGTTGATCATGGATAAATTTTTAAAGGGGACAAACTGCTCTGACAGTTTTATTAGGGGACTGCAGAATTAAAAAAAAAAGCCAGAGGCATTATATTTGTTTTCACAGAGGAGAGTTAGTATTACTGAAATCTTTTTCTAAAATCTTAAGTACTGTCATTTAAGGACTAAATACACTAAAATTTCAAGAAGCAGGTTTTAGGATGCTGGCTGTTCTATTACTTTATTGTGGGACTCAACTAGAAATTAGCAGAAATAATCAATCTTCTATTAAGGAAGAAAGAATCTTTTATTTTGATGGCATGACTGGAGTAACTTAAAAATTGCTAAGACCGAGTTGTCTAGCAGTAGTACAAAGACTACTCTATTTTACTGTCTAATAAGGGAACAGGATCTCCTCCCAGCCCAGGCTCTGTCACCATCTTAACTAATTTATTTGATTTATTTTTACACTAATTTTAATGTGACCCTCTCTGAGGGTTATGGGTATAGGATGGGATAGAGAGATAAATAAATAAATTATCCACACACCCCAGGAACTGTGTGAGAACCCTTATCACAACAGCAAACAGAGGTACAGATGCTATGACCTTAAGACTTTCCCACTCCCATCTCATTCCCCTCTTATCAGTCCACAGTACAAGCAATTAACATGTAATACTACAAAGGTCCACATATGTAAGTGGCAGGAATACTGGCTATAAATGAGTAACTAAATACAGTTACATGCAGATATATACCATTGCTTTAGCAGATATAGGATGTAGCACATGCATGAATAACATGTGAATAAGATCAGTAATGAGAATAAGAATACCGTAACCATTGTGTATTGGAAATATATGAAACATATGAAAAATCAAAAGTTAGATAACATACAGAGATTAAATGCAGACAAAAACCCTCATGGCAGTCCACAAGGCTGACATTTACTATTTCATCATAGCTATTGTCTATTCCCCAAAATAGCATCTGAAAGTACACATCGACTATAAGATGTACGGAACATGAATAGAAACTGCCCCAATTACAGCACTGGCACTTCCCATCTCAATTTTAAAACTATAAAGTGATCAAAATTGTCATATTCACAGCAAAATACAAATGCCACAAATCCCCTAACAGAAAGGTGTTTTCGTTTCTCTCATCTGACTCGCAGACAATAGCCTTTTGTGTCCAAGGCATTTGACATTCCTGAAGCAGCCAAAGTGCTGGGAAACTGCATGGCCAATTTTAATGCCTTTTTAAAGTATAATTCAGAAGATGTCTCTGGGACTGTCTCAAAAAAGATGTACTAAAAGATGGAGAAGTTGATCTTAAATTGTCATGGGATACAGCTGACATTTGCCTTCTGCAGGGTTGGGGGGACCATTACTTTTCCAAGGCCAAACTATCTTAAGGAAACTGAGGAATCCCTAAAAGCTCTGAAGAAAATTCACAACTCTTAGTTCTGAGCAGATGTACAATATAAGCGACCTACTCCACTGAAAGAAGATCAGTCTTTCAAAGATATCTGAACAATGGCCAGAATATGCAGTATTATCTATTCTGCCTCAGAGGAATAAAGTCCGCAAAGTCTGCTCTACCTCCACTACTTCCCCAAGTAGCTGTTCTCCTTTGATTGCTGAAGAGCAATTAGTCACCCGTCCTGGTCAACAAACACCTGAAAGATGTCTGCACTTGCCATAAATACCAAGCTATGGGGCCCTTATGCTGTCCACAGTGGCTGGTGTCAAAAAATAAGCATCAGATCTGGTTAGAACTTTGTCCTTGATGTAGGCCATCAAACTAAACCAAGGAGCTAAAAAGCATCAAGCTAAAAAGATTAAAGCAATGGCAATCTACACTCATAATGGTTCTGAGAAAATTACATGAACATTTCCACAGTCAGTAGGACCCAAGAAAGTACCTTTATATCTATGGTTATTAATAGCCTTACGCAAGAGTGAAAAATGTATGTGGGGAGATTGCGAATATACGTATAAAAAGACAGATAAAATTTTTTAACATCTAATTAAAGAAATTGGAATCAAGCAATAAGAAAGCTTGAGAAATAAGGGAAAGTCTTTACCTAGCCACTAATGATACGCAGCTCTTCTCTACACAAACCTGGGGCAAGGGGGGCTTTTCAGGTTATGAGAACCAGAGGACTAGTAAGTTTGTAATGAACAATTCCAGGAATTGCACTAGTTGTTCTTTAGCCAGAGATCTTCTCAGGCCTTGCACTGTCACTGCATGCACAGTTTGCTACTTATGGCCTTTCCCTGAACTAAGACCCTTTCCAGCCGTCAACTCATTCGAAAACTTTACACTTGGACTCGCAAAACTGCCAACATGAACTACCCTCTGAGCACACCCACAAACCGAAGTTACGTGCTGATGTAGTAAGCTCCATAAAGTCCGGAAAAGAGCAACATTATCAATGTCAATACCTGGACCTTTCAAAGTGTTTTCTTCCAAAAACTCTATAGAGTCTAATAGAGAATTCTCTGTTTACTAAATTCTACAAATGAGGCTCTACAGGAGGTCCTGCTGGCTTATATACCAAGGCTTCCAGGGTATATTTTATGCTGTATTTTATGGTTTATGACTTTAGATTCTTTGTTATTATTATGAGCAAGAAGGAGAAGGAAATATTTTAAATACATACAATACTGATCTATAAAACTTTTTTTTTTCATGGAAAGGAAAGGGCACACATTGATCATGGAAAAGTAAAAGCTGAGGTCTAACCCTTTGTCTTTGAAATATATGTGACTATGCTTATCTGGCTGACTGCCACATTCATAATGACCTATCATGTCATGTCACTTAAACTTGCAAGTCACAATGCCCTCATTGTTCTTTTGTGTAGATGATTTCACCTCATTAAATTCAGTAAGTCATTATTTCATTTTTTTTAAAAAATGTTGCTAAGAGTGGGCTTAGAAACTGCTGAATGAAAAAGTTTATAGTGAAGTCAGCTTCTAATTTAACTACCACTTTCAAATCACTGATTTAAAAGTGCAACTGCTCTTCTGCAGGAACAAGTCAAGAATGTTTTTGGTAGACCTTGATACAAATTATTCCAAACTGGCATATCTCTGGACTAGCTCTTACAACATCGGAGAGCAGCTATAGCTTAGTGATAGAGCAAACTGCTTGGAAAGCAGAGCACGGCTGACTTGATCACATCCTTCCCTGGAAATAGGTAATGGCACAACACTTCTGTATCTCTTCCAAGAAAGGTGCGTGCAAGTGCCCAAAGAGTTGTCCATGTGGTAAACCAAGAGTCGATTACAACTCAAGGGTACCCAACAACATCATCTTACGAGAAGGACTTAATTTTGCCTCAGCTCTCCAACAGCTACATAATGTGAATGATGTCAGTGATATTTTAATAGACCAATAAGAAAAAACTTGCTATGGTGGCAAATAAGAAAACCCCTCGTGTAGCTCAATTCCGGTCTACAATTATTAAAATTTAAAAAATGTAGTATCCCCAGATGAATAAATATTTATTCTGTTTTAATAATCGTGGTACCATTTGTAATTTCTCTGCCCTACTATCTAATTTTGTTCAGCTCTCTGGACCATAAATAAATTGATTTGTTGACTTTTGATAATTTTTTTTAACAAAATTGGATTTAAACATTTCTAAAAACAAAAGTTTAAGAAAGATGACTTTCCAGGTTTCTGTGTCACACACACAAAATACAAGAGAAGTGGGCTGTCATGCATTCAAAGTTACCATATTTATATAACTATGAGGATAATATATGACAGGGACAAGGTGGAAAATCTGTTTTAACAAAAAAATTAGCTTCTTTGTTCAAATAATTTAAATCCACATCTGCTTTTCTGGATCACTACTTGGCATCCGTTTCAGCAAAAAAAAATATCCCCAGCCAAATGCCCTTGACATGTTCTTAACTATAACAGTTGAGCTAATGAAATTTGTAGCCAGAAAAATCTGGAGGGCATTTGGTTGGTGAAGGTAGGCTTAAAACTAAAGGAACATGTTGTAAATCAGAAAAGAATTCTCCATAGCCTTTTCCAAACACTAAAACAAAAGCTTGATTAACTTTATGTAAATGTATTCCCATTCTGATCATGACTAGGCAAAAAACGTTAATTAAAATGCAAGTAAGGCATCCTTAACCTCCTTGCAAGTTGTACATTAAATGGGGCAGAATGACAGCCAAGAAGTAGGTAGGCCAATGTGTGATTTTCAGACTGACCTCTAACTGTGTAATGTAGCTTGCTAGTACTGGCATGATGTGAAGTTTTACAAAACACAATAATACACAATACACTGTTTTCAGAACAGAAGCAAGAGGAACAATGATTAGCACTGATCACTTATTTCAAGTTAGCTATGCCATTTTAATTTTATTATATTGATTCTGAGAAGCCAGGTCAGTTTCCACAGCTCCCCAGAATCCATTTTTTCTTCAAAACTACCCTGTGAGGTAAATCAAATTGAAATAATGACTCACCAAAGGTCATCAAATGAGAAACCAAATCTAACAGGATTGGTGATTTCAGGCACATATTTTCAAAGCAGTAGTTTTCTGGGATATTGAATTCAGGTGGACAAGATTTTTTTCCCAAACCAAGTTAAGTTGCTGCTTGTATTTGTGGGTCAGAATGACAACTATCTAGATTAAAAGTGAATCCTAATTACTGCAGTTTCACGCTGCATAATTAGTTCCCTAATAAGTGGGAGGAGAATGATCTATCATCTTCCAAAACACGCCGTAGTGGTATGCCCAGAACATTCTTTGAGTTTTGTTCAACTCTGAACAAAACTTTAAAAGTCCTTAAACATACCAAGTGTTTGGGCTATATGGAACAATGGCGGACTGTTTTTGAACAGGCATGTTGGCCCGAGTGTGGAACACTGGAAATACCTTTCTTCCAGTATGAGACATTTTGTATAAAAATATTTTGTGATTCCTAGTTTCTTGTACAGTGTAGAACTCTAGGCTCCTGCACAATATTAGTGCATAAGCAATTTTAACAAGATGCAGATGTATACAGCCTAGTATGCAAACTTTAATTTTGAAGTTGTAATAATGTTAAATGAGAGATGAAGTAGTGGGATGGTTAGAAGGGGACTTGCAAGTGCATTCTGATGAATGCCATTACTCCCCTCTCAAAAATGAAAACTGAATCATAACCATGTTTAAATGTACCTTAATATACACCACTTTTAGAAATTCCTAATACAGAAAGATTGGAATGGGGCTTATATATGCTTCCTCATGCCCTCAGCTATGAACGTAATATGAGAACACTTCAATAAAACTATTATTGTTATCTGAAGGGACAGTCTTTATATCAAGAACATGTAAATGCCTAATTAACCACCACATAATGCTCTGCCAAGGCAAACTGATTTCTAAAAGAAGGGACAGCAAACCCATGGTGTTTCATATTCTACATAACCCCTTTAGTCCAACCTGACAAGGCAAATTATCAGGGATAATGGGAGGCAGAGTTCATCAAAATGATCAGAGACAATATACTTTATTACTTTCCACTATCAGTTATGAAAGAACCACAGATTGTGGCAAAAGAAAAATATACATATTTAGTTTTGCCAGAAATGCATGCTTTGGGAAAACATAAACTCCTGCTTTTGAAATCAAGTCAAAAAATTAAACATGATCATGGGAATAATCTCTACTTTTCAGCCAAATGTAGTAAGAGAAAGTCCAAATAATAAGCAAGACCCCATCCTCAAGTTTCTTCTCTTCCTCGTTACTAAAGTATCTTTTTCTTCCCTCTATTACCCCAGTGTCTCTATACCGTTTGTCATATCAGAAAAGAGACATGCTTGTCAAAAAATGAGTCCAAAGATTTAGAATCTAAAGATGGGTTTCCACTCTCTTAGACACTCATCCTGCCAGGAATGGTCGTATGACAGGTCTGACAATTTCTTTCTTTTTACTAAATATAGTATTACTTTGCATACCATGACGAATAGGTTAAAAAATGACGAGTTTTGTGAAAGCATGATAAGTGAGCAATTTTTTTTGTTACTGTTATTTTTGTTTTAATAATAAGTCAATACAATTAAAGAGTTTATACATTTACACTTTTCAGCCCACCCTTCACCCTCCCTTTGTACCCTCCCCCTTCCTCCCGGGACATGGATGTGTTTGTTACAGTATAATTTTAGTTTACAATTCTCAAGTAATGAGCTTCGTCAGGTATATTAACGCTGTTATTGTTTTGCACAGACCTGATAAAAGGAATCCAGACTTTCTTCCACGCCTCTTGTCGTCTTTAAAACAGGACGACAATAAGTGAGCAATTTTAAATAAGAAAATCCAGTGATTAGATGTTAGATTTGGCATCTGCCAAGAGAGGAAACGGTAGAGAAGGGCAACTGCAAGAAGGGGCAAGTGTCTGGGGAACAATCTCACCTTTAGGAAAAGCATGGGAGGGAGCAGAGGGAGCAAATAAAAGACACCAATGGAGGAAGTCAGAGTCTTAAAAGCAGAGGTACAGAGAAGGCGAGTCCCTCTGCAAGCTGCAGCTTTTATTATAGCAGCGAGAAACATTTAGGGATACCTCACCCAATGCCTGTCCATTTCCCCCTTTCTCAACAAACATTTTGGATGAAGGGCAGGATACAAATATAATAAATATCCTCAAATGCAATTTCCAAAGGCACCAAATCATGAGAAGACCACAATTATTGAGATGCACAAGAGTGAAAACTCACTGTCCTGGAAATGCTTTAAATGAAGTTTTACTGTATTTGAAAATCAGTTTTTAACTAAGGGGGTCTATTCAGATTTATTTATTTTTCTATTGAACTTAATATCTGCCACACCAAACAGGATGTAACCCCTTCTATCATACTGCATCCTGTTCATTTAATCTTTTATGAAAATAGTACTCACAATATACAATGAGGCATGCATAGTTTGTGCTAGGATTGCATGGTTTGCAAAAGAGACCCCAAATGAAATTTCTGTTTCAAGACTATCTTCTGCACAAATCATGCTTGATCACATTAACTGAGAAACAGAACTAAACAGGACTTGGCATTTTTTAGTTAAAATAGGAAGAGGCATATTAACCAACAGAGGGCAGCGCTATGACAAAGGAAATACTTAAGACAGTACTAAAAATTCTAGATTTCAGTCTAGCCTTTATTCTTGTAAGTATGCTATAATTGAGTGCAGCACTGAATGCAGCAGAAAGTATCCTTAAGTGAAAAGAGATAGAACATAAAGATAGGATTGGAGAGATCCATCAAGTCTTCTATAACTGAAAGACTATACCTTTGATGACCATGGGCTGGATCCAATGCTGTACAGAAGAGAACTCTGAAAGTTGGATGCTCCCACAGACACGGAGTTGGTGAGGAAAGGCAGGGGTGGGGGGGAACTGATGAAAATATGGGAGTCGTGGGAGGAAGATCCAGTTAACAAAATATAGCCCTTCACTGAGTTATAATTTTGCAAATCTACCAGCTCTTTATTAGATGTTTCTCAATCACTGATGACAGGACGAAGGACAGAACAGCCTTAGAGATGATATCCAGATGTCACATAATGAAACGGGACAAATTAGCTCATATGCTGAAGTTTTACTGCAGCTTTAGTAGGATAATTTCAAGAGAGTTTTAAGACCACTGATAAATGCTTATGACCAAAAGTGGTGCGGGGGGGGGGGGGGGGGGGAGGAATTGCAATGAAAACTGGCCATAGGAGTGTCACAGAACCAGAACAAGGAGACAAGTTTGTTATGCATTTAGAAGCTATTCCAGATGTGTAGGGTATCCAGACTACCTATACCAGTGATGGTCAACCTTTTGAGCTCGGTGTGTCAAAATTCACAAGAAAACCTAGCTTAACTCGGGTTCTGTGCCACATCTAGAAATATCCATACTTTTGTGATATCTGTAGCTCTAGTAAAATGTTATATTTTTGATATATGTATTTTATTAAAAGCAAAACCAAATAATTATTTACATTAGTGACTTTTGTTGCTGAATTTCATTTGCTAATATTCAGTTGAAAGTTGGTATTTCGTACACTTCAAGAACAAGCAAGCACTACACGCCCAGGTGCCAGGGTGACCATGTGTCACCCAAAATGGTTTGCCGTGTCACCTGTGACACGCGTGTCATAGGTTGGCCATCACTGACCTATACAAATGTGTGCCAGCCTAATCTCCACATCTCTTATTTCATTTTATTTGTCTTTCTTGAAATAGTTTTCCTTCTGAGGTGTGTCAGGTTCCTTCACTTCATATTTAGAAGAGCAGTGAAGACACATGTCTTTGCCCTGGCCTTTGGCTAAATAGAAACAGCTTCTCCTCCCCACTTTCAGGCACTGTTATGATTTTATTATGTTCATGTTTTTAATGCTGTAACCCACCCTGAGACGTTTGGGTGCAGAGCAGGATAAAAATGCAAAAAAATTAATAAATGTCTTGTCCGCTTCCTTCTCACTCATGCCCAGTACTGCATTTATTCCAAATGAAATAATACAGAAATATAATATCATTATGTAAGCTATATCACTTCAAAAAAAAAAAACCCCACCTCTTTGTTTATCAATATAGGAATGATACCAAAATGTATCATCTTCTCAAGACAGCTGGTAGGACTCTTACCATAAATCTTAATGCAATCCTAGAAATGTTGTGACAGACTTTTCAGCATATCAATGTAACTTTGGTAATATGCTTGCTATTTTCCTTGGAAGATATTCCATTATGTTAAAGCATACTACGAACACGTCACAATAACTTTTCTCTCTTGAGAGTCACAGTGAATTAAAGGCTGCATTTAAACACTGATAATACTAGCTCAGCTGCATTTCGCTGCCAAAATATTAACATAAAAGTTTTAGCAGCGTTTGGAGACATCAGTTGTTTGCTAGTTTGCTGTTTTACATTTCAAGCCCACAGACACACAGGAATTCTTTAGTAAAAAGCATTATTGTAAATAATGCAAGAAGAACTTAATAGTCAGAAGGGGCTGATTTTCATAGACTTAGATGGGCTGCCACCTGATTGATGGTATCCATTACCACAAGGTTGTATTTTTTAAGACAAGAAATCAGTAATTACATGCACGATCAAATGATTAATAGGTTTGAAGAGATGGGTGTAGCTGGGAATTCTCAACAGAGTGAATTTTAGTTCTTGATCTCATTGATCAGTCTACTCTGAAACTATTGATTACAACCCTGGAAATGTATGTCTGTCAGTATTATATACAAAACAGAATATTCTGTAAGGAAAAGGGAAAGCTATTAAGATTTTACTGCATAATCTTCTTGACTCTGTTTTTTGAGATCTTTAATAAACACAGAAATTTTAAAAATCACTTTAAAATTTTGAAGCCATGGTGTTAAGAGCATGACGATCCCAGAAGGTGTTCAAAAATTTGAGAAAATTTGGTGAGAAAATAAATTTTACTTATCTGAGTATCAATTGCTAATGTTGATTTAGAAGATTATTACAAATTTATATAAATACAAGAGGGTGTTGCAATCCTGAACTACTTTTTGCAATTAGGAAACCTCTAGGAAATGTGGAATACCAACTGGGAAAATTAGGCGAGAACAGTCTGTAATACCAGATTAACCAGAAATTATGTATCTGACAGTTTAGTGCAGACTATTCACAAGTAAAAAATTGTACAAAATTAGAACTTAAACCCAAAAAGCATTAAACTGAAGCTTTAAATTTACAGTCAACCCCAATACAAAACTGTGGAAGTTTCTCCCACAAACCCCTAAGTAGTACAAAATTATGTTTTGTGAGCATTTACAGAAAAGGGGAGACTGGATGAGCCAGTGGCATTGTGGAGGGGAAGCCTAGACCCTTTCAACAATGCGCCTTATTCTAGATAATATCCCAGAATAAGGGCCTGCTGTTTGAATGCCGGTGCAGGCTATGGCAGGCCCTAAATGGGGTCTGCTGTACCTGCACTAGCATGTAAATGGCAGGCCACCATTCTGGAATATAATCAGGAATAAGGCCCAGTGCAGAAAGAGCCCAAGCACACAGAAACAGAATCTTTGAGGCACTTCTGAAGCATCTTAGAGACAGCTTCTAGGTTGGATTCTTCACACACCAGTCTTTCCTCCCGGCCCTCATGTACTTTCTGTGTTAGAAAAGGTGGAATAGAGAAGCCTTAGGAACATGAGGGGTCATACACTGTCTCTCTGAGGTTCCACTTTTGTTAAGCAAGGAAACAAAATTTTACCAGCTGTGTAAAGACAAACTCATACTAGGGGAATATGAAACAAAAAAAAGGTTATGCAAAGGATGATTGAAGTTCAGCCTGGAAATAGTCTCCAATCAGCATTACCTTTGTAACATAAAATTTTACCTTCAAAACTATTACACTTATTCTAGGGGGGGAAAATTACAAAAAAATAGCTATCTTGTTCTCAGATGTCTTTCTCTCCCCCCAAAAAAGATGAAAGAACACACAACACACTAATCTCCCTTATCACATATTTGGCCTCATTAATGTAACTGAAGAATTCATAAAATGAAGCTGAATTGCTGCAGCGTGACCCTAAACTTAGAGGTTAATTAATATTAGAAACATCTAAATGGGGGAAGAAATCTGTGAACCTGCCTGGTGATGTTGAACAATGGCTAATGGTCACAGATCACAATATAAAAGTTGTAGCCACATCATTGTAATGTAAATAAATTGACAAGTCAGCAAAGCAGTAAAGGCCATGCTATCTTTTCAGTCTTAGTAACCAACACAAAATAATGAGTGATAAAAGAGAAACATGAAGAAGACTAAGGGTTTTTTTTCCACTGACCTCCCTCCATCCGGATCTAAGATGATCCGGATTTAAGGAATGGGTACTTCCCTTAATCTGGATCTAGTAGATCCAGATTAAGGAAAGTATCCAATGGTTTCCATGGGTGGTCTAGCACCCAATAGCAATCGGTGCTAGCTTGCTCGCAGTGAAACACTAAAGCACCCATGTGGCAAATCCGGATCTACCCACATGGGGTCTGCCTGTCACCCCAGGTGTTTGGGGGGACAGGGGGTGCAATCTCCATAGATTCTCCCGAGTGGCTCTGGACAATCTCTGGAACGATCTGCTGCAAACTTTGAAGATTCTCCAGAGCCTCTGACAAAGGCATTGCTCTTGCACGGGGTCCTCTTCGGAGGCTGTGCTATTCTTCAAAGGCAACTTTGGAGGAACTTTGGAGCCGACTTCAGAGAATGTGCATAGGTTTCGAAGTTTTCAGTCTTGGGGCATCCCCCCCCCATGGGTGCCCCCCCTGAGCTGCCCACAGACCCCATTGCCCAATAGTGGTGGAAACAGGCTCTGCATAAACCGGATTTGATGCCTGAAGACCCCATTGTAGACCCCTTTAATGAGGTCTACAGGGAATCCGGATTATAGGTCCTGAAGGACCCATATGATCCAAATTTCCCTAGAACAGGTGAAAACAAATGTGGTTCTAATGGGGTCTGTAGTGGAAATGGGGTCTTCCTGCTCTGAGCCAAATGGGTCCTTAATGGGTACTTAGTGCTAGTGGAAAAACACCCTGGAATCCAAAATTTGGTTGCATTCAAAGCCAACAGATAACAGTGTCATTTTTCTGATTCTTACCAACAGTATCTGGCACTAATAGATTAAATTAGTTTTCTTACACCTCAAAATCACCAGATGAAGCATACAGAGATAGAATCATATAGTTAATGGGTTCCATTTAGATCACTGAGTCCAATCAGGTCATAGATTTTGACTGTTTGAGAGCAGAAACTAACTTGAGCAATAAATGATCATTTTCACAAAACTATTTATATATAATCATAAATCACTCCAGAGTTCAAAAGGAGTTATTCTCGTGCACTCCATTTTTAGCAATGACCTGTAGCTCTACAGAGTTCTTCTGCCAGGTTTTCCAAGTAAACATATGCCTCATTTACTGAATAGGCATGGACCTTGTTCACAGAAAGAAAAGAAACTGATAGCCACAAGCTAGCAAAGGACACTTTAAATGAACTATACTATCCATTCCAGTGATGGAAGGGTCCTTTCAGAACTCTCTTAGAAGATAGCTCTCTTGCATTTTTTCACAGTAAACCATAGAGAGATATACCAGATTTCTCAAGCTTTAATCACCTCATCATTCTGATGCCCAAGAGATTCCTAAACAATATCCATTTATGCATTACTTCACAAGTGAATAGACTAAGGCTTCAATCCACTGAAAATTATGAAAAGATAAATATGTCCTAAAATCAAACTCATGAGAATCACCATTAAGTATATGAATGCCACTACCTTTTGCAATAGTACAGAAACAGTTTGCCACTGCCTTCTTTCAGCACATATGGCATACTGATCCCTAGACCTCATGTGTGCAAAACTCATGTTGTTACAATTTTAAGGCAGTTACTTTCCTCAACAGGAGTAATATAGAGAACCAGTGCAGCCTAGTGTCTACAGTGCTGGAAGAGAACCAAGAAAGCCTCAAAACTCAATTGAGAAGGGGAAGCTCCTTGGGTGACCGTGGGCCTGTTACAACCTCTTTGCCAATGAACAGATAAATAAATAACTTTCTTCATTGGATTGTTCTGAACATAAAATGGAGAAAGGGACAATAGTGTAATCAGTTTGCCTTGTGTTTTTTGGAGGAAAGGCTAGATATAAATGCCCAAACACACTACTCAAAAAAAAAAAAA
>MTQE01001134.1:48430070-48470631 GCA_014337955.1 Aspidoscelis marmoratus | reverse complement strand
TGGTGTTCCTGAAGGCAGTGTTTGGGGAGGGTATAAATATCTCACCCAAGGCACGCCCTTTTTCCTCAGCTTGCTGCCTCTGCCTTTGCCTTGCCTCTACTTGCAGTCCCAATGGTGTGGGGAGGCTAGCTGCTGGCTCCGGCTTCTGGCTTCAAGGCTGGAGTGGTATACCAACAAATCTCTCCATCTCAACAATTTCAGGTTGAATCAAAGGGAGATTTACCAGTCCTCTCTTGGCTTCAAATAAAACTGATCAACCACCATACACCAGTACCAGATACTTCAGTTGTTCCTGCATTTGTCACACCAGTATTTATGGTGTGACTAAGCTATATTAAAGCACAAGGGTTGCTTAGGAGCCATGGTTTGACATCCCTAGTTTTAACAGTAATCAGAAGCTAATGTAACCACATTTCCTGATCTGGATGACATAGCAAATATTCATAGAAAATTATTCAAGTTCTCTTTCCAATATTATATTAGGGCAGAAACACTGCTAGACCAGTGTTTCTCAGACAGGGTTCCTCCAGGATCCTTCCCAATATCCTCCAAACAGAAATGCTAAGTTCATACTTAGACAAACTGCAGTTTGGTACATGCCTATCCAGGAATCATTCCCGAATACAGACTATGTTGACTAGGCATGATACTAGGTGTTGATTTTGTACACTGTACAAACTGAGACTCTGATTTCTAAAATGCATTCTGCCATCAACAAGGCATCATCAAAGTTGAGAGATCGTTCCTCATATCTTATTTTGTTCCAGACTGTGTAACATTTAACCACCATCCAGTACCACTTTGGAGAGTCAGTATACAAGCTCCTAACAGTTCAGGATGCATAAATGAACAATGTATTGCTTCAATATTGTCTTTGAAGTTCTTGGAGCAATGAGCCCCACTACGCTTCTTGTTCATACTCAATTCTTTCAATTTTTTTTCATTTTTAAACAGTTATTTCTATTAGTCAATAATACTGATCCCAAGAAAGCTAGTGAGGAAGAAAAAGAAAGCATAAATAACAGATACTGTGAACCATTCTACGGTTTGCAGTACAATTTGGTAGAACATGCATCCAACAGGAGTGGCATATTTCATAATGCAAGAATAAAAGATGCTGGTAAAAACGGTTAAGTTACCAAAAGTACTTAGCTGCCAGATATTTCTACTCAGACTATCCAGAATAATAATAAACAAGAGCTTGATAGGACCATACAAGTGACAACATACTCACTAAAATCAACACATTCTTTGTGCTACCTTCAGTTCATAACTTCACTCAGAATGATTGCATCTTATTTGTTTTACATTAATATAGTGAAAACTGGTGTGAGTTTGCATAAATGGCTTTAAGCTGACAGACTTATAAATATAGAATCTTTCCAAACATTTAGATTCATTGACTGTTACACAAGAACCTTTCTTCAATCTATGCTTTTGTTCTTCCCGCAACAGACCTGCAACAAAGCCAACTATTACAGTAAATTTACATTAAAAATGCTGAATAATGGAATTGAGGTAATGGAGATGCTTTATATAAAGGAAATCAATCCCACATTATTTCCCGTTTCAAAGTGATTTCCGGATGTCCCAGTTTTCAGCTATGACAAATGGAGATCTCTTCTGGAAAAAAAACAGCCGTTAAGCCAAAATGCAAAAGAAACTCTTTATTCTCATTCTTTGAAAAATATCTGAAAGCTGCATAAATTACATTAGCTGAAGAACACCACATTTACACAACCCCCGTTTGCTAAATTACATCAAGAGACAAAATATAATCACAGTGAATTGATTATAAATTATGAAATGATTATGTTGCATTTTCCCTCTTGGTGTAATTTTGTAAATGTGACTTTATGTAAATGTAAAGTGATGTTCTGCAGGTAATGTAATTTAGACTTAATTTTCTTTGCCTTTAGAAGAAAGTACAGAAAGAAACAGTATATTTTAATGTTATAATACAAAGGTAGTACAGTTTATAAGCTAAAAAAAATCCAGAGATGACACTCTTTAAACTTATTTCTCTGCCTAAAGGTGTACCAACTTTTCTGAACAGAATATCCAGACACCAAACTATTATTTAAAATGTTATGCCAAAATAAATGACAGGCAACGCCAGTTACCGAAGAAAGAACACACTGCACAGATTTTCAGAATAAATATTAGTTGGCTTTTTGAAAAAAAAATTTGAAGATTTTGAGCATATCTAGCAGAACATAGCCTTATAGCCCCTGTAGACTAGCATCCCATTCTCACAGTGGCAGTCAAGAAAGTCATATGTACACACTCTGCACTGCTCATAATTTCCCAGGAGCAGATTTCCAAAGGCTATCTCCTATGTCAGTGGGAGTCACAAGGTCATCAGGGATAGTAGCTATTGATATCCCTGCACACCATGAATTGGTCCAAACCTTTTCTGAAGCCTTCCATGACATGAGAACATAAGACAACATAAGAGGAGCCCTGCTAGATCAGGCCACAGCACTTCTAATCCAGCATCCTGTCTCACACAGGGAATCTCAGGCAAAGGCAAACCTTCTCCTGCTCTCAAATGCTACCAAATGGCCTTAGAGACTTCCTGCTTGTCTCCCTAGCCTGAAAGATGTACTTAGGCATCCATTCTAGTAGTCATTGATACATCTGTTATCCATAAATTTGTCTAACCTTTTCTTAAAACCATCAAGGCTGGTAGCTGCTACCACCTCTTCTGGCAGCAAATTCCATAGACTGATGACCCTCTGGGTGAAGAAATACTTCCCCTTGTCTGATCTGACTCTCCTACCCATGAGCTTCATAGAGTGACCCCTGGTTCTAGTTTTGTGTGATACAGAAAAGAAATTTTCTCTATCCACCTTTTCTATAGGTGCCGTCTTTCCAGGTTGAAGAGGCCTCGACGCTGCAGTCTCATTTTGTAAGGGAGGTGTTGCATCCCCTTAATCATTCTGGTTGCTTTTTTCTTCATGTTTTCCAGTTCCACAATATCCTTTCTGAGGTATGGTGACCAGAATAGCCAACGCATTTTATGGTAAGGAATTCCAAAGTTTAACTATATACCAAGTGGAAAAACAGTTCCTTTTGTCGTAGTTCACTGTTCCAGGAGTCATCTTAATTGAATGACTCCTAGGGTTTTGTTTCTGAGGAAGAGAAGAAAAGTTCTTTTATTTTATTAAGATGTCTTTGGTGAAGAACTTTATCAACAACTACTTAAGTCCAAATAGACAATTTCTGTCAGTCTTCTTTTATCCACATATTTACTGAGAGTCTAAATGATTAGTTAGACAGGATTTACTTTTCCAAAGCCATGTTGGGTGTTCCTGTGCAAGATCTATGCTTCTAAACATTTAGGAACTGACTAGTTGGATACTTACTACGAACAGTTTTTCTTGGATGTTTGGTGGATGTAGCATCAGGAGTCTTTTATGCTGGGTAAAGTTCAGCTGGGATCTCCTCGGTAGAGGGGCAAGGAACACTGACATAAAATGGTGAGTTTACTGCTAATTACTGTCATGCTTACCCTTTCATGTTTCCTCTCACTCCTCATCTCTCCCTTACTGTCATGGAATGCCAGATTTGTGAGGGATAGAACCTCATGTGTCTTTGGGTTGCTTTGTATGCTTTGAACTAGCATCCAGATACTTTTGTGCACATTCCTAGGAATTTATATTACAGTATAAATACAGGAGAGATTCAAGGATAGATTCATTCTTGCTAAGTTTGGACAGCCCTGTATTGCTTTAGTGGGTAGGATACTGAGCAGTTGCATCCACAGAATATTCACGAGGTCCCTTTAACATTCTGAAAACTGGACCTGTTTAAGGTCAGAAGATACTACTTTGGGTTGAAATGTTATTCAGCAGGTGCTGGATGAGTCAGTGTAGCTTTTCATTCCTCCCTGGTTGAGATTTGACAACTTTGGTTCATTCCAATATAAGGGATCTCTGTCTAAGAAGGACTAGTTGGATATTTGCTGTGAACAGTCTTTTATGGTGGATGTAATGCAAGATATTCCCACTTCCCATCAGGAAGGTTATTATTTCTTTTTCTTTCTTGTTATTCCTTCTGTTATTCTTATCTCATTTTTCCTTACTTTGCTTGCTATTGCATTTGGATCTTCAGTGTTGGCACTGCAAATATTTGGGAACAGCTGGATCTTGAAAGTTCTTCTCCATCACTCTCCTTCTTTCCCTTGATTCCCCTCCTAGTGTCCTTCATTCAGGACAGGGAAGGGTCATGAGGAGCTGCCAGTGACATCACCTTTGAGCAATCCTACTGCTACCATGTCTTCCTTGTCCCTGGCAAGTCTGTATGGGCAGAAATTTGTTTTTCTATTCCTTTCAGGCCTTCCAAGGGCAAGAAAGGGGTGGGAACAGCAAGATTACTGGCGGGGACTGCACTGATATCACCTGTTGCCCCGCAGAGTTTTATCTCCTCCTACCTATACAGTACTGTACTCTGGGAGGGACAGCAAAGGGAAAGAGATCAATGGAAACAAACAAATTCTACTGCTAACCACCATCATGTTCTCAGATATTAGCAGTGTAATTATAGCTAACTATAAGTGCAAGCCTAAGGAAAAGGAAGATTCAGAGCCCAAACAAGCTTAGCCAGAAAAGGTCCAGTTGAATAAAACTAACTTTCTACACAAAATATTTTCCTGAAGGAAGCCCCAACAATGAGCTAGTCCCTGGTCTCTTCTCTCCTAATCCTTGGAATCAGATGTGCAATTAGAACAACTGAGTCAAAAGGCATGCAACAGATCTCCTGGCTAGAGATGGGTCAATGCATTCACCTTCACGGCCTCTGGGCCTCAAAACTGTAATAGGAAGGATACTCTTTCAAAGTTTTCTGTTGATACAGAAAAAAGGTGATAGACTTCACACTCTACCAGCTTAAGAAATTGGCCAGGGAACTGTCCATACCTCAATATGAAGTGTTATAATTCTCAAGATATGATCTTGAGCCCAGTGAAAAATTGGATCCGAGAGAAACTGAACGAGGTGACTTGGTTTCTTCTTGATGCCTTACACAGTTACGACATATGACACACCAAACTATCCTGCCTTCCATTACCAAAACATGGAGAGATTTGGTCAATGTAAGTAACCCTGAAGAGCTACAAGAATAAGCATGCAGTTTCAAACAAATGTCTCCTTCTGTATCTTAGAAAGGCTTTACTCAGTCCTGCCATAAGCTACAGCACTTGGAAAGAGAAACTTCTTTTTGACTGACTGTAGCTGGAAAAAAAAAGGCCACTTTGGGCACATGTGTGAATGTTAACCACTAATCTAATTATAGGCCTATATGCTAGCCCTGACACAGTTGCTGGACCTGGCTGAGGATAGAAACAGATTCTATACAGTATTTTACTCATCTCTAGTTGTGCTAATTTGTTACCTCAGAAGGAGCAGCCACTGCCATTTAACTCCAGTGAGTCAATGCAAAGTAATTCACTTCAAATTAATTTACTTCACATTAAAGTGAACAAATGCCAAATGAAATAATTGCTCCTTAATGAGGGTTTTCTAGTTTGCAAAGAAGAACAGGTGAACCATGAATGTTCTTTAGAGCAGTGTCCTCTGTTTATCTGATAAGAAAACCATGGCTGCACCTTTAACTAATATAAGAAACTACAGAGGTGTTATTCCAACAATAATTTATCTCTGTAATGGTTTCCATGATCTTCCAGAGACTAACAGGCTTAAAATTTCCAAGCTCTCTCTAAGAGCCATAAAAAACCCACAAGTGACACTGGCAAACTTCCAGTCCTCAGCTATAGCAGCTGAACTTAGCAATAAATTGCATATTTTGGTTAAGAAATCTAATATCTCACCTTTTGATCAATATCATCTGAAAGCAATTAATAAAGATTTCTACTTCTTCTCTTTTGCCTTAGTTCACCAGTCTCTGCTCCTATGAAAGGAAGTTCAAGCTCAGTGTCTAAGGAACCAAAGACCTAAATAACTTACTACTTAATATAAAGGAAGAGCAAAGCAAATAAAGTATAGCGGCATAAAACCCATGAAATAATATTCTTAAAGTGGACTATTTAAGTGCACAAAATTACGAATTGGCTGTTATACTTTGTGATTCTGGAGAGTTCTCTTTATTTGCCTTTGCTATTTTATATCTACATAAAACTGTCAAAGAAGGTCAACCAGAAATTTGGCTGAGGATCACCAGTATGCACACAACACTCAGCTGCAGCTCTCTCCTTTTCAAATAGGGAAGGCAATGGATGTTTTAAATGAGAGAATGGACACAGTAATGGACCAGATAATGGTTAATAAATTAAAACACAATTTTTGCAAGATTGAAGTACTTCTGGTTGATAGCTCATCCACTCAGATGAGTGATATTCAACCTACTTGAGATGGGGTTATAGTCAAGAAATCAGTTCTACAGCTTGGAGATACATATATCATTATCTGGATGAGAATAGCTTGGCCACAGTTACTTATGCTTTGGTAACCTCCCCTTTAGACTGCTGCAATGCATTTTCAGTGGGGCTGCACTTAAACATGAACCAGAAATTACAGCTGGTCCATAACAAGGCCGCAAGACTGTTACAAGTTCTGGATGGATAGAACACCTTATACCAGTGCTTGATCAACTTGCATTGGCTCTCACTTTTGACTTTTAAAGCCTTACATGGCTTAGGACCAAGTTATCTAAAAGAATGCTTTCTTCCATGCTTCCAACAAAAATCCTACTTTAAATGTCCCCTGGACAGTCTTTGGGAATTCCTTGTAACTTCCCTTGGGATTTACTTCCTCTGTAGTCTTCTAAAGTTCTACTGCTTAGTTTTCCAGGCTTCAGAAATTTCCAGGAGAATGTAGTGAAAGGACATAAAGCTGATAACAACTGTGCCTAAAGGGACTTGCTTTCTACTGTGGTAGTGATGTAACATTGGTTATAAATTTCATGATCCCGTATGCCCCTGTTCTTCACTCCCTCATATCTCCTATCCCATACCTTGGTTTATTTTATAATGCTCAGACTTTAAACACTTTACTTTTGAACATTATGGAGGGCTTCAGGGCAACCTATCAAACCTTCCCTAATTTCAGTCCCTTCCACCCATTTAGAGCCTTTTTCTTTAATATTTAGTGCAAAATGCAGTGGCGATCTAGAAAGCTGAAGATGTTCAGTCATACAAGAATGTACACAAAGCCCCTCTTGGTCTACAGATCTTTTTCTAAACCCTCAAAAGCTAGGGGACATGGACTTCTATGTTACATTTTACATATCTCTCAACTCTCACAATATTTTTTTCTACTGGTGTAGCTAAATGCATTCAGTTTGTAACCAATGGCTCCTTTGCTGCAGTCTAAATTCTTAGCACCATTCCCTGAGCCTTAGATAGTAATGGAGACAGATGCATGCTTCTATAACAGAGAAAAAAGGGTGGGAAACTGTAGTTTGGTTTGTCCATTTAAGTAGGACAACTATTTTACTCTCATACCATTTGGGGTTTAACTAGCCAGAATCATTTTGAACCTTAGACATTTTTACAGTAATAAAAGATCAGCACAGCTTCACAAGTCACAACTTGCTTCCCATGATCTTGAGTCATCACACTTCTATGCTGATAGTCACTACATCACTACATGCATACTGAAACTTGGTGACAATACCCAAGTAACATTCTTTATAAGACAGAAAAATATTACGGTCTTACAATTACACGGATAAAAGGAAACATGACAGATTATGTATGTACGTACAGGGGCCAGCCACATCTAAATTTCAATCTGCCTTCAATTCACTTCAAGAGTGACAGAACTCATCAAAGTGGAAGACAGACAAGATGCCTCTAAAGCAGCGGTTCTCAACCTTCCTAATGCCGCGACCCCTTAATGGATTTCCTCATGTTGTGGGGACCCCCAACCATGGGGGCAGAGCAGCTAGGAGGTGGGAGGGAAGGGCGGTGGGAGTCTTGTCGCGACCCCTCTGAAAGGGTAGTTCGACCCCCAAAGGGGTCCTGACCCCCAGGTTGAGAACCACTGCTCTAAAGAATAGTTGCAGGTAACTGCGAGCAGGTCAAGGTTTTGCCTTTTTCTTCTGCTTAGGAATACCCAGAAGCACTTGGTGGAAGGCTATGTGAGAAAGGATGTTGGACTAGATGAGCTATGGCCCATTCCAGCAGGGCTCCTCTTATTTCTTATATTTTCTTTCCACTTTATTCCACAGTGGATTTTCCAGGTTAGAAAGTGTGAAAGGAAAATGGATCAGCATTTTGTTGATGTGTTCCCTCACACTGGAAGTGGATCAAATGTAGATTAAAACATCAAATGTAGTGTAGCTGGGCACTAAAGTGCACCGTCTATGCAGATATATACATATCCAAACACATGTGCACACATACACACAAAGTTGGGTAAGAACACAAGTGAGGAAACGATATGATTTTTCTGCACTACACTGTTATAATTCCCAATAAAAATGAATAAATAATTGGACATATTTGATTGGGGAAATTGATCAGAGCTTTGAAATTTGGCCTTATGATTGGAATTAAAAGAAGAGGCTGGACCATTTGACTTGGAAATATTAATAATAAAGCCTTGGAATTAGTAATCCAAAATATTTCTAAAAAGCAAAAAGGCTCTGCAAGGTTTTGGAAGGACAGATTTCTTCATTTGGTTAAAGATTACTAATAGGCTGCTGAGCAGAGGCTGGTGAGTCATTTGGACTAAGGAGATTAAGGTATGCCATGGAGGCCAGAAGAAGAAGATAGACTTGGTCTATTTACATGAGATTAGTCACTGAGGAGAAAGAATAAATGAAAAAAATAGAGTTCTGAGGAATTGGATCCTGCAAAATGTGCTGAATTTTGGAATTTGGTTTTTCCTTTAAGATTTGCCAAGCCTACATGGACTATTAACCACTGCACACACATAGCTATATATATTTTTGAAGGAAAGGAAGAAAGATAAAGGGGTTCCTTGTGGAGTTAGGAATTACTGTTTGCTCTGGGAAGAGACAATGTCAGTAATTAACATAAAGAGATTAAGTCTTCAAGACAGCTTGCAAAAGTTGCAAGATCAGTTTCCTCTCAGGAAAGAGAAGGCAGAGGTGTTTGCTAGGAACTTTTGAACTGACATGTATTCAATTTTATTCATTAACAAAGAACAATGGAGAACAGAAAGAAACAATCAGCAGTTTCATGGCTAAATTTTTGGTATAAAAGGAGCAATAGACAGAGCATGGGAGATGGAGACATATGAGAATCATTCTTCATGTGTCCATAATGGGGTTTTTTCCAATAGCAAAGTTTTGCTTTTTACAAGGTATTCCCTATGCTTTTTGAAGAAGGGGTTTTGCCTACCCCTCCTCTCTCTCAGCTCTGCTAAAGCTGATGAGATTAGTTTGCGTTGGAGTCAGAGAGACAGTATAGATTGTTTTTACAGAATTTTTTCTGTTCTTGCCCATCTCCCCCCCTTCTTCTTTCTGCTATAACAGGAAGTGGGAGGTGTTTTACTGCAAAAGAAGGCATTTAAAATTTTCGTCCTTGCAAATTTGGATCTCTCTGGTAAAAGCAATTGAGCAAGACCATTTTCAATAGTATTTCTTTTTAATTTTGCTCATTTTTGGAAATCAGACTGATTAAGGTAGAATATTATTTTTATTCTTATTTTTAAAGGTTATTTTTGTTCCTGAGGAAATGTGGACCTGCTGAAATCTCACATCTGTAGTTTTGGATTTCTGGGCGTACCGGGACACGTTGGTGAGAGAAGTTTTTGGGGGGTTTTCATTCCATTTCTCCTTATTTCTTTACATTTTTTCCTATATTTCTCAATTTTTGGCTAGGGCTAGGGAATCATCTCTAGTATTAGGGATTTTCTCTTTCTGGCTTTTTTAATTGTTCTGAGGGGAAATTCACTCTCATTTTCAGATTTTTCCTACATAAAAAGAGCATAGATACAAGTTGGTTGTCTCAATTTAATGCATAAAAATATTTTAATGGGAAATGCTCATTTATTTAGCCATGTATGGGATTTGCATGTTTATTCTGTTCCTTGTGAATGTTTAATGCAATTTATCTCCAATATGGCTTTACATTTCAATTTAACTTCTATTCTGTACTTCTAATAAATTCTTTTTCATTGATTTAACGAGAAATACTGGCTTTTTGAGTTTGAAATGAGTTTGTCTCTGTTTATAGTATTCTTCGTTTTTTAAAAAAATATATGTAAAACGATTCGGCTACAAATTCCTTCGGAGTTCAAATTTGGAGTATTTTGGGGCTTCTAATTAATCCAAGTTATCCAGAATTTTACTTCACATTTGGTTACAGTTTATGCCAGAGCAATGCAGGCAACAACATGAACTGCAGTACTAAAATTTTCATAATCATTGTAATCTGCAGGTAAAATGCAAAGCAGTTTGAGTTGTACTAGTGAAGAAATCTGCAGACTGAGTTCTCCTAAACTTTCTGCACAGCTAGTGTTATTTCATGGCTCACAATTCACAATTTATGTTTAAGCAATGAATCATTTGACACCCCACTTCTATGCAGAAACAGAGTGTGATGAAGTTTACTCAGACTTATTTCTGAAACGTCTGTGTCATAACTTTCTCAGAAATATGCAAACCCACAATTGGCCTTTAAATGTTTCTTAACTCTGCCTTTTGTTACTGAACATGTTCATTGTATAGATATATGAATCATAACATCTACTGTGTGTTGTATTAAAATAGTTCACTTCTCTAGAAATCCAACTATTAAGTCCCAACAAGAATCCAAGCATTTGATTTTTTTGGCATTCCAGACTCTCCTTTCTGACATGGCGGATGAGGAATAAGTGTAACTGTTTCTTCAGATGATCATGTCATGTTTCTGAGTGTAGGCAAAACTGCAAGCTTATTCAACAAAAAACGTTTATTCCTCCTGCAACATATTTGAAGAGTGACAGACTGCTGCCATTCATGGTTCTAGCTCCCCAAAGGGATTGACATTAAAGATATTTCAGTTTTTAAAAAAAAAAAAATCCCCACACTGACATTCAATATCAGAGACTGAGGACTACTGGAGATCTAAGTAATGTTGTACATGGTCATCTGACTTGGAAGTTGTGTTTTTGAGTGCCTTCCTTTCTCAAAGGTTCCCTCTATGTTGTATAGGCATAATAGAGAGACTGGTTTGCTGCTGAAATAAATTGTTACAGTATTCAAAGATAATATATGTTAAAGATGTACAAATATTGTGGCTGTTGCTCTAAGAAGATCTAGTTCCATAAGGGAGAAAAACAAACAGCTAAATACTCAGTGCACTTCCATCTTTGTCAACCCTTACACACTCAGCCTTCCCTCTTAGCATTCATGGATGGGCCCTTCCCCCTGTGTTATGTGTGCTGATAGCACTCTGCTGGGAACCACTAGATTATTATGAGAACTCAAGGGTTTTGTGGTGTGGACTATGGGAATCAGGCAAAAAAGGTCACTGAATATATATACTGCATAGTGCTGTACTCTTTGTGATCTTTTATTGAATAAAGACTTGCTAACATTGGCTAAGTTTTCTATGCCTGTTTTCCAGATCTGATACTTTGGGAAGTGATCTCGACATAGCTTCACTTGTATGTAACAACAAAACATGCTTTATCATAACAGAGATGAGTCTCAACAAGTGTCCAGCCTATTCTGCTACAATGAATTGAATCAACAGACAAAAAGGGCTAGTTTAGCTTACCTGGAATTAACTTGGACTCTTTCTGCACTTTTCTGCTACAGTTCCAGATCAGTAAGTCCAGAATAACTGGGCATACTGATCTGGATTGCAGGGAAACATGTCTACACTGATGGCACTTATCTGACCTATATCTCTCCATGACTGTGAAGCTCATGTAAGCTTTGCAGTCATAGCCCACACCTCTGATAGCTAGGAACTTTCGTTTCCAGCCTTCAGACCTTGGGGGTGTTTTTCAGTGGCATGCAATGGTACATCACTGAAAAGGATCCCCCAGTAATCCCAGAACACAGAGGCATGCTATCTGCATGCCTCCAATGTTCCATAAGAAAGCCCTAAGTCCTCTGGTAGAACCAAATAAATTATTTTTATGAATTGCAGACCTAGTTTCTCATCAGACTCAAAGTTTCCAGGACAAAAATAAATCAGTCCTATTGTTTAATCAAAGCTCTTTCTTAGGTAGCAGAGGCAAAGCTTCACTCCTATGCCTAATCTTTTGCCTCTGACTTCAAAAGCTCCTGAGCATTCAAAGATAAGGCAACTGGAAGAGAATGACAAGAACATCAGAGCACCATTGATTCTTACTGGCACAACAGGGAGATGGCACAAATGACTGTTAACTGCTTGGTCAATCAGGCCACAGCCCATCTACTCCAGCATTCCATCTCAAACAGCGTTTCACCATTTACTTTGGGCTTTCTCAGTCAGAAAATGAGGACCTATCTCTCTAACCTAGAGGCCATTGACACATCTGTCCTCCATGAATTTGATGTTGTTGTTGTTTAAACTCCTACCACCTCTTATGGTAGCAAATTCCAAAGACCACTGACTCACTGGGTAAAAAAAAAAACATTTTCCTTGTTGGTCATAACTTTCCTGTCCGTTAGCTCCATAGAGAGACCCATTTCCAATGCTGTGCAATAAGAAAAAGTTTTTCTTGATCCACCTTTCCCACAGTATGCAAGATTTCATAAACTTCTATCAGATCCCATTTTAAACCTTTTCTTCCAAGGTTGAACAGGCATAGCCACCACAGCCTGATCTGATAAGGCATTCTAGCCTCCTGACCATTCTAGTTGTCTTCCCCCCCCCCATTTTTTCAGTTGCACAATATCCTTCCTAAGGTGTAGTAATCAGAATTATACATAATATTCCAAATGTGGCCTCATCATAGACATATTAAGTGGCACGATGATGCTTGCAGGTTTATTGTCTGATTCTTAATTATCCCTAACTGAGTTATCCACCAGAGGTCCCTTTCCTGGCCTGCCATGGAAAGCTTCACCCCCACTGGGAGTCTGCCCCAATGTGGACCACCTTACACTTATTAACACTGAGACTAATTTACCACATTGTTGGCCACTTTCTCAAAGTCAAAAGATCCCTCTGGGGCTCTTTACAATCTCTTCCCATTTTCACTGCCCCAGATAAATTAGCATCATTTGACTGCTTGCCACTTCTAGATCAGGTCCCCAACCTGAACTATGTGGAACCCACTTTTTGATTGTGTTGTAAAGGAAAATGAATAACTTTGTTTCAATCTCCAAGTAAAACAGTCCATGCTTCTCTTGAGACGTATTACATTTAATTAGATTGTAAGCCTTAGGGTAGGGATCTGTCGTATATTACTGACAGCATGTAAGCCTCTACGAGAGCCTTCTAAAGGCTAAAAGGCATAATAAAAATACAGTGGATAAATAAATGTGAACCTATCAGTGTTATGCCACTCATATTAGTAGGTCTTGGAATCTATTTAGTTTCTCTTTAACAACGGAATCCACTGCTGTTGAAAAGCTGTATTTGCTTGCTATTTGCAGGACCAGTCTTGGCAAGAGATTAATCTCATACAAGAAGAGAGCCATATGGTTCTATAGATATATATAAGCTAGATAAGCTAGATGGGAAAAAGCATATGACTTTCTTTCTCAATAGCCTCCAGAACTAGGCAAAATTGTTAGTTCTTTACTAAACAATATGCTGCAATTTTCCAGCAGTAGTATATACAAGAAGTAAACATACACATACACACCAACTTTTACAACTCCCCACCGCACTGACCCCTGACAATGATCGATGAGAGTAAATGAGAGTTACAGCCCATTTATAACTGAAAGATGCTAGGCTGGGGAAGGCTGCCATACAATAAGAACAGAGAAGAACTGAAAATACAGCCTCTCTGATGAATAATGAATAAAGAAAACCTCAGGACAATATGCAATATTTGCAGGCCAACTCTCAACATAGAAAGGATCATTAAAGGCTGAAATGTTTTAGAAGCAAACAACAGTACTGGAGATGTTGATGCCTTTCTTTGCCTCTACAGGGTTCTTTTTCCTAGAACCAGTAACACTGTGAATCTGTGCAACACTGTTCACAACAAAGTTAAAATCAAAGCAAGAGAAAAGCAGCTACCGCAGCTCGAATGTCATGAACAGCAGGGCAGAAAGGAAGCATTATCAAATGCATGTCAGAAAAAGGCTGAGGCAGTATGGTTGTATCATTCCACAAGCCCAATTATCCCTTTTACCTCCTCATCCCCAGTTAAAAAGTTATTAAAAAGAATCATATTTGTCTACGTTAATCCTTCCAGCTATCCTTAAAACAGGCTGGGGCCTGTTTTACATCACACTTGAAATATGTTTACCTCTTCCACTGAGTGTTTCAGTAATAGGATGGGCATGAGAAGAGAAAAGAAAATTCATTTTAAGATGCATATCCCCTCAGAAAAAGTTATTTACCTGAAACAGAAATCTCTTCATCCATCAAGCAATCATTCTTCACAAGAAGCTTTTACATTAAGGGAACCAATGGGATACTGTAACCACTTAACAGGATAAGTTCAGCACATGACTGCACAATGCAGCAACTCTTTGGGAGGCAGAGAATAAACCTATTGGGTCTTCCAGAAACCCAGAGACAGATATTATTCCATCCTTGCCAGCCAGGAAACGACATTGGTGATATACAATGAAGTTTCCACTGTTCCATAGAGTATGATCAGAGATTTTCACACTACAGATACAGAAAATGTGGATTTTCTTTTATTTGCACTTGGGAAGAACCAAGAATACAGCAAACAAGTTATAACCAAACATTCAACAACTGGCTGAAAAACTGCCCATGTTCCAACATAGAATCACATTATTAGTGACCTTCGACCAGGGTTCCTAACTACTGCAATGAGAAAGAGACAGAACAGTCATTTCTGTCAGAAAATCACAGAATCAAAGCGGAAAGGCTCCTTGTCAAAACTTTGCTTTATATGTTAGGTTATCATATACTCGCTACAAAATACTTCTTTACGCCCAGAAAAAAATAAGATGAATTAAAACCTCAACCTTAGTTTACAGTATTAGCTCGAAATACTGTACAGATGGCCAGAAACTAACATTATTACTTAACTCATAGCTAACACTTCTGTTCTTCCAGCTGTGATATGCTACATTTGTAACAGCTCACATACTTAAATGCTCAAACTGTCATTAAAAGAAATAACCTTTCATGGGCAACTGATACAACCTGTAAAATATACCAAAGGCAAAGACTATACCAAATGTGTGCTAAGCAACTGTTAAGCACAATATTAACATTAAACAGCAAACATCTGGTCATTTCAATGACTGCCAGTAGTCCTTTGCAGTTCTACTCTTCTTGTACAGAAGAGATAGCTTTCAGTATCAGAGCACAGAAACTACTAATTTTTGTCAGTTTTCCTATCCATGTTTTCCGGTTCAGGTGGTTATTGCTAATTTCACAAGCCACAATTTGTAAAGCTAGAAACAAGGATCATAAACAGTGCTATTACGCTACCTTTTTTTCCTCCATCATTTTATCGCTTCAGTGAGAATTTCTCATTGAATCCAAACCAGAGAGCTCTTGTTTTATTAGTTTGACATTATGGCAAAGTCTTCCAGTTCTGACATAATAACAAACTCCAGACTAAAAGAATGTATGTTTGCCATGAAGGTGACATGCAATATGAATGGGAGGAAGAAAACAGATTTCTCATGCCAGGAATACTCCAACTAGTATAATGCTCCATTGTTCACACATGCAGTTACAGTGTGACACTCTTAAGAGAAAATACTTTTCTATCCATTTTCTATCCATTAAGTAAGGACTTAAAATAATTT
The DNA here is from genome assembly GCA_014337955.1 of Aspidoscelis marmoratus. Taxonomy (NCBI): domain Eukaryota; kingdom Metazoa; phylum Chordata; class Lepidosauria; order Squamata; family Teiidae; genus Aspidoscelis; species Aspidoscelis marmoratus. Next base: position 48,454,809 of record MTQE01001134.1, on the reverse strand, counting down.
GTGTTATTGTACTTCTGGTTTTCTGGGTGTTAATTGAGAAAGAAAGCAGTACATTGTTTAGATGTAACAAAGCGAATTTCTCTAAACAAGAGCATACTCTACCTCTTTTATTTTTAGTGCTGGAAAGTGAAGATGATCCTTTCTGCGCAGTCTAAGGAATAAAATCTTTATAAAATATATTTGCATCCTCCATGTCCTCTAAAGAACTCAAGACAGCATGCATCTATCAAGCTGCAGACAAAGGCAAGATACAGAATTATAGGTCTTCTACATCAGTCTGGAAAACTTCTCTCCTATTTGTTCCATTTTTCCAATCCAGAAGCTAATTATAAGAAACTCAGTGCTTGAGTTTTCCAAGAAATGACCAAGTTTTCTTTGCTTTGCAAAGAAAGCAAAAGGCCAGCAAGGGCACCCAGCCCTTAAATACCTGGTTTTGTTAAAAAGAGTGCCCCAGGAATGGTCAAACACCTCAGATCCAGAACTGTGACAGAAAGAGGCATACAGTGGTACCTTGACATACGAGTTTAATTCATTCCGTAACCTTGCTCTTATGTCAAATCGCTCGTATCTCAAAGCAATTTTCCCATTAATCCATTCCAGATCCCAAAACACCACCTCAGTTGTTTTTGTTATGTACTGTACTGTATTTACATACTCCTATCTCAAATCTTGCTCTCATCTCAAAGCAAAATATCACTCGCTCGGCGGCTTGTATCTCAAAACACTTGTATGTCAGGGCACTTGTATGTCGAGGTACCACTGTATTTAAAGGCACTGCCAACATGGCCAAATCATGAGATGATGACAGCTGAGGTGGCTGAAATGGCTATCACAACTTTCACTCATAAAACAGCTGAGACTGGAGTGTGTGCAATAAACTAAGGCAAAAGGCAGGAACTGAGGTGGCCCTTGCCAAACAAGCAAGGGGGTAGGTCTGTTTATTCAGATATTAAAAGCACAATAAGCTGGGTAAAAACAGAGAAAAGCACCCCTCCTCTTTGGAGAAATCAGCTGGCCCAAAGAAAATGACACCCTCATAAGTTTAAAAACAGACAAGTCCTGTGAGCAGAGGGTGAAGGAATTAAGCTGAATTTCCCTGTAGAAAAGACATGCATCTACCAGATATGTGGGTGTGGATGTATATAGAGAACAATTTCAAACTTTCAAAAGATCTGGTATGGACTGAGGTGTTGCCAAAAAAAAAAACCAACAGCAAAAGTGAATATCTAGCCTTTTCTTCACTGCATAAATTGATTAGACTTTAGATTGGGAAGATTATTTGAGAGACCTCATTCTACTAGAAGAGCATATCTTCCGCAAATGCACTTATGAAGACATAACCAGCTGAGACATGAGGCCAGGGAAAAACATCAAAGCAAAGGTGGAAGGATTTTAAATATGTTTTAACTCTTTTATATCTATTTATCTTTTTATTACTGGAATCCGCATTGGGACCTTTTGGTGAAGGGCAAAATATAAATTCTTTAAAAAAAACACCAAGGAAATTTCCTTAACAGAGTTCCCATTAGCAGAGGAGGAAAACTGATGCCAAGGTGAACTGAGGATGGTTTTCTAGTCTTGATCCCTGCTTCCCTGCCAAGGAAACCTTGGCAGAGCCAGAACGCAATTGCAAGGAGGCCTCCAGCACCACAGTTTGTTGAGAAACAGACTATATTATTGGTATTACTCATATTTTAAAGACAACTCTGAATTTAAAGCCACTTTATCTATGAGCAACTAAATGGTAGTTTTAAAATCTTAGTGAAACTAATTTTGATTTATTTTAAAAAAACCTAAGAATAACTTTTGCTACCAGAAGGAAAGCTTCCTTCCCACTTCTGTCCTGCACCCATCAAATCATGTGGCCATCAATGAAAGAGAAGAAACTGGAAGCAATGCATGTGTCTTAAGATCACAGCAAGCCTTCACTAGAAACTGCCCAACAGACAGATACGCTAGTTATTTCTCCTAAGTCTGTATTATACTTTCAGCCACATTTGACTTGAACAACATAAGCACAGAAGGAACACTACCATGCATTCATTCATTCTACCACCGCTAATCCCCATGTGACCTATTAATCAGAAGTTGAAGGGGCAATAGCACGTGAGAGGGCCTTTTCTGTGTTGGCCCTTAGGCTCTGAAACAGCCTGCCACTGGAGATATGCTAGGCACCAGCACTGTATGGTTTTTTTAATCTCTCTCTGAATGTTATCCTACCAGGATAGGAAGTTATATTTCAACTAAATTTATATGAAGTTATGTTAATATATATGTTTTTTTTTAAAAAAAATTATGTTATAGCCTACCCTGGGACCTTAGGGTAAAGGCAGGTTATAAATATTTGAAACAAAGAAATAAATGCTGACGTACTCTTTCCAGTGCAGTGTTATATCAATCCTTGCTCCCTGAATATAAACTTCAAAAATATAAATCAAGGCAAAGCAGCTTTAAAAATGTTTATATACTTCAACAGGGAGACCTACACTACCAGAACTGCATATTATCTACTCTTGCATGTTTAATACAAGAAATGCTGCTATAATTAAATCTACTGGAACTGGGAAAAACATGAATTTGTTTTAACTATGTTTTTACATGGGTTACTCTTATTGTAATTTCAAGTTCTAATTCTGATCGCCCCTAGAGTTTTTTGAAATGGTAAATTATTAAACTTAGCAAACAATTAATTAGATTGGATGTTATTATTTTTTTTTGAGTGAAAGCTCCCTCATTACTGGAAGCACAATGTCTAATAAAATTTCTTGTTAGTAGACCATAAAGACAGATCACTGGGTTCTTTAGCCAGAGTAACACTTTAAAAGTTCAACAGAAATTAGTTAAATGTGGATCAAGCCAAAGTCTTACTGACTGAAACTCAAAGTATTACCATGATCATTTCCCAGACTCTGAAATGTATTCAATATTAATGGATTCAATGCTAATTATACCCGTTCTGTAAGATATTAGCATATCAGTTTTACTCTCAACTGTCCATTGTTTTTATGTTCTTCTGCAAGTGGCGTACAGATTTCTGAGTATAATTTCATTTCTCAGAAAACAATTCTTATCTTTTTTTTTCTTTTTTGCTGGCCAGGGAATTGTTGCTTTAAAATAACCTGGAATCAATATAAAGTCATGAGTTGGACTTAACACAGAAAAGCAAGTTTGTGAATTCTTACATAACCTAAACTACTACTTGATAATGTTTCATTTTACTGCCCTAGACACTTCAGAAGAATGGCCATAAGATGCAAGCTGGTCACAATTACTCTCTTCTTCATAAACCTAGTAAATTCAAACAATACCAAATTTATTCCTTTCTATGCCTTCCTTTCTAATTAGTGTATATATGTCTAAATGCCAGCTGGCTAGATACCGTGCCAAATGCCTTCTAAGCATATTTGCATAGCAAATTGGAGTTCGGTTCTTGGATGTAGTTGCAATTTACACTTAAAATTATATATTTATATGTTCACTTCCTCTTCAAATTCCATCCTAGCTTAAAGACTGCATCTAATAAGTAATGCCTAAACAGAACTGAGTACATACCTCATTAGAGATTCTAACTACTTAAACAATGAAAAATCATAATTAGATTGACTCAAGTACATCACTGTACTGCCCTCTAAGGTCCCATATACACAACGAAACCTATAACATTATTCTAATAGATTGTCACTGGAATTATGCAGTAATGCAACTAAAGACATAAACATTAACATAATACTGGTAATAATTTGCATCAGACAAGGAAAATATTTGTACCCACATCATTACTTTAATTTTGAGAAAATAAACTTCAATTCAGGATTGATGGGATAGAATACCTTCAAATACTGCTTGGTGGTCAAAATGTTGCACATATTACATGGAAGGATGCTGTTATTAAGTGCTTTAGGTAGTGACTTTCAGAGAAAGATGTGATTATTAAGAATCAAATTTTGCAGGAGTCCCATACATGAGCCTGGAATAGTTTATTTTACATCTGAGGAAAAATGAAATCATGGCTAGAAGGAGAGAATACACTGAAAAGAATCCCTCCACTTAAGACAACTAACTGCCATCATTACAGGAGGAACAATCCTATCATAAGATCAATTTCAGTTCTGTGGCTTCAAATCAATATAACACATCTTCAAAAAAGGATATGACAATTTAAAAGCTCAAGAGACTGGGGAAGTGGGGGAAAACCAATCAATAACGAAAGTATTTTTTTCTAGAACATCATGACACTTTACCATTTTTACGAACATTAGCTACAATCCAAAGCTTGCAATATTTGCCCAAAAGACTTGCCCACAAGCTAACTGAACATACAACTGGAACTCTTAACTGCTTTGCCTGCATTAACTGTATTGTATTGCACATAGGGGCTATATGTGCAGAATAGCATAGCTGCCTTTACTGTTCCTTAATATATATGTGAATGTTAATTAAACATTTACTATGGAAAGTGTTAATTTACCAGCCTGACTGCACTCAAAAAATAAAGTTTAAAAATCTGTACACAACATGCACAAAAGCATCTATAAGGTAGCTTTAAATTACATACTATTAAAGTCAACTCTTCAGAATAAAAAAGATGCATGCTCTAGCTAAGACCTACAATATGTCAACTAACAATTAGTAAGCAAGTATCTAGCTGAAAATACCAAGCACAGCAAAATATAACACTGCTTCTTCATTACAAATTGCTCCTCAAAAACCCACCCGAATTTTATATATAAAAAATTTTTATATAAAAAATTCGGGTAGGTTTTTGAGATTTTATATATATAAAATCTAACTTTCTGCAAAATCAGCACCATATTGTCATAATTCTATTTTCCTCCTTCTCTTTTTGCCAACAGCTCATGTGCATACAATAGTTCTTATCAAATGAGAAGATGGAATTTGTAAATATATAACCACTGCACAAGGCCAAAAATATGTCTACTCATGTGAAGGTCAGTAAGTAGCTCCATAACACTGACACCACTTTTTTTTAATTTAGCATTTTTTGAAATTTTACATTTCAGGAAGCATCACAAATTAAGTCTTCCAGTCTGAAGGGGAGAAGAGGGGAGCTACATTTTTAATAGCTCTATAGAGCAAAATTCTGCAGGTTCAACTTGCAATGCAAGCAATGCTAGATGAAATTGCCTTTTCTATGCAATCATGTCCCTTTTGGGGGTTAGGAGGCAACTCTACTATTATTAGGCCAGAGTGGAGGAAAAAAGCATTTTCCTAAGCTTCTTTTTATTTGGAATTCCATTTACATACTTTACTTTTTTACTTATTGGTGTAAGTTATACTTAGGTCTATGGACTACAGTGCAAAATAACTATAGCTGATGTTAGCCCATATCACCATTTACCTGGATTTATGCTACAGTTAACTAAGGAAAGGGTCTTTTCACCAAGGATTTGACTCAGTCAAGAGGACGAACTCCATGGCATCCTGACACTGTGAGCTGAATTGAAAATCGAGACTGTGTTGTGTGAGGACTAGTAAACACATGGGGTATAAATTAAGGCTTGCAGAATTCACCTACAATTCAGCCCCTGCATTTAAAGCTTGAAGTCAACAGAAGATACTGAAACATTTTGTTCCATGGGATTAGAAGCACTTTAGAATGTGCAGCTGGAAAACATAAAAAAGATGTTTTTGCTGCCACTATAATTTACTTTTCATCTTGAAAATTCTTTTTTTGGCAGACTCACTTAAAAACCTTTTCTCCTGTCACAGGACATACTAATCAATATAGAACTAAGATGGGACAATCACATGGTGATGTACTGAAACATGTACTGTGCTTTAAAGGCCAAATTAATCCTATTTATCACATATAAAATCAATGCTTTTTATATTCCATTTGCCAAGAGTATTAATTACTAATTAAAGAGTTGGCCAGCTAGAGAACTTCAAGTTGATCAGATGTTTTCCAAAAAATGGCATTTCTAACAAGGACAGCTGGTGGCATGTGCATTTTTGAAATAGATATTCCAGAAAAAAATAAATTCAATGTGGTAGAACAACATGGTAATGGACTGTAATAAAGCCTTCTGCCTATTATTCAGAAAACAGTATTATTAAATACACTCGGCATATGTAGTCGCAGTTTTGTTCATGTGGCAGAGCTAGGTTTTTTTTCCAGCAAGGCACATTTCAAAAGGTATAAATAAGCCATTAAATCGGCCTTTATTTTCAAAAGGGCTAGCTGGATACTTATAATGAACACTCTTAACCACTGAATCCAGTGCTGGAAGTCTCCTAGAAAGTGGGCAATGACTCTGCTAGGTTTTTCATGCCAAAAAAAGTGGGAAGAAAGCCTATAAAAAGCTCTTCACCAGCCTTATAACTAATTTCTGATGCTGACATTAGGCCCAACGCAAATCCCAAGTGAAACATGAAGAGAAATTAGTCTCAAAGACAAATCAGGCACAAAGGGAATTACAAAGTTGGACAAGGGTGGGGTGGGAGTGAGAAATTATACTGTTCCGCCTCAAAAATAATCCTTCAAAAATTCCAGGAAGGCAGAAGAGACCTCCTGCACTGGATCCAACAAGGATGAGTGTTCAAGGTAAATAGCCAAATAACCTTCATCAGTGGATCTGATGCGCTGCAGGTCTCTTTCAGAATCTACCATAGGCCATCCACAGGCCCAGCACACAAATCAGACAAAGGAAAGGTAGTCTTGGGGTGTCTTTCCACTGTGACTAGAAGTACCCATTAATTACCCAAGGGTACTTAATGGGTACTTCTAGTGACTGTGGAAAAAAACCCTTGATCAGCAAGCCAGTGATAGATGAAAACAGAGAAAAGTTGCCTGGGGGAAAAGGCAGGGAATTGTCTAGATTAAACGGTCTGGAATAATCAGAATCTGTTCTTAGCTCCTCAGATGAAGGATCAGTCCATTCCTCTTCATTCTTAGCTGATAACTCATATTGTGCATCTTTCTCTACGCTCTCAACACTGCCTGCTGAAACTGTTGTGTCATGGTAGACCCTGCCCAAAATTCAACAAATCATTATTGCTCCCTTAAAAGGACCAGGCACAGGGCTGATATACCTAAAGGGCATTTAAAAGTGAGGGCATTAATCCTCAAACGAAAAATCAGACCTCAATGTTTGAGGGAAATTGGGTCGCTCAAGATTCTTGACTAATTGTACTTTTTCAACCACTAGGAAAGCATGAGGAATACAATCTGAGCCTATACAGTATTAGTGTGTTGCTGGCTATCTTGGTGAGAAGCACACTGTGATTTGGAGGCAAGGGGAGCGGAAACAAAACAAAAAACGGAGCAAAGGATATAAGGAGACAAATCAAGCCTTGTAGCTCCTCTAAGCTAGGTTCCCAGCAGAAGAGAAATTCCCAAATGCCTCACAATTTAAGAGAAGAGGCACATATTTCCACTTGTTTTCATTAAGCTAACACTCGGAAACAAAACTGTTACAAAGTTCAAGTACATGCAACCAATGAAACATGATCTCTTTAAAGAGAACAGAGCTATGGATATATACTAGTGAATAAAGTTCTGAGCTACATTAAACAGGTCCACATTAAACAGATTTTTTAAGTGACTACTAGAAGCTTACCTGAAGGTTTCAACAATGATCCAGCAGGTACAGATGACTCACAAAGCTATGCCTGGTGACAAAAATAGTGGGCAAGGTCCCTATAACTTGTTTTTCAATGATAAAGGTAGAAGAACTAAAGCAGTTCTCAAAAAAGGCTCAAAATCAACAATCACCTAATAAAAATACTGAGGAAACTCCTTCCTTCAAAGAGTATAATATTCCTCACTGACACCTCTAAGGCTATGAAGCCTTTATCCACTGCTCTCTGGCAAGAAAACCCCAGCAGTGCCATTACCCACTCTCAAAGAGGCCTCCAGCACAACAGATTGCTTCAGTTCATCAGGCTATCAAATTCTAACCACTTTGGTCAAACGAATTATTTTCAATGGATCTTTTTAAAATGAAAATACTGCACATTTAGATGTCTCAAGACTAGAAGAATTCCTTCCATTCTAGAAAATGCTAAAATCCAGCAAAGTCTTTCCTGGGGTAGACAGATATTTTTACCAGAGAAAACAAAGAAAATTTTCTCCCTAAAGCCTCCCACACTGCTTTCTATAACATCCCATAGGTTCTCCAAATGTTCTTTATTTCTTCCCCCAAAACTGTCTACTGGATTCCAATTCACCAAGTAATTTACAGGTCATTCCAAGTCTGTACCACTAGAGACACTTCATTTGCATTGTTTAGCCAGTCTAGCTCTCTCAAACCAGAAATGATAGCCTGAGTGCCCCAATATGAGTCAGATTATTCCTGTTAGCAAAACATGAAGCAGATTCCCACAATGAATTATTAATTGAGAAGGCCCAAATTGTAGACTTCCCTTAACCACATTCTGTCAGCAGCTTTTCTTTCAGTGTGCCTAATATACAGCTACCATGTACTGATTTAATACAAACAAGGAACATCGGGGGCGGGGGGTATTAACAGGCAGCAAAACAGTTTTTATGTTTATTTCCAGATAAAACACAAATGAGAAAGCCATGCCCATAGAAGTCCTTCTACTACATGTCAGATTCAGGCTTGCCCATATTCCCTGAAAAAGCATCACACAATCTGCAGAGTTATTTCTAGATAACATAGCCATATCCTTAGAGAGAGAAACACATTGTGTAATTTGCGTTGTTTTCTAGTGAGCTTTCTTGAACCTTATGCCTTCCAGATATTGTTGAAATAAATTTTTCCTTATGGAAATTCCCTCCCACCTGCTTATTCATGAGGTATCTACACTTACAGCTTTAGGTAGCTATTAAAGATCTCTTTAACAAGGCATTCCCTGCTGTGTGAATGTTTGTTCTTTTCTCTGACCTACTCAGTTTTTAATGGGTTTTTAATTGTTGATTTGTGTGTGCGTGTGTGGTTTTACTCTTTTTCTCCCCAGTCTTTCCTGTAAACTGCTTCAGGATTTTTAACGAGAAGAGGTATATAAATGCTTTATAGAAATTTCTTACTGCTGACAGCAAAGATGACAGATCTTCAAGATTATTTGGAGGCTACCAGGCTGGGGAAAACCATTTCTAAAACACAGCTATTAGATATTATCCTTATTTTCTCAATCTCACATTTTCCTTTTTTATTCATTTTTAATGTTCATAGGTAAATCAAACAGGCCCAAACGTTCCTGTATCAGGATCAGCACAATAAGAAGGAAGAGTACATACATCTCTCTTCTACAATGTTACTTCTATGACGGACTGCCAGTATTAAGGCAGAATGGAAGCAGGATCGATGTGGCTCACTTCCACAATGCCTCAATCACAGCACTGTGAAGTCTCTTTCAGGCCTCTGTGAGGTCAAACTCCACTACCAAGTTCGTCATCCAGATCAGCAACTAAGAAATAGAGGTGAAAAAAAATGAAAATAGGAGGGCTCTCAGCTATTGGTCCAGGCATCCTCCCTGCACTCATGCCCACATCCATGTGTAAACTACTGCATTCTCAGGATTTTGGAACACACACTTCTTTACCTTCCTCAGAATGGCTTGATCCTTTCTATATGCTCCATGCAGTCCCAGAAAAAACACTTGTGACAGTGCAATCATCGCTTAACCTTCCCCCCACATCTATCAACAACATCATGAAAAGCACTGAAGATGCCCTCACAGTGTCCACCCTTTCTGTCTTCCCAGGAGCAATGAATATAAGTAGTATTTTCAGTTTAATAGAGATAGCTAAAAATTATAGTCCATTTCACAGTTGCACAATCATTGTTTCAGAGAGCTGGAGAGCAAGAAACATCTACCATCTTCTTCACCCTGTAATTGTTTACATTGGGTCCAATCTGCTAACAGAGTAGCATCAAGCAAGCCACTAACGAAGCAGGTGTTATAAACCAGTCTAAGTTGGACTCTGCAGCCAAGAAAGAAGGTACATATGGATCACTGTACTTATCCTGAGGCATGGTCAATTACTACCACTTGTTATTGGTCAGTTACTACCCTCACTTGTTTCACCAGTACAAGCATTTATGAATGAAATAAGAGCTTAAGCACTCATTTAGAGCAAGAAACACCACACTTTTGAAGGGCTATCATGTGTATTCACTACAGCTGAACTAATTTGAACATGCTCATCTCCTTATTCCTTTGCCTGACAACAGCCCATGATCTCTTGCCATTGTTACCCCTTATCCACCCCACTTTCAAATAAAAACTGTCTTGTAGCATTAAAAACAAGACTCTTTGCCATTTTTAGCTGTGTTAATCAATAGGGAACAGCATGATTCATTACCCTTTTACACAGCCTTGTAAATAAACCCAGAAAAGCCATTAGCCAGCAAAACTTTTTACTACCCTGGTGAGGGCTGGACAAAGACATACAGTACTATCAGCTCTTGAGGTTTGTGACTTTTGTTACGTATCTGAAGGACCATTTATGATGTTTCCTTAGGGGAAGAAACCCTTACATATCTGTGAACTAGGGCCAAAAACTGTATTTTTACAGGAGATCTTTAACGAAGGATTATGTGTTTGAAAACATTCTTTTCTGGCTCTCTTGTTATTTGTGACCTTTGATATCTGCACAATTCTGGAAACATTAAATCCTCAAATAATGAAGGGCCACTGTACTTCACTTACAAGTGGTTATATCCCTCCCATAGCAGCCAAACTAACCTACTGTGAAGGCAAGAAGGCACAGTTTCCTCTCATCACTATTATACTATTATACTTTAGGGATGCCTACAGTTACCAGGCTAGTGCTTAAATCCAGTTCTACTTTTATGCCTGGATGGGGCCCAGTACTGCAGTAAACCAAATAAGTCAAATTCCTGAAGTACCTCTCCTGTTCTAGATGCAGCTATAGTACCACATCTAGGCCCTCTGTCATTTGTTACTGTAACACATACAGAATACTGTATTTTAAATTCCTGTTTTCAAACATCACCGTGATTTTTTGTTTATAACTTGTTCTTCATTAGCAGTCTAATTGGTATCAAGATAAACTATTTTAAAAAGGAAACTAAAATTAAGCTTCTTTTAACCTATAACTGAAAGGTACAAATCCAACTTTGACAGTTTGGAAATAACTGAATATCATGACTTTTTAAAAAAAAGCAGGAAACACGAATTAAGAAGTTAGAGCAATATACAGAAAATGTAATGAAAACAGAAAATATGCAGAACTACCTAAAGAACCATCACATAAGATCTTTACAGATAGAGTAAACCATGCAACAAAACCAGGTGCATTTTTCTGTTCCAACAACATAATTCCTTTAAGTGGAAAAACACTAAGATATTTCGCTACAAAAACAGTGAGCTTCACAGCAATAAACTGTACCTTGATTACATGGCCTCTCATGACACAGGTTTGATTGCACATGACCAATGAAATGTGACATTTCTTTTTTATCATGAGGCCAAAACTTGCACTAACACGATCTGATATCAAATATAGCTACATTTACACTAGGTATGTGTCACTATTGAAATGGAAGGAGGAACTCAATGATGAGTGAGAAGGATGACATTCAGGGTTTTTGCTCCCCTTTAGTAGAAAGTCAATGAACAGCTGTTCTGGAGGAAACTGGTTGCCAGAGGAGGTTTTCCCATTCAGTAGCAGCCATTACTGCAGAAAGGTGGAAGGAAGGAAGGTGCTGCCGGAAACAGAAGGAATTAGATTTTGGAGAACCCCAACAACCTACCATAGAACAAGGTCAATTAAAAACACATTCCCTATCGTTTCTTATGGCTGGAACACTTGAGAAATTGGTTGTTCCAACAGAACACTCTAAACATTTCAAGCCTCTGAGTTTTGTTCTGCATCAGTGTTCTGTGCACACTTCTACTTTACACACAAAGCTAGTCTTGCCCTTCCTCCTCCTCATTCATTCTGTGATATTTTCCCCTTCCCTAGTGGTAGATGGGTATGTCCACTATCAACAAAGGGATAGGACCAAGGGAGCAGCTGAAGACTTGGATGGGTGACTCAGGAATAGTACAAATTAATATCTAGGTGAGACAGGGAGCCGATGGGTGTTTGACTGGGAGAACTACTGCTTTTCCCAGACCCAACAAATATGGGACAAGGAGGTGATGCAAAGCTGGGTCTGCAAATAGACACTGAATGAGCAGGTAAGAAAGAAAGGTCACAGGAAGTAAGGTTTAGTAAGTCCCCGGACTCTGGGGAAGAGGTGAGTCTGAGTATTGTCTCTTGTTACCCACAAGAGAAACCATCCTCTACACTACACAGTGATTTTCAGGAACCAAACCATCACATTAAACAAGAAATAATGTGAATCTGAGCTAGGCCTCTTTGACTACCATAATAATTTTGCATTGCAGAGGGTTAATGATAGTTTCAAGGAGATCTATATACAAGACACACAGTAGCCAGAGTCTCTCAATAAACTTCACATTTGAAGAAGATAACCAGAGGGGAGATGGAGTCTGCAGTACTCGCAATAGCCTAACTAAAGTATTAAAGCATTAATGGAGTCAAACTAAATATAGATATATTACATTAGCTCTTCCTGGCTAGATTTCAAGAGTGTTACTTCTATCTTAGAACACTGGTGTAAATATATATATAAATATTTTTCAGCATCATAGAACTACATGCATCCCAATGATACCTACAAAGCTTTCAGGAATTTGTGCTAGTACCAATTTGCAAAATACAAGGGTGCTTATATTCACACCCTGGAAAGCAGTGTAACTCTCAGCTAGTGAAATGCAAATTTGTTTCAAAGTTGTACCATGTGATTCAAACTGAACCAGCCCTGTTGGAAAGAAGCTGTTCAATTCAGTGGGTTGCTCGATCACACAGCTATGGTTAGAACGGATCACTAATTTGTCCATCAGTAACTCTGCATAATGTTCAAGAAATGTAGTGTTCTGCATGTTTTGCAGGACATTAACATTTTGATCCTGATCATCTGGGCAACAATCTAAGGAACTGTCCTGGTAGAATAGATTGAATTATCAGTGTGCTGCAGTATAGAACAGAGATGAATGAAAGTGATAGGAAAAACATAACACATGCTTTGCCTAATACAATTACTATCTAATCATGAAACTGTTGTGCTGATTCAATACAAGTATGATACACACTGCTAACATTTAGAACTGATATGGAAAGCCTACTTTGAGGAAATATGCTGATATTTTCCTAACTTTGCTAGAGTTCTTTAATTGTATCAAGACATTCAATTCTATGTCCCTTAGAAATGAAAATGCAATTCTTCTCTGCAGGAGTGCAGGATTTCAGCAATTTGAACTAAAGATATCTTCTTCATGAGTAATACTTTAGGACAGGTTTTGCCAATCTAGTGCCTTCCAAAATTTTGAACTGCAGCTCCCACCAGCTATGGTCATTTGCAAATAATGTTTTTACAATTCTTTATAAATTTAGATATACCATAACGAGCAGCTGATGGATTGATTTAGAACTTCTTTGTAAGATACAGAGTGGCAGACTAGATTTGCTCCTGATCAGTGGAACTACGACTATTCTTTGTATAATATTTGCAAGTTGATTTGGAGTGTTTTAAGATAGCCTTATAAGAGGTTTTAGATGTATATCATAAAGGTTCTATGGGACAATCTTAACTAAATAGCATCCATACATCTCATGGCATCTGCCAGTAATCATTCTATAAATGGGATATAACATCTTCCCCTCATTGTGATTGTGGAGCCACACATCAGACTGTGAACCACATCGTGACCAGCTGCGAACAGAGGGTTTATTCAGGTTTTGTGCTGCAGTCCTTCAATGGATGAGTAGCACTGATACTGTTATACATGTTCCCTTTAACTTATGAACTCACTTCCTGTTTTAACTGTTGTTAGTTCATGTGATGCTGTCACACGTCAAATACTGGACTTTGGAACTAGTCCCACCAGAAATTTCACTGCTGTAAGCAGAGATTCTGCTCACAGTAGTGAGTGGGAGCCACAGTGACACCCATGACATATGCCCACCACAGTTACTACCTCCACCAAGGACCCCACACCATCCAGCCCTTGTCTAGGTGGTGCCACCCTGTATCCTAGTGGTTGTTCATCAAATGGCAGCTCATCCCCAAGCTAGAAGCCAGAAGCTGTAGGGTGGAATGAAGCGTTTAAGAGCTCCTTCCTGTACTATCCTAGTTAATTATCAAGTTTCTTTGCTTCTGTCCTCAGCTTAATTCATGGATACCATGGCTGGAAACCATAAATTTCAGCCTTGCTGCCCCTGCCCTAGGGCTGAACTCCTAGATTCCAATCTCAGCACCTTCCTGGTACTGAATTCTGGTTTCCCAGCATTCTGACCACAACCAGACAGTGGTTCTTACTCATTGCTCACCTCAACAATACCACCCTACAACCAAGCACTAGACACCATAGAAGAACTATTTAAGTATTTGTGTATAACTTCCCTTTATAAAAAAATCTCAAGGCACCTTCCATTAAAACGTCCTATCTTAAGAAAGGGAGCATGAGACACAGAAGCAGCAATCTCCTATGCCCAAGTGTTGACATTATTCAGAGATTACATGGCTTGATTCAGGGTGCCATGCAACTGAAGTAGTGTGACTTCCAGAAAACATACACCTTGTAGTTCTACGGGTACCAAGAGAAAACTTGATACTACTGCAGCCTTAAGCACCACACCAGAAACACTTGAATCAAAGTCATGTCTCCAAGTATCATTCATATGTAGTAAAACACAGCGCCACCAAAAAATGTTCAACTGAACAGTATTTACCTTTATCTACAGACACTCTTGTATTAGCCCATTTTAAAGAACAAAAATGCTAATAGGGTAAGAAGCAATTTAAGACCTGACAGGAATACTATATTATAGTGTGTCATTCTCAAGTTGACATTATGTAGCTAATTTCTTGCTAACATATATGCAGAATAATCAAGACTATTAGAATTAATTTCTGGATGCTGTTTCTGAACAGATATTCAAAATGAAAATACTGTTCTTAAAAGGCAACCATCTCAATCTCATTTTAAATTTTATTTTTCCAAAAAATGGGGAATGAAAGTGAAGAAGTGGGGATATAGCACTTAAAATCTGATTTCTTCTACAACTCAGCTATAATGACTATAACTAGATAAGGTTAATGCTTCTATTACCTTAAATTGAACTGATGTCTTTCTAGCACACATTCAACATTCAGCAAGCAAGTGTCTGAATGAATTTTTCTCCCCTTTATTTTCAAAGTCTTCTCTGGAAGACTGGAGAACACCCCACCAAAAGAGCTCAAGTGATATCCCAGAAAAATAAAAGTCCCACTACAGAAACCAGTTTCTGTTGCACAAAGATATCGCTGGAATCCACCTGTGCCAGCACTGAATCATCCAGAAAATGTGTATTCTCAAAACCAATAAATGGTGCAAGAAATACTGTATCTGTACTGGCAAAAGTATATAAAATATATCTGAACTAGCAGGGACAGAATTCAGAATTATTTTTTTCTGTTCCTGGGTAAGCATCTGTATTTCAGCCTACAAATACTTGCTGTATCAGTCGGTACAACTGTTGCTTTTTGGTTGTGCGTACAGTCTACTCAATAAGTTTAATCAGCTTTCTGAGGCTTAAGGCTTCAAATAAATAATCGTGCTAAGAGTTACCACATGCTTATGGAGACTATCATGTAAAAATCCATTACATTTGCAATCCTGCCCTATCTTCACACACAGTTCTCTATTCATAAATAATACATGATCCAAGATCCTGAACTTAGCGCACCAAAACACCAGCTATAATAAAAACCAATTAATATGCATGATTTAAGCCACTACATCCCATCCTGAAGCAAGACAAAACACATTATTACTGGTTAACATATGCAAAAAATCTCATGAAAAAGGAAATTAAATCTTTCATAACACTTTTTCTCATACTACATGCAAACTCAAGCTCAAGTTTGATTTCTCTAATACACTTGCTATATATTAAATGGATACAATAATTCACAGCAGTTTTACAAGGAATAAGTAGACCACTCAGATATCACTACAGTAACTTCTTCCTCATTACCATTTAAAATATATACAGCACAGAGCACAATTGTTTCAAAGATTATGAACGTGATCTGTTAGCTTCAAAATACTTTGCTAATGATTTCTGAACTAGTAATTCTGGACAGCATCTTCCCTAATGTATTATCAACATTAAGTAGCCTTTTCTTCCCTAAGAAGCAGAAATATCTCATTTTCTTCCCTTCTTTTACATGAACACAGTCAGCTTGGTACATCTTGGGAAAAGGAAAAATAGTTTCTGTGCCTGGAATAGTTAAAACATAGGGGAAAGAGAATTTCTCCAGGAATCCACAAAACCAAGTAACATTTTATTAGTATGATCCAAGGAGCTCAGAGTAAAAAACTTAACTGGCAGCAGTTAAACTGGATCAGTTCTAACAATATTGCATAGTACACTGCAAAGCAACAAACACTCTGCAGAAGTTCCAGGTAACATTTTACTTTATATGCAAAAAATATAGTTCAGGTGTCTTATTTTTCTCTATATATTTTATGCAATGGATTGCTACAAGTATAACAGTTTCATTAACCTGTTTTGTTTCTAAGATGCATCACTTATCTTTGCTAACCGGCAATTTTATCAATAAGTAAGAGATCAACATTAGCACATTAATGAATCTTCATTCTGTCGAAAGTTTGGTCCCCCAGCTACTTGAAAATGTCAAAATAATGACTTCATAACTGATATACAATATACGCATTGTAAACACAATAAGTGCATTGTATGTGTATGTAGCATATACAGAGTTCTTTTTTTAAAAGAAAATGAAGATCTATTAGGAAAAGGCAGGTCTGTTTTAACTGTTCCATGGGGTGTTTTTCCACTGGCACTAGAAGTACCCATTAAGTACCCAGTGGGAAAACACCCTTATTTTCATCCCAATCAGGAAGTTTGAATCTTAAATGATAGTCTTTAGACTTCCAAAAGCAGAAGGACAAAAGGGATAATCAACTCCAGATCTCTACTTCTTCACAGATGATCAGCAGGAATTAAGTGCTGACAACACTGGTTTTGAAGCATCCTTCATTCCGGCCAGAAAAGAGGAGGAATATTTTACCTTTCCTGTTAATACAGGTTCCTCATCTTGCTTAATCTGGTTTCCCTGCCTACCTAAAGACCGTCTTCGGAGCAAGTCACAGGGCTTGTCAAGTTTACAACCTTTTTCTGCACAGCATCCCGCCAAATCGCGTTGGGCAGACTGAGTTATCCCATCGAGAGAGGAAAAGAGGGGGCGCAGAACTGGCTATTTCCCCTGCTCGTGTGCTAAGCTACTCCAGGTCAATGCATTCTCCCCCCCCCTTCGCTGCTTCCCCGCGACGGCCCCACAGGAAAGGGGTCCTCTCGCTCTCTTCTGCACCCCCACCCCGCCCACAAGCGGCTAACCGCATCGCCGGCCGCCTCCTGTCGTCTAACCCCGGCTTGATCCCCGTGCGTGCAGCCCGGCTTCGCGTCTCCTCCGGTCGCCCTTCGCTCACCCAGCTTCCCGCGGGATTCCTCCAGCTTCTGGATCTGGTTCTCCAGGAAAAGGACGGACACGCCGAACGCCACCACCGCCAAGAGCTGCAACTTAGGCGGCAGCATAATCCGAAGCAGCCCCATCGGCAGCTGCCGCCGCCGCCGCCCGCCTGGTGGTCGCACGTCCGCCTGGGGCTCACGACATCACGCGGCGGGGCCGGAGCAGGGAGGCCGGCGGTGGCCCCTGCGAGGGACACCACGCGCGGGTGCGCGGAGACGGGGACGCGGCGTCGGGAGGGCTCGCCTCACGGCAGCCCGGCAGCCTCCTCAGCCGGCAAGCGGGGCCCGCGCCGCCGTCGCTCCCGACACCGCGCCGGCGCCCGCTCAGTCAGTCATCCGGCTCGCTCCTCCGCGGTCACACAGCAGGCACGGGCGGCGGCGGCGGCGGCACCCCGAACCCCCCACCCAGGCACCAATCTGCGTGCGCTGCTCAGCAACCGAACGCCCGGGCGCATCCACGCCCACTGCCCGTACCATTGACCAGCCAGAACCCTGGACCCGCCCCAACGGTGGCTTCCGATTGGCTACGGCGCACCTCTCCCTCGGAATCTATTAGCCAGCTGCGGTCCGGCCCATCCAGAAACGCTTCCGCACGTAGGCCAGACCGTAAGCCACACCCGCGCACGTTACGGTCCGATTGGATTAGCCTTTCCGAAAGTCTGTCCACCTTTCCTTCAAGTATTGGACCTTGAGAATCCCCCATCCGACAGTTGGTTGGTCAAGGCTCTTGCCAATCTTTTTGCGTCCTCATGCCGGCAGAGATTAAGTCCCTGGAAGGGCGTCCAGAGAGGCGCCTGTAAAAAAAAAAAAAGACACCTAAGGGGTAGGAAGAGTATAATAATCCCTTTTTCAAAAAGTGATAAATCTATTCCCCACAGTAAAATCCTCTTCAGAGTCACGGGAGAGCCTGAAGGGTTTTGTTTTCTTCCTGCCCTTTTCGGTAAAACTGGCAAGGCTGGAAACGCCTTAACGAATTGGGGTCCTCCCTGCCAGTTTTCCTTGGTGCCGCCAGGCTGGCGCGGGACGCCTGTCGGAGAAGCAAGATGGCGGCGGCGGAGAAAGGAGTGAGGGAGTTTGGGAGCTGCTGGTTGTGGCTCCTGGCGACCCTACAGGCGGTAAGGGCTGCTCCGCAGCAGTCCAGCCACTGAACTCTGCTAGGGAAACGGGAAAGGGGATGGGGTGGGGGAAGGTTAGGATGAGGCCAGTAATACTGCTGCTTCTCTCTAACTTATTTCTCTTGGGATCATAGGGTGTTTTTCCACTAGCACTAGAGTTTTTTTCCACTAGCACTAGAGTACCAATTAAGGACGCTAGTGCTAAGTGGAAAAACACGCTTACACCTGCACTTTCTGGGACACTGAATTCAGGATAGACCTTGGGTGTTTTTCCACTGTCACTAGAAGTATCCATTAAGGACTCATTAATGGGTACAAAAATGCCATTACATATCCATTAATGGGTACTTAATGGGTACTTTTAGTGACAGTGGAAAAACACCCCTTGTTAAGTTCTGTGCAGTTTCTTCTCTGAGAGGGAAAAATAATCCCTGTTTTCATTAGTTTTTTGACTTCCTCACCTAGCCTTTTCCCCCCACACACAAATTCCAGTATCTGGGAAGTCTTGATTGTAAGAACTAGCAAACACATTCACTAAGTGATACGATAAGCTGTTGCATTTTTTCTATTTTCTAGCTCCTGACTTCATGCTTGAGAAGCTGTGTATCTAGTGATAAATATTTCAGATGCATGCCATGAAAAAAGCCACGAAAAACATTAAGATTTCTATACAGCAAATGATACTGAAAACAATTGTAATGTTAAGTTCAGATTGGTTGAATAGAATTTAGTGTACTTGGATTCAGCCCATACAAAACTGTTAGTACAAATTAGAAGATCATATTACCATGCCTGCACTTTCTGAAACTAAGCCTAAGAAGCAAATGGATTTTTGGGCCAGATCAACGTTTGTACACTTAAAGTAGTTTTCTTCTTTGACCAGCCTCTTAAGCCCCTAGTGCCAAAGAGACTACTCTAAGAAGGCATAACTTCAATGCTTGGTGCTGGAAGCATCAGTTTAAAAAAAAAATTAAGATGAAAATCTTATCTGTTCCACTTGTTTCTCTTTTGGTTTTCTTCCCTTATAACTTGTACTGTTAGATAAATCAATTCATTTTAAAGAGGCTGCTGAAAGGGTAATAATAAAATACAGAAGTCATTTTGGTTTGACTGTTTCTTGCAGTCTTTGTTTCAGAATAATTAACTTTGCTTGCAAAAATAACTTTTTTCCTTGTTTCACAACTTTAAACAGTACCATA
This sequence comes from Aspidoscelis marmoratus, assembly GCA_014337955.1. Classification (NCBI taxonomy): domain Eukaryota; kingdom Metazoa; phylum Chordata; class Lepidosauria; order Squamata; family Teiidae; genus Aspidoscelis; species Aspidoscelis marmoratus. The sequence goes on along the minus strand of MTQE01001134.1, from coordinate 48,434,938 downwards.
TATATTTATGAAGAACTTGTTTCTGTTGTATTCAACAAAATATAAATTTTATTTTCTGAAGTATTAGTAAAAATTTACTGTTTATATTCAGTGGTGCGAGGAGTAGAACACCTTATATTAGAAAATGGAGGTCAGCTGCATGATATTAGATTGTGAATTTTTGTAAAACCTTTTGAAGTAATAAGATGTTCAAACCTTAAATGTTTTAGGTATCTGTGTATGGAGCAGAACTATCTTCAGAGGCATGCAGAGAGTTGGGCTTTTCCAGTAATCTGTTGTGCAGTTCTTGTGATCTCCTTAGCCAGTTTGGCTTGAGTCAGCTAGATCCATTGTGCAGGAAATGCTGCCAAGAAGAAGCTCAGTCTGAAACTAGAAAGGTAGGCTTAATTGCTGCATTTAAAATAAGTGTTTTGTGTCATCTAAAGTTTGATAAAATGTAAGTTGATTTAAACTGCATTCTTGTAATTTCACCAACAATGTTCATATGTTGATGTATTTTTTTAAAAAAACCCTCAAATATTTTTCTCTGTCTTCTGGGGGATTTCAGAAATTTGGGAAGGAGGCATCATCTTTTATTTTGTATCCTATTTTTCTTCTAAGTTAGACTGAGAGGCAGTGGGCCTGTTTGCACTTATCTTTAGGTAGCAGTTCCAGATGCTCCAGAAGGAGATGCATCCATGCTGTGTGCCACTGCCCACCTCCCAGGAGTGTCCAGGAGCTACCTCCACCTGCCCTGATTTTCAATAGCTATGCACAAGAAAAAACTTGCCCACAGCTGTACTGGGAGCAGCTGGTATGCTTTCTGGTTGAATCATTCATGCTCTCTTATGGATGCAAATGCTGTAAGTGTGCAGGGCAGCAGCAGTTGCACAATTGTGCACAACATGACAGATGTTGCCTTGGAGATCTGGACAGTCTAGACTAAGCGAATCCGTGCTGCAAGTGCTGGAAGTCTGGTTGGCAGCTGTACCAGCATTTATGGTGTGAATGTGTCCCTCCCTGCCTGACCTTAACTGCATTGGAATAGTATAGTTCTACCAGTCCATGCAGTTAAATGCAAACAAGCCCAGTGACTTGCTGAGAGTCACTGAACTGTTTCTCCATGTGGCCAGGTGGATGCCATTAAGCAGTTGTCTTATCACTTATTCTCAAGCAACTGAGAGGCACTGTGCTTTTGATCCTGGAAGTAACATTGTTTATTCTTACTAGTAACACTGGTAGCCTTATCTTCTCTGAATTTTTTAATGTCATCTAAAATTAATCTAAACGAGTGACCATTGTCACATCAATCATGTAGAATAGTTCTCTTTTCCTGAGTCCTCCAGCAAAATCATAAACACTACCATTGTTTGACTAGGAAAAAAAAAATCTTGCACTATTTCCCTTTGCCTGGAGTCTCCTACTTTTTAGTATCAGTTCTAACATTGTAACTAAAGGTATGCAAAATGTTTTTTGTACGTTACTCAAAACAACATTGTTTGCTTGCTCTTTGCCCTCTAGTTATAAGTGACTTATCACAATCGTATACTTATCACCTCCTCCAGATTGTCTAGTTTTATACTCTTTCATGAGGCTTCTATGAGGTTTTCATAGCTGTGGTAACAGCAAGCCTGTTTGCACTCAACTTTGTGGGATGTTAAAACATCCCACTAAAGTCAAAATTGGGTGATGCTTTATCTTCTTCCTTGTACCTTCCCAAGTATCACCATGTGAATTTTATCATCCTTTTTGCTTCTAATGAATATTTAGGTTAAATTTGGTCTAGAATCAACTGATTGATCCTTTGAGCCATCCATGGTACCATGGGACCTTTTTCAGCACCAAAGTTAAAAAAAAATCTACACATTTCCAATCTTATTTCGTTATTGTCTAACATCCATATCCATATAACAAAATACTAAGAACTATGAACTTAACCATTCTGCTCTTTGTGTTCAGTGAGATGTCACAACTCTTAAATCTTTTGTAAGCCTTTAATTATTGCTCTTCCCAGTGCTAACTTTAGGAGTACTTCCTGAGTGGCTAGATTCCAGGAGACAAAAATCATATAACTGTTTCCAGAGCTTCACCCTCCACTTGGAAATTTGTGACTGTTCCTCTTGACATAATACATTATGTATACACGTTAAATGGACACAACAGTATACACCTTTGTCTTACTCTTAAAACTAATCTGTCCCTCCTTGCTTAGTTCAGACTGCTGCCTAGTACAATCAGGTTTTCCTGAATGGCCATCTTCCTTAAAACTTTCCGCAGTTTAGCGTGATCAGTGCAGTCGAAAGCTGTAAGACTTCTTTTACAATTCTGTTTATTCCTGCAGCCTTCCTTCCCAACAGAGGTTGTAATGCAGATATAACTTCATATTCCATAATCATTGATTCCTGTACCTAAGCAGCCTGATCCACAATATCCTAAATGTTTGTCTCCTTCCATCTTTGCATGATCTTGGCACCATCATTTGTCATCTGTCCAACAGCATCTTTAAGAAGACCAATTGAAGGGCAGTTTTTTCTTCTTACCTCTTCTTCCATTTCTTTGCAGATATTATCATACTGCTCCTTAGAACTCTTCTAACAGATATCTGAAATTTTCTAGTTCCTTTGCTTGCTCTCTACTTTTCTGACATTTTGCTGCTTTTCTCCTGATTGCTATTTCCTGTGCCAGCTGACATCCATTTCAGCTTATTTTCTGTGTTACTTCTTCAGTTATTTCCCAGACTCTTCCTTGATGATCTTTTCAGCTTCTTAAGAAACCAATAACATTAGAAAGAGAAGCTAAATATTTAAGCATACAGCTTGGCTTTAAGGAGAATGGAGGAGCCCTTGCCTGAATCTGTTTTCCTCTCTTGGACCTTCTGAAGCCAGAACGCCCTCCCCCCCAAAAAAAACCCTCATATGTGCCACAATAGAGCTTTGCCCTATCTCAGAAGACTTTAGTAAACCTGAGGGAGGCAAATATGTCCGTACTGTACCTTAGTAAATGGTCTTTCCAGTTCCTAGAAATCTCATTAAGGAATGCTAACATGTCTGTGCATAATGTATATGAACCTGAAAAATTCCAGCTCAGTTTGTAATAAACTCAAACCATCATCACATTAGATCAGTCCTCTTGTCCAATCTAGGATTAGCTGGCATATTCAATGAATGGTTCACAACATTCCCCTCCCATTGCTGCCTTGTAGTGTGTACATCACTTTTGGGCTAAGCGCATTTGAGGGACCTTAGCAGGAAGCAGACACAAGCACATACACTTTCTAGGCCTTCTGGGTGGACTTGTAGTCCTCAATTCCAGAAGGTATTGGGTCTTATAGAAGGAGGATGCCAGCTGCCACACCTTTCTCTAGATCATGTGGCTGTTGGTAGTGGACCATCCCGGGCCCCTAGAGAGTAAATACCCCACAGACACAGTGGAGGAGAAGGGGTTAGAAAGGCATGACTGGGTAAGAGGGGGGACAGGGCTTGATCTCAGGGGAGGCTTGGGTGTGATCAAAGAATGGGGGGGAGGCTGGGGCACGATGCGGGGAATAGAAATGTTCAGAGTGAGCCCCTTTTTCTTTGTAATTATGGTAAAAATGTACATATTCACATGTGCCAGTGTGCAAATGAAAGCAGCATGTGGTGCTTTATATTCAGATGCAAGTTCCAGTGTAAGTACACGTTTGTCCATAATCAATTAAACCCATCATTCCAAATTTAATTTTGTTTTTTTCATACTGAACACACTATGCTAGACTAAAACAACCAGAAGAGGAAAGATTAACTTTAAAGTACTTGTAATTTACCAAGAAATACTAGATTTTTGTTTTGCTCTGCTGGGTGTGGGGATTGACAGATGTGTAGTGACATGACAATTGAAAGCCTTATTTTCACCTGCATTATGCTGGGATATAGCTTAATAAGGCAAAACCAAAGTTTTCAGTTACTGCCCTGCCTCCATTTTACAAACTAATGATTGTTAAACATTGTACAAGTATTAAAATGAATACACGAAGATGCTAATCTGGCATTTAAACAACATGCAGGATTTTTTTTTTCTAATGAACTCTTGAAATTATAAGAATGATTGGTTTTATAGATGCAGATTCTGAAATAGCTCCTTCTACTTGGAAGTTAAAATGTCTTTTCTCTATGGAGGAGGCCACCCATAAAAGGAAACAAAGTTGTTTTGAACGTGGTTGCCTTTGAATGAGTTTTAAAATCACTTTGGAGTATCAAGGTGTCACACTGTTTTCCGTGAGTACATATTTTGAAAAATGTTACAAACATTTATAGATAAATGTAATAGGTAAAACAGAACTTAGTGCTTCCATTTCATCCTCAGGGTGTTTTCAATATATTTGTATGTTTAACTCTTAAATATCTCTGATTTAGTGGAGATAACTGTGTCAATAAGAGAGTGCTTTCTTTGTGTATTAATTCCCTGTCATCTGTGTGAAATGAAGCAATGGCAGTGTTCAGTGTAATTTAATTGTGGTCAATAAAACTGCATAGAATGTGTCCCCATAATTACCAGGAGTGACATTCAACTTAAAAGGCATCTTTTGCCTTAACTTTTAATTAAAAAACACTCATTCAAACCAGATAATCATTGTTGTTTGCAATGTACAAAAGTTTCACATAGGATATCCAGATATATACAAAATTATGGTAAAAGGTGCAACAGTGTTGAAATAGCTTCCTGCACAGAGAGAAGATTCTCCTCCACTCAGGTTACATAGAATTTTTGGTAATGTGATGTGCCGGCATTAGCATTTGTGCTACCAGAATAGTAAGAAGGTTGGAGTAACTGGTCACAGAGGATGCATTAAGAGTGAAACCAATTTTCCTCACAAACTTCCAATTCATTCTGGCAGCCAAAAGTGGCTGCTT
>MTQE01001134.1:48414989-48430060 GCA_014337955.1 Aspidoscelis marmoratus | reverse complement strand
TTGTAGAACTAAAGAATAAATGTGTAGTAAGAAGAAGCAATATCTCTTAGCAAAGTGGTGCTTATAAAAAGCATGAAAATGCAGATTTTTTTCCTTTTTGTTGCCAAAATACTATACCTCCCATGGATGTTCAAGCTTCTTTCCTGTCCTACTGCCTTTTGTGTTTATGTCATGTTAGCTGCATTTAGTTAAGTGACTTTTTAAAATTCTGTTTATTCCTACTGAGAATCAGCTTAGCTTAGCATAAGGCTAACTTGCTATTTTTAGTAGATGAGTTTTCAATATTCATTATATTGAGAGTGCCCTGTGGGCACTCCTGTTAATTCAGGGACAGTCTTCAGTCAACGGCCTTTGAATTGTATGCTCAGTCTTTCAGAAAGTCTGTGCTCCAAGGAACAAGAATTCTTATCAAGAACTTATTTATAGTGTCTTCAGGGTTGTGTACAAATAGAAGCTTCTCTGAATAGTTAGTTTTAGAGACATTAGCTAGAACAGCCTGCCTCCTTCTTATTTTTAACAGTTCCATCTTTACTGCTTTTATCATACAAAAAGAAACACTGGTCTTGGGTTTGTTTGGTTTAAAAAATCAATTTGCTTTCCAAGTATATTAAATATTTGCTACCATTTTTGAGGTACCATTTTATTAGTTATAAAAGTTGCATACAATCAGCATGTTTGTTACTTGTGCCACTTAGTCCATTTCATCTTAAAACACAAGCATGCCAGAAGCAAAACATAAAAAATTAGAATGAAACTGAATGTTCAGTGAAGAATACAAGATTCTTAATGCTTTCATTGCCTCACCATATAAAGCTTAATAGAATAACCTGAAGAAAAAAAGGGTCACAGACAGGAGAAATTCTATCAGGAGCATCCTGCCAGCAAAGCCAAAAGTTAATGAGGTAATCTTTATCTCCTTTTGGTCATATGCTTTTCACTTCCTTTTCTCCTTAGTGGGACCCTGGATAAGGTCAAATGATTTTTTTCCTTCCTTAATTCCATTTTCGTTAGCACTTCCACTTCTACTGTTCTCTATCAACAAGAAAATAGGCCCAGAATTACTGTTTCATACTCTTAATCAAGGAAAAAGAAACTGTGAAAGATTTATGCCAAATGGGTTCTATTTAGAACCAATTTTACATGAACCAGAGGAATTCTGTGGGCCATTTCAGTAGTAGACCAAATGAGAGCTGTTTTAATCAAAAGTTTGGTTCAATATCCCCCCCCCCCCTTTTCCTGGTGGCTGCAGCCTGGCACAAGTTGCCAAGAAGAGTTCAAGGAAAGAGGCAGAAGAGGATGCCAGGGCACTGTTGCAGGTACGTGGGTATAATTGGGAGAGGCTGATATGATGGCAGGAAGCCAGGGAGTGGCCCAGAGGGGGCTGGCGCAATGGCAGTAGGCCAGGGTATGATCAGATAGGTCAGCATGGTCGTGGGAGACCAGAGTGCAATTAAGAGAAGCCAGTGAGATGACAGGAGGCACAACATAGTTAGGGAGAGACCGGGATGGATTTAAGGGAGGAGGAGAAGCTAGGCACAATTATGGGATTTGTGAGCTATTTGTGAACTTGCTGGGTGATTTTAGATTCAGTCACAAATTGTTGTAAGCATTTGCCAAAAAAAAATGCATTTGGCTACATCTCTGTTTTGCATGTACACATTCCTTACCTTGCTTTTGCTGTACAGAACTCCTCTGCAATGTGTATCAGATTGGGTCTTAACACCACTTTAAGGATCTTGGGAGGAATAAATATGTGACAGGGCAGGAAGGATGCATTTCTGAGGGCTCTTCATGCTCACTAACTTCTGTGCTTTCCTTGATGATTTATTCCAGTTCCATGGGTTGTTGTTTTTAAATCTTGTCAAGCACTAAGATAGAGTCTATTATATGAGGCCAGGAAATGCTTTATTACCATAACAATGGATAAAATTGTTCTTTATGCAAACTGCCAGTACTTTCTTAAATATGATATATGACTTATTTAAAGGCTGATCAACAACTGCAGTTCCACTGAAGTAACTGCCTAGGTTACAGGTACTTTGTGACCTACCTCTTAAAAGCCAGTGGGAGATTCTTGTTCACCTATTTTGCTTAGTAATGCATTCACCAACAATACTGAACTTGGGGTTCCCCACCACCATTTAACAGTATAGCTTGGTCACATAGATCCATTGCAATATAAAGCGCAGGGCATATAATGTAAACACCATTTAATCATTGCAAGAAGCTTGTGTAATCTTTCAGTCATGGTCTAGGTTGCACCATTAATAGATTGATTTACAGTTGTCTAGAGAACTGTACTGAAAAGAGTGCCTATCAGGGATTACTCATTAAACTTGGAGGGAGGTTTAAAGGAGGGTCCTGGTATGGTTTTTAATGATTTGGGCAGAAGCAGAGTTTGCAAAACATATGTCTTTGTCTGAAGCTGTCATGCTGAAAGCCAGGTTCCTGGCTTCTTAGTAATTTCACAAGATCCTTTCAGTTTACCTAAGGAAAACAGTGACTTTGGGAGCTATTGCTGGCTTTTTCAATGATGACAGCAAACAGGCTTTAGTGGCAGTGGAATATGTGTGTGTGTGCGTGCACATGTGCATATCCATACAGCTGCTTGCTTGAGGTGGCTTGGTTTTCCATCCTGTATGCTTTTAATTTCCCCAATGCAAACTCAGTGGACTGTAGTTTCCAGAATAACAATTTTCTGGCTAACCTGATTGAATTTACCTGATTGTCACAATAGCTGTGCAGAATGAAATATTACTTACACTAACTGGTTAAATTTGTGCATCAGCTATGTGTAAGAGCAACTAAGAAAATGTGAATGACAAGCGAAAGTTTGCCGCCCCATCTCCATCCTTCTGTTACTGCCAGTCTTAGGCTGACAACTCCTGGCAGCAGCTGTTCCCTTGATGCTCTCTTGGGTAACCCACTCCTCAACTATTTAAACAGCTGAACATTTTGAAGTATGGGGAGCAAGAAAAGACAATATAGCGGTTCTGTGTTGCAGGAGGGCCTTTTTCAGGGAAAGGACTGTGTTTAACCTAAGTAAGATGCTGTTGAGAGCCAATATTCTGAGCAGCCAATCTCTAGTTACACCACCAAAAGTTAAAGAGGTATATAGAACACGTGACTGTTTCAAGAGCTACAGAAGAACCTGTAATAAAGGCAGTTGTCTAGGTTGTGGATCTTCACAATCAATTCAGATATTACATATAACTGTAAGGCCAAAATAAGAACACATCTAGAGGTGTGCACGAATGCAATTTTTGACATTGCATTCATAACAAATTGAATATTCGAAAATCCAAATTTGTACAAATGAACAAATGTCTGGACATTTGAACCAATGTGAATACATTAGTTTCTATTCATTCAAATATTTGATATGTATCCAATGATACGAATCTTGTATGCATCTGTAAACATCCTGTTTTCATCTGTATGTATCCGTACAGATGCATACATGATGTACACATACGAATGTCTACATTATTTGTATGAATAACTTGAAATATTCTATTCATACAAATACTAAAGTTCAAAAGTCCAAATTTGTACCAATTCGTACGAACAACAAATATTTCAATATTTGTGGACATCCCTAATTGCTACCTTTCTCAAGCGATATTTTATCCAGGTTGGGACTTCAAACAGTTCACAACCTGCTCGTGCTTGGCCTTGGATAGATTGAACCAAGCTCTCCGTTCATTCCCTGGTTCAAAATATTGTCAGACCAAACCACTGTTGATAGAATCAGAAGATATCTGTCTTTTTATTGTTGTTTTCATCTTTTTGCTACTGTAGCCCACCCTGACACCCTCAGGTGAAGGATATAAATACTATAAATTAAAAATACAGGGTCAAGTCAAACTGAACCAGCACAGATGTTTACCAAGAGTTTAATTCTGATTATTATTTGAGATCTTTTTAAATAGCTTGCAAGAAGAAAATAATAGTCTTTTAAACCTGAAATGATCCCTAATTATGCCACTGGGAATTAAGGATATGAGGTTCAGGATATGGTTTAATGATGTATTTGGCTACAGACATTTGCTTCTTCCTGTGTATCACCTGTGTGACACAGTAGGTGTAAACTGTTCACACAGATTCTTGAAGAAGTAATTGCATATAAAAAGAAAAAAGGAGAAATAGTAGTAATAGCAGTAGCCTAAATTTGCATTGATACACCGGCATTTTTCAGCTTGCAGAAGTTGCAGATATTCAAAGAAGCTTTTATCCTCTTTACATACTAAGAATCTTTGTTGAAAAAACATGTAGTAAATCTCCTTTTTCTGCAGCTTGCAAAGAAGAAAATATTCTAGTAACTATAAGCAGTTTATTGTCGTAGCTCCAGCACATTTATACCAACCAGTACACTTGACTACTTTCACTTTCTAGAAATTCTGTATCCAATTTCAGACTAATTCAGAAGCTCACTTTTGCAGCATTAGTTTAGACAGCTGTATGTTGCAAGTCTCAAGTCTCACCAGCAGAATGATGCTGGTTTCTGAAATACAGAAGGATGAGATGGAAAGAAAAGTAACTGTGCATGAAATTGTAGTAACAGGAGAAATTGCCAGCATTTTATAGTTGCTGAAAATAGCTGCACTTAAGAGAGCCTTTTACCCTGTATCTTCTGATTCTGTGAGGGAAACGTGTCCTTAATTGTAGCTAAATATGATTGTTAGGAAGCACTGAATTATCTTATATTTGCAATATAGATTATGTTGCAGTTGTCTGTAGAAATTCAAATGCTTATATCTGTATAGCCCACTCGAAAGCAATTTTAGCACAATTACCACATACTATTGTAACATCTTTTTTATTAAATATCTCTAAAATCTGAGTTTGACTGAAAAATAGCAACCTATTAAATGTACTTTTAGCCAATATTTTTTTTTTCCAAAATAAAAACAAAGGCTTTTTTCTTATGGCATGTAGGAGGGAGGGAGACGTGGGGCTTCCTCTTTCTCTGGAGAAGGGCCATAGATTGGCACCCTGTGTCATCACCTGGTTTGGATGACCAAGGAGAACATGGTTTATTGAGGACAGAATGAGACTCTCCTTAGCCCTTGTTCCCTGCTGCAAGGAGGAGTTTAGAAGCACCAAAGAATTGTTGTTTAAAATAAGCCAATTTCAGGCTCTTAATTTATGAAACTGGATTATCTGAACAAATAATAGTTAAGGTTAACATAGATGTTACTGAACTGTGATTGTTGAATATTTGAAAAGTTCCAGTCTATTATTCCTTGGTTTCTCTGACAAAGTAAATAAATATAATTTGTTTTGGATACTAAGGCACTGTCTCTTGGGGGGATAGAGCTCATTTGCTTATCCTGTTGGTGTTTTTCTAAGGAAATATAGACCACTTTTTCACAACCATGTAATTGCTGCAGACCAGTGCACATGGAAACAGTGTATCTGTCTACTACTGTCATGGGTAGTTGTTTGGACAACAAATTGTCATAAAAAATAGAAATTCCTACTAGAATTACACCTTTCTGTTTCTGCTTTTATTAATGGCTGACTGGGTACATGTTTTATAACAAAAAGAGGTCGCTAGACTACTTCACAGTGAAATCTTATTATACCATTTTCCATCTAGATTATTGCAGTGTCCCTTTAACGTACAGATGTTCCCCTGCAAGGAGGGCTGAGTAATCATCCAACAATGCCATAATGATACTGCTTTTGGCATCTCACATGGAAAGGTCTTTATTTTTAATATGTAAAAACATAAAGGGTGTTTTTCCACTGTCACTAGAAGTACCCATTAAGTACCCATTAATGGGTACATTAATGCCATTTAGTACCCAAATTTGCATTACTTTGTTTTTTGTTTCAGTGCCTTACTGATTATTTACTTCTAGACCTACATCCTAATGGTCAGTAGATGATAGCCAGAATAGATAGTCAATCCCTGATGTGGGTCCATGATGTGGTGCTAATGACTACTGGTTTTTAACTCTTCTTTCAGCTTTTTCAGATGATAAATCTAGAAGGAAGGAAAAGCAAGGTAGCAATTGTTAGTAAATTTAGACAAAATATGCAGACTTTTCCTTTTCTCCAACCCCAAATCCCAGAACATTGGTATAGCACTGTATGTATGAATAGTGTATTTTTTTTCCTGCCACTGATCAGGCCACATAGAGATCCGAGGATGCAGCAGTAGAACATACTATGTGGTAAGAATGATGGTGTGAGTGTAGTGGTGCATTTAAACAGGCACTTAATATCTATCCAGTTACTTTCCTAGTGTTAATGAGCCACCAATACTTATTACAGTGGCATAATAAATCACTTTCCCAGTATTTATTCATTTTCAAAACAAAAAAATTCCCCACATTTTATATAGCAGAGATATAAGAGAAATAGAAATGTTCAACTTGATCTCGCTCATCATGCAGTTCAGAGGAATTGATAATAGAATGCATTTAGTGCTTTGGGCTGATTTCACTTTGAGTGACCTGATTTCACATCATTTTAAAGTTTGTTTCATTCTGTTATACTAATTAAAATGCAGCTGTCAGCTTTAAGGATTCTGACTTTTATTTTTAGTTCTATGTAGCCTTTATGTGTCTGAGCTTTTGCAAGATACTTTATCAGTGCTGTTGTAATTGTTCAGTGAGCAAGATTCTCATCTTATTCATGGTAGTGTCAGTTCAGAGTGATTGCTTTAACCCATTTTTCCCTCAATTTGGCATTCCTTTATTACATATGAACTCTGGAATTTTCTCTGACTTTGTTTTTCCCTTCCACTCATTCACACATTCAGTTTTTATTTACTACACTTTTATCATTGTTCCTTTTCCATGGCTTTAGAGCAGTGTACATAGTGTTCGTCTCTCACATACTATGTTATTTCTCAAGAGCCATGTAAGATATATTAAGCTGAAAGACAGATTGATGTGACACATAGCTTACACTTTTTAAAATCTCTTAACATCTCACTGGATGTTTAGCTTCAGAGCAGAGAACAAACATTCTCAAGCTGTGATGCAGACCTTTCTAAAGTGGTACAGATAATTTACTAGGCAGGTCTTACCCTCTTCGCTGATGGTTTTGTTATAGATTAGATTGCCCAGAAAATGGGGGGCCAACAGTTAGCAAGTAGAGTGTAGATATTTTTGTCATTTCCAGTACTGGACCAGATTTATCTTATGAAAAAACATTTCTTTTTATTGCTGTTCTGAAGTGTTCCACCTCCACCATCACCCCAAACCATGAGAGTGTGGTTTCGCTTTATGCTGCTTGGCTTCTTCTGTGTTGCTCTTGTCTGCTTGATTTTTGCCAAAATCAGGAATTATTTCTCCTTTTGAAATGTCTTGCCTTTTATACACTTGTCAGCAATTTTCCAAGATTTTGCTTGGGGGAAAAATAATGCCATACCAAAATAAATATTGTAGGAGAAAGAAAACACAGAGGACTAAACTATTCAAATGCAAAGTGTATCCCTTAATATGCTGTTTCTGTAACAAGATTCAGCATTCAGCTCTTTGATTTAGGGCAGATGGTTGAGCCTCATAGTAAACAATGAAAAATAAAGATTATTTCATCCATAGCTACTGGCAAGCTCCTTACAAGCAAAAGCATATGTTTTAGGGATGCAGGTCAAATAGATGATAAACAGTACTGAAAAATGCTACAATTAGCAGAGCTGACTGTGATGCCCGCTAGGACCCCTCAACCCCAAAATTAAGTTATTTTGGTTAAAATACAAAGTGTGGCGAACACTGTATGTCCAGACGTTCTAAAGTGTCACCAAAGTGTGGTTTTTTTTTTAGTAATGGTAAGTAGTTTAAGGGAGGGGCTAGTCAAGCTCTCCAGGAGGGTGAAATAGGATCCTGGCAGAGTCTCAACCAATCAGGTTGAAGCTAGCCAGCCAGGCCCATATTTAAGGAAGCCTGAGGGAACATTTAGTGTTCTCTGCCTTTGATCATTAAACCTGGAGGGTGGTTAACGAGGGGGAGAAACGGGCTCTTAGCCAAGGAAGCTAGAATTAGGGTCCTGAGTCTAATGATAGTTGGTTTTCATTGTTAAAGAAGCTATATAAAGTAGAGCTAACACACGTTATATGAATTGATGCCCTTGTGCTATGAACTTTGAGAGTCCTTAAGCTTGAAGGGAAAGCAGGAGACTATACAGCTTGTTGAACTAAAGTGTCTTGAGTGTAACAAGAAGAAACTGATTGAAGCTTGAACTGTAAATAATAAACATACTTTCTTGTTATTAAAGAAGGACTTCAGTTGGTTCATTCCGTTGTCATGGGAATCTAAGCAAGCCAGATTTCTCAGTCTAATGCTACAGTATCCCTGACTGGTTGGGATATTCAGCCTTAAAGGGCAGGGAGAAATATTTTTAAAAGGAAGTTCTGACATTATATCCTTGTTTAGGATATAAATACACGCTACCCAAACAATAGAGTAACTCTAACTGAAACATTATAACAACACTGTATATTATAATAGGTGGCAGCCTTTACATCTGGTGGCAGACATTACACTGACGAATACAGAAGAATAAGAAACAGATAATGTAGAATAATTAAATGAATAATACTGGGATGTCCTTGAAAAAGCTGTAAAATTTACTGAAGTCTGGTCGCGATGGCAAGCATTTGTCCATACAAACATCAGAAATCAAACTCAAATCAGATAGCCAGGCAGAATATTTGGACTGAGTGGGCAGATTAATTCTTCAACCCCAGATGGCCCTGGGTAGGAAAAGAATGCCGTCCCCACCGTAACCCTCGTATCTGTCTTTATAAGATACTAATGCAAGAAATTAAAAATTAAGTTCTGTTTCTATTCTGTTCAGATCTGAAATCCTGTTAGTTACCAGTATTTGGGATGCATGTTCTTATGTCTAATTTTCCTTCCTCAGTTCTTACTGTATTTGACAAAAATGAGAAATAAAATGTGAAGGTGTGATGTGTCAGTATGAAATAATATTACATTTCAACTCAAAGAGATGTCCAAGTATAGAAATCAGCAATTGGGTAAATAGCCCATTACTAAGATATAGCTTGGAAAATGAGCACAGAGAGGAATAAATTGAGCAGAGGAGCAAATGTCTGGGGAAGATGACATGGAAAGTCTTACGCTATAATATATAGATAACATAGGTAGAGGACACAGAAAGCATTTGTTAGACTTGTGCGTCACATTTGACTATTTGCTTGTAAATTCAGTTGGTGAAATAAAGTTCAATTGTTACTTATACAGTAAGGGCTGCTTAGGAGTGTGAAATTTTATGAAAAGCTGAAATAGATGTGAAAAACCTGCATGACATAATTACTTGCAGAAAGGAATTAAACTAATTAAATTGATTCTAATTTGACACCAATAGCTGATATAGCTTTGAATTTAGAACATGGCTATATTTTTTAAGAGTATTTTGTTATGCATTTCATTAAACTAAAAGAGTTTTTTTTCCTCTTGGTGTGGAATTCTATGCCTCTCTGTGCTTCAGCTTGAGTTCATCACTATGGTTGCATTTCTTCCATTTTTCATTCTGTCTTCTCAGGAAAGAAACACTGACTAATGTCAGTCACACAACTACTACTTTATTCCAGTAAACTAGTCAGTCTTTAAATGTTGATTCATTTGTGATAAATATAAAATGCTTGCTAAAATACAAAATCCAAGTGCTTAACTTAGATTAAGTTTTAATGTTTAAAATATTGTAACTGTATTTATAGTCATAAAATTATTTTCTTTCACAGACAGTCACTACAAAAAAAATGAAACTAATGGAAGAATCTTGCACAAAGGAAGAAGTAGAGGGTTGTTACATGTTGCTTTCATAGAAATTGCTTCAGACAAACTTTATCTACATCCATGGTTGCTCCTGGACATTGGCCTTAATCTAGAAAACCCAGTATAGACAAGGGGGCAGGTTAAACTAGCCTATTGATTGAAATGTGATTAAGTATAATTAAGATTCACTGAATGTAGAATGTTTACAGAGATGGGAATTAATCTGGTTCCATGTAGACTTTGGCTGGTGTTCAAAATTAACTTGTTCTGTGATGTGAAATAAGAAGCTTCCTCATAGGTGGTGTTCTGAGGACATTGCAGTCCTGCCTGGTATGTGATAACTTAGTAAGTGGATTGCTACTTACTTGGCTTTTGGGAGTGTCACATAACCAGGGTTTTGGCCTGATGCACAACGAACATTGGTCTACCATGAAAAAATTTTATATACCATACATCAGTTTGCGTTCCTCCCAATAATAAGAACCACTTTAATTGTGTTTATGTATGTGTAATATTTCCTTCCTTTTAAAGGTTTATTTTAAAATATTTTCTTGCAGCTCTATTCAGGAGCAATCCTTGAAGTATGTGGATGAAAATTGGGGAGGTTCCCTCAAGTCCAGGGTAAGTCAAATGGAAATTGATAATGTCTGTTTTTACCAGAACCAATTGCATGGTGAAGGAGCTTTATTGTTAGTATATATTGGAAGGCAAAGTCCTAGGCTTACTGAAAATGTGTTGTGTTCAGCTGCCTACACTTGTTTAAAACATCTGAACTGTAATGAACAGAAAAGTGCAAGTGTGAGATGGCAGAGGCTTGCTTGTTTAAATGAATTTCTGTCAGGGATGTGAATGATCCCATTTTGGCCAACTCAGTTCACATCAAGCCAAATCAGAGTATCTCATGGTCAGGCTTGGTTGGCTCACCAGCCCAGCCCAGTGTCTCATCAAATAAGTTAGGGCAAGCCAAATCCACGCTATCTAACACACCATGATCCCCTTATATAAGATCCAAGATAGCCAAGTGTACAGCCTGGAACTTAAGAGGTTAATTATACAGTGTGCATTATGCTTCTCACTAGAGAAGGGTGGGATAGGAATTTGAGGAAAGAGTTTTAAAGAAAGGGAAGAAAAGAAAAGATCAGAACACCAATTACAGAAGTTGCGATACAGAGCTTTCCAGAAGCAGTATATCAAGTGAGTCTGCCCCAAGTCTGGAATCTTCTACAGAATAAACAGTTGTACCTGATCTCAATGGACTGACTTGTTATGTGTTTGGCACTATTCCTTGTTCCAGGAAGGCCTGTAAGCCAGTTGGTCATGCTAAACATGTGACCAGCATAGGTCTGTAGCACATGGCCCTGGTGGAGTGCTGCTCCTGTCTTTATTGAAACCAGTTGCCTTAGAGGTCTCCCTGAAAAGCAAGCCGCACTAGGCACGTGGCAGACATGTTCTTCAAAGTCCTATAGTCCTAGCAAGGGGAAAATAGGCAACCTCAAGCAGCACCAAGAACAAATATGGCAAGGACAGATGTGGCCAAAACTGGAGGGAGGGAGGTACAGGCCAAATGGGAAAGACAAAAACTGGAGGAAACCAAGGGGAGAAGGAAAGGAATTAAGGAAGGCTGGAAAAGCTAATTTTTAAAGTTTTCTTTATCTATGGACCCAAACTTCCAGAGTAAAAGGCTAACTCACTTCACAAGGAGTTCATAGAAAGGAACATATATGGGCACCCTGTCTCAAAGCATGTCACTTTAGTCACTTTAGTATACCTTTAACTCCCATATCTGGGTGAAAATATCTTCAAGTTACAATGTTTTTCTCTGATACATAGGTGAAGAAATATATTGAAAGTGGTAGACCATGTACGTTGCCCTTTAAAGCCCCAGGTTTACTGTCTCCAAAAACCCCTTAGTATCTTGTGCACAAACTCTTGTAAAATTGAACAGATCCACCTAAGCCACCATATAATGCTTACATCAGTTCAGCTAGTTCCCAGACCATAAAATATTACTCTACTGAGGTATAATCATGAAATAAGAACATAGGTTTGCAAAGTTGTCAATTATTTTAAATAATGTTTTAACTAAAGAAATATTTTTCCCCTCAGGTGATGTGAGCATTGAACTGCAGCTTTTCAAATATTTTCAGATTACAGGAAATTCCCAAATGGTTTTTAATGGTCTTTTTTTTTAGGCCTGATTTTCTACCAGTTAATGCTGTTATGCCCAAGTCATTTCAGCATTAAACACTGGTTTTATTACTCTTTGAATGTTTTCCATCAGTCTCGGGTTCCCCTTTTCAGAATTCTTAGCTTCCTTTAAAATCCATTTTCCTACTCTTTTAAATTGAATAAAGTCAGTGACTGTATAATTCTTTTAAGTAGCCAGGACATTTTTTCCATAACAGAAATAATAGGTGGAATGTTGCTCATAATGCTTCAAGGACAGAAGCAGAAATAGAAAAAACTTCAGTAGGGCATGCAAGGCAAGGTCATTGGATTTTTCTCTTCATCTTGATCTTGCATTACTACACATATATTTCTCCTGTGATTCCTCCTTTGAAATAACTTGGATTGGGAGAATAGAAAGCTTTAAACTCTCTGTCAACAGCATTTGGTCTTACAGTGGCTTTCCTTTTTCTGTTTATTCTTCATTGTTTAAGGCTTTCTAGCAGAATCAGTTCCCAGAAGGTGGTTTCTGCATTCAGATTTAAAAGAATGACGAAAAAAGGAAAAGTCTATGTAGGGCCCAGGATCGTCTACAGGCAGCAGAAAGATGCCCATTGCCAGGAAACCTTGATGCACCAGAAGTGTATTCTAGCAGGGAACATTTCAGAGCCTTTGTGGCTCCATGATGACAGAAGTCCAGAAGTAATTAGCTGCATGTGAACATCAGCAGCAGAGGCTCTGAAGGAACGAGCAAATGGCATAAGTGGGTAGTCAAATTCAGAATGGTTCCACTTCAGCATCCCATGTGGTTCAGCCTTCAGTGCTTAAAGTGTCACTAGTTATGACCAGTTCAAACATAATCTTGAGTATTCTAGTGTCCCTCCTTGATAACAGTTTTGGTGAGTTTTCAACCAGTGGCATGGGTGTTGCTACCTTAGCATCCAGGGTAATTGTAAAATCATTGGAGATATGTGAGACATTAGATCCGAGTGCTTGCTACATGCAAGAATCCAAAGTTATCTACAACATTCCCTACTTTATAGGGAATAAGTAAGTAACAGAGAGTGGCTTTGGAGACAGATAAGAGGATCTGAGAGATGAGAAGAAGATGCTTTTGCATGTATTGTTTAAAAAGAAAAAAAATAAAAATGGAACAAGAAGATACTTGAATTACAATTAAGGAATGCCTAACAATTTTAGTCCTGTGTGCAATATTTATCCTATTCTTTACCTTTAGGCATTTAAGCTTCTTATTAAGAAATGTTTTTTGTTCAAGCATACACAGTTTTAGAAGAATGGAGACTTCCATGGCCAGTTTTCATCTCACTTGTCACAGTTTGTGAGTTGACTCATGTAGCAGTCACATCCTCTGAAGATGGGTATCATAGCCATATCTGAAAGTTTAGGTTCAAAGCAGAACTATGGAACATTGCATAACAACTCCAAAAACTAACAAGTGACAATTTTGTTGCTTTTATCTGTTTCTTATTATTTATTTATAATTTCAAATAGTTTACATATCTCTCAAATTTACATTGGCACTATCTCTTACATATTATACTTCTGTTGCTTTCATTTGTTCAGCAGGATATAGATCCCAATTGATCTGTTTCCTAGAGAACCTCTCTCTTTCCTCTGTGTCATTTGAACGGGTGTTATGGAAGATAATACTCCAAAATAGCTGAGGATTTTTAGGTTATATTGAACACTGTAATCTGTAACTGACAAAACTTTCCCTAATCTTAGGTTTGCAGCAGATTCTTGTGTGATAAGTTCTGTTAAAGTGAATTTTACTTGCTGTGTATCACAACCTTGCAATATTTATCTGCCCAATGGCCTTTGACTACATTTTTTTAAAAAAGCAGATCAGAAGTGATTCAGAAAGGGTAGTGTGTGTCTCATGTTTTCGTCCTATCTCTAATCCACCTTTTCTAGCCTAGAATGTCCATTAGAGGAGAAGGGGCAGACTGGCATATGAACGATCCCACCTTGAAGCCATCTCTAACCTGCCTCAGGATTTTTTTCTTTTAACTGCTTCTGAATGCAGCCTTTGTGCTATGGTTGGGTAACACAATGCTGCAGTAGTTCTTGTACAGTCAATAATGCCTTCAGTCATGAGATACTGTTCTCCTTTCCATTCAGCTCTCTGTTCCATCACAACAGTCAGCAACCAATAAGTATGATCCATCCTCCATAAGTTCTGTTTGAGGCCTCCTCCTTTGGACTTATTCATGGTTCCTTTGAACACCTATGTATGCCTTGTGCTATTTTGGCTCTGTGGGCAACAAGAAATTAAAATTAAAATTATTACTAGTTAGATAATATTATCTAGTAGAAGAAAGATATAGCTCTTAATTAATATAAGTGTTTTTCTAAGTCGCATTTTTAATAACATCCATTGCCATCTACTTTTATTCCCTTGTTTAAATTTGCAGTGAATCTAACATTCACTTATAAGGTTTATTTTGTTCATTCTGGATTTGCTTTGTATTTTCAGTTCTGAAAAAAGTTGCTCTGGAAAGTTCATTAGCTCTAATATAAATCTAAAGGTTAGCTTAAGTTCTCTGATAATATCGTAATGTGATTATATCAACCCTTAAGGGCTTTTGAAATGGCTCCTTTATAGTTTGTTGGCTGTAGGAAGAAGATATGGCACTTTAAGGAATATGTTGGTTTCTTTTCCTTAGTGGGAATGGAAATGCCCAGATTTATAAGGTTTTCTTTAAATGAAGTAAATATTTTAATTATTAGAAAGTCTCCTCTTCAAGCTGTGTTAAGGTAGATGTTTTGAGATGTTTAATTTTATTTATTCCTTAGCAATTAGAGTAATATAGAAGGCTGTTGTTTAAGGAGTAACCTCATGAGTTGTCCCCCAAATGAATGGCTGTGTTCTTTCTTATTTATAAGCTAGCTTTCCTTCCATTTTTGACATCTGTTAAATCTGATCAAATCCCTTTTTTCCTACCTATTCAACCATAAGAACATAAGGGAAGCCCTGATGGATCAAGCCACAGCCCATCTAGTCCAACGTCCCCTTGCACACGGTGGCCCACCAAATGCTCATGGCCATCTCAAGCAGAGACAAAGACAAATCTTTTCCTGTTCTCGAATCCCAGCAAATGGCCTTAGAAGAATCCTGCTCCCCCCCCC
>MTQE01001134.1:48379279-48404839 GCA_014337955.1 Aspidoscelis marmoratus | reverse complement strand
AATAAATAAATAAATAAATAAATAAATAAATAAATAAATAAATAAGGGGGCACATCCTCATCTCCAAAGCTTGGGACACAGTGAAGCATTTCTCAAGATCTCTGTGTTGGACTGGGGAGAAAGCACAAATAATGAAGCTAGCTGTGTGCTTATTATTACCTTTCTAGACATTATCACCACTAGTGTCTTCTAACATAAACATAAGAACATAAGAGAAGCCTTGCTGGATCAGGCCACAGCCCATCTAGTCCAGCATCCTGTCGCACACAGTGGCCCACCAAATGCTCATGGGCATCTCAAGCAGAGACAAAAACAAACCTTCTCCTGCTCTCGAGTCCCAGCAGATGGCCTTAGAAGCACCCCGGTTCCTCTCCCCCCCCCCCAGCCTGGAAGATGCATCTAGGCATTCTGTAAGACATCTCAGTGTTGATAAACAGTATTCTCTTCCTAGCAGGAGACAAGCTAAGAAGACATAGCCTGGAGTCAGGAGTGTTGTTGCCTTTCAGAAGACAAATCTTTGACATCGTTGAGATCTTATTTGGAACTGTCATTAACAAGGGTTGTTTTGTAATGAATCCACATGCTTTCTCAGCTTCAGCTACTGAAAGTAGGAATGAGTAGCATCAAATGGAGTGTCCAAATGGTTGCTGATTTTCTCTCGTTTGGTCTGTAAGGCAACATTTCTATTGACTCTATTTGAACCTAATAGAGATATTTCTTGCATTCAGGCACACACTTCTATTCATTTGCTAGTGCAGTTAATGTAACTTTTTCTTGTTCAGAATTTATATATAAATATAAATATAAATATTCTTATTATCATCACCAGGTCTCAAGCGCTTATTTTTACATTAAATTACTGGAGATCAAAGGAAGGAGGTTCAGGTTGCTATGTACTGTATTCTGAAAGACAGTAACCCTTAATTACATTTTTCTACAGTATGTCCGTGGTTCTGATCCTGTACTGAAGCTTTTGGATGATGCTGGGGACATTGCTGAAGAACTGAGCATTCTCAAGTGGAATACAGACAGTGTCGAAGAATTCCTAAGTGAGAAGCTAGAGCGCCTCTAAAATTCTTTTTTTCTACATCTTCTTTTTCTAATCTTTATTTCTTGCATCATTTTTCATCATGGTAATCTTCCCAGACAAAGTGTGATAAACCCTGGAAATCATCCCAGCTTCTGCATTAATTTTAACGCCATCCCATAGTGTATGGTTCTCAACATCTTTTAATTAGAAGCAGAAGCTTCAAACACAGCACATTTGACAAATTGGCAGGCTGAACAAATGGCCTGTCCTGGTACATATCAGCTCATCTTAGTGGATGGAGATCATTAATGAAATGCTTTGAGACAAATGTAATGCAAATACTGAAATTTGTTATAATTGGGCCATTTTTTTGCAAGCAGTCCTATTTGTCAGCTCACAATAATTGGGATGATTACTATGCTTTTTTCCCTTTAACTACACTGCTGCTCTTTGTGCAGTGATGGGAAGTTGGAACCAAATAAGATGTACTTTGCCTTCCAAAGAGATGTCTGCTAGTATCCTCTGCATTTTGTACTACCCAGCTGTCCTTTTTATAGAACTGTTATTTACAATGCTCATAATGAATGCCTGCTTTAAAAAATGTATTGTTGATCTGATGAAGGGACTCATGATCTGAAGTGACTGGAGAAAGCTAGGGAAATGCACTTTAATGAAGACTACATAGAAAACCTTTAACAAAAGGCATATGTAAGTCTGATGTCAGGTGTGCTTTCATGAAATGCTTTTAACTTCTTTCCACAGACATGAGTTTAGTAAAAAGAAAATACAGATGAGGGCAATAAACTACTTAACAAAATTTGTATCCAATGTGTGATTTCTTCATGTATATTTTCACTAAAAATATTGTTGTTCATCCAGTCACTCTTGTAGAATGGTTATCAAAACAGATATCTCTGTTAAAGTGCAGAATCAGTTTTTAGTCTGGTCATGTACTACTTCTAGTAGCTGAGAACATGGATTAGGTTATGTCACAGAAGTATATCTATTAGATATTGCTTTTGGAGTTAATAAACAGCAAACACATCTTTTCAAGAAGGAACACAAACAGTTTCTAATTTGAATGTTTGACCAACACCATACAGTTCTTGTAAGATTTATACAGTTTATACATTCTGGACTACTCACTTTTAGTAAAAATTGAAATTTCTATCTTCCATGCAGTTTAAAGAGACTTAGGGTGTTTTTCCACTAGCACTAGAATACCTATTAAACACCCATTAAGGACCCTTAAGGACCCTCTAGTGCTAAGTGGAAAAACACCCTTAGAGAAGCTATATTATCTTCAGAGGGAAGTTAGACTGTAATGAGAAATTAACCTTGCCTAATCCAGATAAGTCATTCCTTGCAGTATAGTAGACTTCCAGAGAAAAATCATTGGATGTACATTGCATGGGTTGTCACATGTGTGCAGAAACCATTTTCTAAAATAACAAACCATACTCTTGCACCATATTTCTTAAATTAATGACACCACAGCTATGTTAACTTTGGGGCATTTTGTATCAGCTAATATACTTCGACTATAATTAAGCCAATAAGAGTAAATATATGTAAAAGAAACCAGGGGTGTTTTTCCACTGTCAGTAAAAGTACCCATTAATGGGTACTTCTAGTGACAGTGGAAAACACCCCAGAATTAGGAGGGATATATCTCAAAATATGTTTTGGTTCATCCAGGTGATATGCCCACACCTCCCAGAGATGACACCTAGTCTCTCTTTTATGCTACTAAAGTGGAAATGGTCATCAGTTAGAAACAGAACTTTCTACCACTGAGCATGTGCATGAGCCAGAATATTGGTTCAGATTGACCCCAAGGCAGTGACATCTATTTGACTCTGGCCCTTTCTGCACTGGTACTTATTATCAGTTATATCCCAGAATAGTTGACTTGCCATCTGCATCCTGATGTAGACTGCAGCAAGTCTCACTCATGGCCTACTGTAGTCTGCACTAGCATGCAGGTGTATGGCCCTGTTCCAGGATATAATCCAGAATAAGTCCCAGTGCAGAAAGGGCCTGTGTTTAGCTAATCCAAGCAAGCTTTCTCCCATCACCTTTCCCAGAGATTTGGGAGGGGGGGAAGGAGCTTGCTTTTCAGGAATGAGCAAGTAGTTTACTTGCTTTTCCACTTCTTAGCCTCACGGCACCCAGAAGGAGGAAGGAAAAGGCTCACTGACGAAGCAGCTTCTGCCAAACTGGAGTTGGAGTGACACTCTACTTATCATCCAGTGATTCAGTTCAGAGTTGAATCAGATCATTTAATCAAATTGTGCACCTCCCTGGAGCTGCCATGTTGATAGGGCAGGATAAAAGGAAAGTATGAACTGGGATAAAAGTATCGAATAAATGGGAAGTATTGCAGAAACTAAACACTGGTTCCCAGTGGCCTCTGATGGAAAGGCCCTTTTAGATATGCATATGGCTGGTAGCAAAAATGGTGGGTATGCCCCTTAAGATCCTATTCTCTCTCTCATTCTGGAACTAGTCTTCAATTTTAAAACATGTTCTGGAGCTAAACACTGGGAAGGTTTAATTTAGATTAATCCCTGTTGTAGATAGGAATGTGATAAGCCTTAGTGATGCACTTTATTTTTGTAAATCAAAATTTAAGCCAAACAGTGACAGTTAATAGAATTCAAATCTAAAAATTTGGTTTTTCAGGTTTGTTTTCATTTAATCTCACTGTATCAGTGAGCATCACTGTTGAGAGGGATATAAAATCTATTTTACTGAAATATGTGCATTCAAAATCAGTTTCATCCAGTTAAATACATTCTGACTTACATGTAAGAAAACTTCCTTTAAGAGAAAATGGCTGATAAGGTACTATAGTCTGTATTCACTGTGTATATTCAGCAAAAAAACCTGTACACTATAGCTTTCTAGAGACAGCTATACATTATTGACACAATTCTGTCTGGAAAAACAACAACCAAGGAAATAATATAGATAGAATGCAAACTGGATGGCACTTTTTTTGTACGCAGTGCACTTGCAGGATAAAGCTATTCTCTCAGTCCAAAATAGTAAAGATCCTTGTAGCACACTGAAAACTAAGCATCATGTCCAGATGATATCCTTTGGCGACAAAAAGCCATATCAGTTACATGATCACTTCATTATTTGCTTCACAGAAAGGGAATTGAGATTATATTCTCCATTCTTACCGTCAGATACATAACCCACTATATACCCATAGACTTTTGCACTGTAGTACATCAAAACACGAGAGCTTAACCTTTTCCCCTTCCTGTCCTAAATGTGTGTGTGATTATTGGCACAGGGGTAGCATCAGCTTTTGTTCCTATAGACCCACAGAATATAATTGAGAAGCCTCCAAAAAGGTGGTGCTGAGAGTCTCTACCAAATATACACAGCCTCTTGAGGCGTAAACGGTTTCATTCAAAATGGAAGATTTATTTCTTCCAGTCATCATATGAGGAAGTTAACACGCATTTATTTCAGGTCCAGCTGAACTGGGGGCTGCATTCACACACAGTTAAACAACAACAACAACAAAAGGCCAATCAGGCTTAGAAATTGTTCACAGGTGCATACTATTCTGCTCTTCCCTCCATATGAACATTCTAGACTAGAAAAAATGGATTAGAGATGCAGTGAAAACATGAGTGCCACATGCTATTATGTACTTTTGAGATGCTGTGAATGCAGCCTATAGCTTTCCACAAGCCTTAGAGGTCCTTGCCTTTGGTTAGACTGACAGAGGCATATAGGAGTTGTGAATATCTGCAGAGTATGTGCCAAGCTCAGCCAGAACAGGGGGAAAACTTTCAACTCTTGACCTTCAGGCAGTAGCCAAGCCAAACATAATGGCTCTATAGAAAAAACATAGGGTTTGGGGTTATAAAATTAGCTCCAAGTCCAGCAAATAAGAAAATGAGCAAACTGCACACTCATTCCAAAATATCTTCTTCCACATGAGTGCACTTCTGTAAAGCAGCACACTAAGAGATGGTATCTTGCAGAAGCTGACCAACCTGAGTAGAAACCTAGTGACTTCAAGATATACGCTGAACCTTCAGCTTGACAGAAGAACTGGTGGCCAGAAGGGTTCAGGTAGCCTGTACATTCCCTTCTACCTGTGGGAAATGACTTTGAACTCAGGAAGCCTGGGTGTGAATAACATCCGCTTGACCTGTTTGCTCTTCAGTGTCCCAAAACGGAAGCCATGGCAGCTTGTCTCTGTGATGAAAGATCTGGACAAGACAGATTGAAGCAGCACCTTCAGTCCCATGATACCCTCCTAGAGCATCTGGAGCCAGAGAGTCCCATAGAAACAAACATGTAGCCAGAGCTTGTGGCTGCAGGGACAAGAACATAAGCTTGTGATCAAGGCAATCACTCCTGAGCCAGGCTTTGCCAGCCAACATTCAAAAGGACACAGGTGCCAACGAAAAGTGGATCAGTCACCAGATTCAGCTAACATAACCCAAACTGATCCTCTCCAAAATTCTTCCAACTCTGCAGCCCTGCCAGAGAGCATTCATTCAAAAGTACTTAAGACTCACCTGTCTCTTTTTCTGTTTGCCTCCTACTTCTGTCCTTTCATTTGGTTCAAGTAACAAACACATTCAGGAGCTAGAAAGCTTTCACCAGAGACTTACCCTGGTAAGGACTTACTCTTCTCTGCACTTTCACCAATCCAGAGCTAGATGTCAGGAAGAGAGGTCAGTCTGGTCTTGTGGTTAGAGCATCAGACTCTTATCTGTTAGTGTCCCAGTTTGATTCTGCACTCCTAAATAAAGCCAAGCTGGGTGACTTTGGGCTAGCTACAGCTCTCTGAGCCTTCACAGCCCCACCTACCTCGCACAGTGTCTGTGAGTGGGGGGAAAGAACAGGTTTGTCAGCCGCTTTGTGACCCATTAAGAGAGAAAAGCAAGGTATAAAAAACCCTCCTCTTTCACTGTCTGATTTGTGAGACCGACAGAAGTCACTGCTTTCCCTCACACCAGTTAAGGGAAATCCTTTCTACCCCACTAGGCACAGCAAATGACTCCTAGGTGATAATTAGAGCTCTTTTTTAGGTGCCTTTTGATTAAGAATTTTTCCCATGCCGAAGCCCCATACATCCTACTCTCTATGCGGAACAGGCTTTGAGGCTAGGAACAGGGATGCCAGAGTTACCTTAGGCTGTGATCAGACAGCAAAAAAGAAAGTACCTCTGAGGTTTCTCAGTGAATGCTTCAGGGTGGGATTGTCCACACATCCGTCTGCCTCTCCCTGTCTCCTGAACATTCTGTGCCAGAAAAGGTTGACTAGAGAAGGCACAAGGGCCACTTGCCACTGAGGCATCCCTCAGGTACTCCTTTTGTTACATCTGATTGCAGCCTAATTCCCCCTTTGTTTCTTAGAGAGATGAGGTTGCAGGTCTAAAGGAAAGCAATCTCCCACTTATAGCACAGATGGCTGTCATTTTCACTTTTCTTCACATTTGCTGAGGCCTTTTTTCTCTTCAGTACTTTCCTGTTATACTGCCTGTTTCCTTAATATTGCTTCAGCATTGCATGTGGGGGGGGGGGCATGCACAACAGCCCCTTTAGGCAAGGTAGGTATGCAGCAACAGCTGCTGCTCCAGTTCTGGTACGTATTTGGGGGAATGGCCAAAGATCACACCACTGTAATTCTCCCTGATCATAGGTTCTGTTCATTCAAAAAGCCATCGATTAGTAAAGGGCTATCAGGTGGATACTACCTAAATTGATTTATTGGGCCATAAAATTGTTCAAGGTGAATATGAAGAGCAACTTGGGCTAATTTATTGTTAAGTGACTTCAATGTTAATTTAAAATTTAAAAGAAATCAGGAAATCTCCTGAACATGTCTTGAAATAAAGCTTTAAAATAATTGCTATGATTTCTTCGTTCTCTGTTCCTAGCATGGGACAGTCACCTTTGCACCCATGGTTATGCTGACATTTAATTTGCTCATTTTACTTTAACAAAATAAAATAAAATCTTAAACCAAAAAAGAAGAAAAAATTAGGGCAGTCATTATTAACCAGATATCAAGGCTTATGCTGTCCCCTTGAGTGCCTGCCTGCTTCAAACTAATACGCAAGCTCTGTAGCACTAATGCGCTCATTACATGAGCTGCATTAGTCGCTGGGAATCAGGTTTTATGATTGCTTCTAAAACCTATAGGCTCTCTGTGTGTATATATGCAGACAGTCATGGACACAGGTTGGTCTTGCTACCCAATCCACCACAT
The DNA here is from genome assembly GCA_014337955.1 of Aspidoscelis marmoratus. Lineage (NCBI taxonomy): Eukaryota > Metazoa > Chordata > Lepidosauria > Squamata > Teiidae > Aspidoscelis > Aspidoscelis marmoratus. The sequence goes on along the minus strand of MTQE01001134.1, from coordinate 48,397,557 downwards.
GCTGTTAATGCTTTTAAGGGTTTTTTTTTTTTCATGAGGGAATTACCTTAATGGTATGTAGGAATCTTAGGAGCACAGCTGCATATACCATAAATGACAAAGAACCTCCTTTTTTTTCTTTCAAAGAAGACATTTAAAGACGTTGGGTTTTAAGACAGTATCCCTTAGCGAATCATATTAGAAAGCTGACGGGGGCCACTAGCATGCCTGTTTTATTAGTGATGACAGGAAAAAATTACTAATGGATCTTTCTGTAATCTGAGGTAAATTTTAAGGAGCTAGTCAAGACAATGGCCAAGCAGGGTTTTCTTTTCCCCCAAACACATCTACATTTAAGCCTGAAACTAAACCACGGTGCCCTCCGCTAAATATAGGACACCACTAACACATCTCTTTAAATGCAAAAAAAAGTCCTTTCACGGTGTCTCCTGTACACTGCATTGCCAAGTGAAGAAATCCCAGTTGACTATAAGTGAATAATTGACATGGACAAGGAAGAATAGTTGCCTCCTTCACTTAGGAACTCTGGCAAATCCAACAAGAAGTGTTCCTGGCTGGAGGTTGCTCTCCATGAGATATTTGTGATAATCCTTTGGCTGTCAAATCACCCTAGGAGGGACATCTTGGTGGAACAATGTGAACTGCTGTACATCCCCCATCCCAGCATACATAACAAGCATAAAACCGTAGGTTTAGACACAGTGCGCTTAAAATCTCAAAGAAACTATAAATCTTTGTTTTGTAATCCCCCCTTTCAGTGCAAAGTGATGGGATTTCCTGAAGAGAAGAACAGCAGCTGTTCACAGCATTTGATCAGGCAGACCAAGTGCCAAGAAGCAAAGCTATTCTCCAGTTGGTGTGTATTTCTTGGCCCCTGTCGAACAAAGACCCGGTCCTACCATTGGACACATAGTAAATATTTCCATTAACTTTGGAATGTTAAGCCACTGAAATTATGTTATAGCCCTCACAGCTGTATGTCAGTCATAATGTGCATATGATGGATGCTGCATATCAACATGGCTAAAGAAAAGCCAGTTGTCAAGTGACAAAAAGGCTCAGGGCCCATCCTGAACTCAACTTGCAGATTATTTTTGCCACCAAATAAAAGCACAATCCCACCCATATCTATTCCCAAGGGGCATTAAGAATTATGCCCAAGTAAATCCTGTTACATTACTCCCCAGTAAATAGGTACGCGATCACAACCACAGCAAATGCTTTAATTTTAAAATGCTGCCCTCCTGCTCAAAGAATATATTTTGCTGGCAAGTGTTCTGAATCTACAGTAAGTTTTCTTATAATGGCTTCCTGGAGTAATGGGGATCAGTTCAGTATCTCACTGTTCTATGCAGGTTAAGCCAAGTGGACCAAGGTAGCTCCTATTACATGAAGTCTAGAATTTCCACTGGGAACCAGGCATGGGGAACACAGGACAAGGACTTGCTGGATAGTTATACAAAGATAGCACAATTCTCTGTTCCATCACCATCACTTCCACTCCACCCTGAATTTTCCAAATTTACAAAGCTATCTCTAAGCTCTGGATGGGTTGTAGAGTTACTGCACAACCAACAGAGGGCGGACAGATGTATGGGGCAGGAAAAAACTGAGACCCTGTACAGACAGAAAAAAATATAGCAACATTACGGCACCGCTATGGTGAGGTTGCCAGCATATCTGTGGATAGCCCTGGTATATTTCCCCATTAAAAAGTGTTTAAAACTATTGCTTGGAAAACTCAGCACTGGCTGTGGGTTTTCCAGCAATAGTGCTTTTTCTTACCTTGGGAACAGAACAGCCATTGTAGTTCTGTTCATTGTAAAACTACAGTGTGCATGGTGGCTGAAACATATGGGCACACATGTATGGTGGTGGAGACGCATGCTTCCAGGCATTTGGCACCAGCTGAATACCTGGATATGTGCATCAAAACAAACAAACAAAAACCACACAAAGACAGTGCCATGGCCAGAGCTGTCTAGCTAGGAAGTGATAATGCCAGGAAAGAAATAGCCCCTTTTTTTTTTTGCTTCCTAGCGGGATATCTGATCCCCATCTGGAGGCAGCTTGACAGTGCTTAGAGCTTGTTTGCCAAAATTCCTTAGGGAATGGCCAGAATACTAGAAGCTACACTTTTGCTATTTCCCTTGTTCCATTCAGCTCTTGGTCTGAGCTTCTGGAGTCAGCTTCCCCCAAAGCCCCTGTCTTTATTCAGTTTTCACTGATACCATATTCTTTTCACATTCTCAAAATACTTAAAAACACTGTTTGAATTAATCTCTATATAACATGTATTTCTTCCTGCTCTCCCTGTTCACCCAGCTCCTTAAATCCTTCTCTGCAAGGGATTAGTATGTGCCTCTTTCACCTAACTAACAGGAATAATCTAAAGCTTAACATACAAACTCCGCAGCCTGTATAATTATTTGTCTTTTTCCAGCAAACCTTTCACGCTGGCAGTTATTTGTAATGCAGCATCCAGCCAGGACTTTGGACCACATCCAGAGAGACCTGTTTATAGGCACCTGGAGATGGAAAGGCAACACACGTTATTCTCTTCCTCTCCAGTTTATCCTCACAATTACTCTGTGAGGTAAGTGACAGACTTGAAGTCACTTGAGCTTTCATGGCTGACTAGGGTTTTGAATCGAGATTACTACTTTCTGTCTCAACATTTTAACCACTGTACCTTCACTGGCTGTCTTTAATTAGAATCATAGAATTGTAGAGTTGGAAGGGACCTCCAAGGTTTTCAAGTCCAGCCACCTGCTCAATGCTGGATTCACTAGACCATGTTGGACAGGTGGTGTCCATGCTCTGCTTGAAAACCCCCAGTGAGGGGGAACTTGTCATTTCATGAGGTAACCTAATCCACTTCCTTGAAGTGGCACTCCCATTGGTTCTAGTTCTGTCTTCTGAAACAAGTAAGAATAGGTCTAATCCCTCTACAGGTACTATAAGACAGCTATCATATCCCTTCTCCAACTTCTGTAGGTTGAACATATCTAAGTCTATTAAGGGTTGCCCATAGGACTTGGTTTCCATCCTTTTATCATCTTAGCAGCTCTCCTTTAAACATGCACAAGTTTGTCAATGTCCTTTTTAACTAGGGTGTCCAGAACTGGACACAATATTCCAAATGAGACCTGATAATCTAGTATCTGTGCTGTTCTTAATACATCCCATTATGGCATTTGCCTTCTTTGGGTCTATTCACACTTGCTAGTACTAGCCACAGGAGATCCCCAATGAGGCCTGTCAGAGCCTGCATTAGCATGCAGAGAACATACTCCTACCCTGAGAGATATTCCAGAATATGGCCAAGTGCAAACAGACTTTTTGTGGCTGCATTGCGCTGTTGGTTTGTGTTTGGCTTGTGAGTTACTAGAGCTGCTAGATTTTTTTACAAGTGCTGCTGCTAAGCCAGATTTCTACCATTCTGTACTTTCATTTTGGTGACCCAAATGTGGGACTTTACATTTCTCCCTGTTAAATTTCATTCTGGTTGTTTCAGCTCACTGCTCAAGCTTATCTAAATCTTTCTGAATCTTCTCCCTCTCTTCCAAAGTGTTAGCCATTCCTTCTAGCTTTCTTTCATCCACAAATTTGGTCAGCACCCCCTCAACAAGACAAAGCCCTGTTAACATCTGTGCAGGATGATATGAAGTCCTTTGGGTGTGACTGCTGAGTCAGTTATGGTCCAGTTAAGAACTGTGACATCAATCCCACGTTTGAACTCTTTTAAAAATCAGAATAGTATGAGGAAATTTGACAAACTCCTTCCTAAGATCAAGATACAATATAACTACAGCATTTCCTTGACCAACTAAGTCAGTAAAGGAAATTAGGTTAGTTTGGTTTGATGTTGGCTCTTGTTGGTTAATGCAAGTCGTCACAAACATGCTGTTTAATTATTTGCTCAAGACTTCCTGCCCTGTATTGCTGTCAGGTTCACAGGTCTGTAGTTTCCTGGGTCTTCCTTCTTCCCTTTTTTGAAGATAAGGTTAGTATTTGTTCCCTATTCTCCAGAATTTCTCAAAGATTACAGAGAGTGGTTTTGTAATTACCTCTGCTATCTCCTTCAGTATTCTAAGATGTAATTGATCTGTGCCTAGAGACTTGAATTCATTTAGACTGCCTAAGTGTTCTCTCACCTTTTCCTTTTCAATCCAATAAAGAATATCCAGAGACATTTTATTCTAGGTAATCTTAGTTTTACTTAGGATTAACCCCATCCCCCTGCAAATTCAAATTCTGTGCTTTAACTCTCTCTTCATAAGCATGGCAAACATCCCCTTTCTCATTTTTGAAATATGCCGTCTGTCTTTCACTAGGATTCCTTCATGCATTAGAGAAAATATTATTTAATGTCATCAGATCCAGGTCAGCTCCTGGTTAAATATGTGCAAGGAAGTAGAAAAGGCAATTCATTTTGTTACAAGCTGAAACCAGCACTGGAATGAACCATTTGCCCCCAAATCTAAAACCAGCTGGCCAGTTTTAACAACTGACTGACAAAATGTACCCTTCTCCAGCCATACTCCATCCACCCCCAGGCTGCATCTTGTCATGCCCTCATTTGGTCCACAGTGTACTGGACTGGTCCCCATGGGCCTGTACTAGTCTGCCCTTGCTGGTTGCTCAACCTAGAGAAAGCTGCAGTGCCCAGCAACCTTCTATGATGCCTTCTGGAGAACTACAAGTTCTTTCAAAAGGGAGCAGTCAGATACTTCACACTGACCAATCATATGATCTGTGGGGAGCTATGTGTGTGGCGGGGAACTGAACATTTGTTGAATCACCACCCCCACCCCCAGTTTTCAAACCAAACCCAATTTGTACAGAAACTGTTAAGCAAATCTCTGCTTCTGGTGTCCATAAGGACGTATTCATGCAATCTTCTTAGCAGGTACAGAGATGGGTTTGTTATTATCTTTTCGCAAGAAAGTGTTGAAGGACTGTCCTCAGTGTCTAAGGTAGTCACTTTACTACTAAACTACTATAAGTCCCAACTAAAAGAAATACAGCACACAATCAAACACACAGAATACAATTACTAATAAAACTGAAATATATATTTGTGGAAGTGAATACTAGAAATAGACATGAAACCCATTATGGTTAGAGAAACCAAAACTGGGCAGCTCATTAACTTACACAATCTGCTTTTCAAATGCTACCTACAAGCCTGTATCTGAAACATCCTTTCCACCACTTATTCTTTTTTAAAAAAGTCTTAAAACTGGACATGGACAGGACAAGCCTAGATATAGGATACTGTTTGCTGTGAAGTAGGATGCCTGACCACTTTAGGATATATCACCATCACCATCGCCATAATTATTAAATAAATTAAAATTCAATTAATTAACTTTTTGTCTATTAGCTAATTATCACACATCTCTGAAGGTTACCATTGAGTTAAATCAAGAGATGTTGCTATTGAAAGGAATAGTAGAAATGAAGAGAAAAGAACACAGAGATGGACTAATAGTTCCACACTGCAAAAAGCAACATTACTTGGAAGTAGCCACATTCTTCAGAGACCTTTTGTTGATTTCCAAATTCTTAGCTATGACTTGAATTAACACTGGTCCAGAACTCCAGACATTGCACCTTGTTAACATCCAAGAAGTCAAAAGCAGCAGCAATTAAAATGGCTACGGCTGTGGAATTTATTCTTGTCAGAAGACAAGACAGGAATGAGTCAACCATTATGCCTACATATTACTGTCTGTCACTAGCAGTATAATGTAATTTTGCTCCCAGTTTCTTTTATTTAGCTTGTTCTTTAATTACTTGTTTTTATCTTTTCATATTATCTCTCTGAAATAAGAACTACCATGAGGCTCATAATCTAAAATGTGCTCTGAATTAAAAATAAATAAAAATCCTCTTTATAGCTAGGGGTTGGAGGGCAGAAGAAGTCTAGCAGCAGCAGTAGCAGAGATCAGAGGCCCTTCAAGGCTACAGTTCCATGTGCAACCACATGAATGTTGGCAAAATATTGGATTATACACTTTAGTTTGCTTACTTGTTTGTTTTGTTACTACCTTAGATGGAAGTGGTGAAGAAATAAAATAAAGATTGATTTAGTTTTAAGAGTCAGGTAGGATGGAAAAGTATAATTAAAACTGGTTTTGTGAAACTTATAAGGTTGCTGGAAATGAGGGAAAAACAGGAAGTAATTGGTGAGACGATTAAGAGACAAAACAGTTAATAAGATTATAAAAGTTTGGATTGAATCTCAAAAGTTTTATTGAATCTCTTCAGGGACTGGGAAATATGATGGAAGGTTGTACCCTTCAAAGAAAGAATAACAGGTACAAAGACAGAGTAGATGGTAAAAAGATTACCAGAAGATGAATCTGATGAACGGAGGAAGTCACATGGAAAACATCAGAGCATTGTATTGGAATCAATGACATTTATGTATTGATTTGTGTTATAAATGCTCATAGAAAAAAATGGATTTTAAAAAAAGAAATAAAATAAAACTCTATATAATTATTTCAAAATTAATTATTTGAAAACCACCAATATCACGGGAGAGAGGAACAAGACAAAATTAATCACAAAATTGTTGCGTGGACAAAAATGTTTTTGTTGATTGTTGTTATTGATTGGTAACACAGAGTCCTGGGCACCTCCATGGGTCCCTTTATGCATTTTTCTTAGCGGAGATACAGAAGTGGTTTACCATTTACTAGATACCAAAAGGTGTTCAGTGTTAAGTGCATGACATATCTCTGAGAAGATTGTTCCAAAGCCCAGGGGCCACCATGAAGAAAGCCCTCTCTCTAGCCACCATCCCACTCACCTCATAAGAGAACGGAGCTTTTCAAAGGGCCTTTTGACAATGCCCCTTCACTTCTGAAATCTCTAGAGAATTTTGCAAGCCAGTAGATAGCTGCAAAGACAGGCAAGCAAGAGATCTCATCACATACACCTGAGGGGTACAGTGGCCCAGGTTCTGCACAAAAGGCTTCATCAAACACTAACAGTTTCTGTGCACAGATGGAACCTTGCCAGTAATTATTAGCTCTGCACAAACAAAGAAAAGTTTTGAGCTGGATGAGCTATTTTTCTGTTGTTGGGTATCAGTTGGGTTGGTACAAGGGAGGATCCACACAAGTTTCTTGCTGTTACCTTCTTCTGGGGAGGTGCCATAGATCGAACTGCTCTACCACTGAGATATGGCTTCTTCCTGATACAACATATAAAATAAATTATTGAACCATACACTGTTTTGTCCCACTAAAGCAAACAACCAGCCAGACCTTGCAGCCTGGAAATTGGGAAATGGCATAATCAGTTTCTGCCTCTTTATGACTCCCATGGTTGTCTGTTGCATGTAACCAGCACACGCTAATAGTAATATTAATCCCAGCAGGTCACACTGCTTAAGGCCAATCTGCACACATACCACCTTTAAAACATGTGTGTGTTTTGGATTAAAGGAAACTATTCTGAGCTCATGCACTCTGCATCAGGGAAGCTATTTTTGCTGTTAGGTATCAAAGCAAAGCGAGTTCAGTTTTTTCCTTAAGGAAATAAATGGCGCCATCTGGTGACAACAAAGAGGACAAGAAAAGTAACATAAAGTTCCTTAATTATGACATGACCATGCTGCAGCACCTATGAAACTGCCATCTTAATCTGCTTTAGGAAACACCTTTGATTTAATGTGTCTTCAGGCAGGTCTTGGAGAACAAGAATGGACTATCTTGCAAGTATGAGAGATTCTTTGCTCTGTGGCATTCTATAGAGAGTTATTCTTTCATCTGGAATCTCTCAAAGCAAATTATAATGTCCCGTGAGCCTGAAAAATATCTGCTTTGAAGAGTCTGACATGGGCTACCTCCATCTACCAATTGACTAGGAATGACATTGGATCGTTAATCTGCAGATGCAAGGTTTGTACTGACTCCAAACCCTTTGCTGCTATGAAAAATGCCTCAGATGAAGTTTCACCTATTTATTTCACCCTTTCAGTTTCACTTACTTCCCTATAATTTTGAGCCCTGTGATTATTTCTTTAATTTCTTCCTTCCAGTCTAAAGCTATAGCTAATCTCAGGGCTTCGGATTTAAGGAAAAGGTCTCTGGGTGTTTTTCCACCCCACTCCTTTAACCCGGATCTAAGAAGATCTGGATCTAGGGAAGTACCCAATGTATTTCCATGGGTGGTCTTGCACCCAGTTGCAATGGGTCCTAGCCTCCCTGCCATGGAAACACCGGAGCACCCATTTGGAAATCCGGATCTACCCACGAGGGGTCTGCCTATCACCCCAGGTGTTTGGGGAGGGGACAGGGGGTGCAATCTCCGAAGCAGCTCTGAAGTCACTTTGAAGTGACTTTGAAGTCTGTGCAAAATAGCTCTGGAGCGTCTTTGAAGTCTGTGCTGATATTCGGAGTAAACTTCGAAGTCCCTTCGGAGTCACTACAAAGTTCACTCCGAAGATCAGCACACACTTCAAAGACCCTCCGGAGCTGTTTTGCACAGACTTCGAAATGCTTTCGAAGCTTAGGTTTGGGGGCTCCCCCCCCAAGGGTGCCCCCTGCCCCTAGCCTCCTCTAGACCCCATTACCAAACTAACGTGGAGACAGGCTCTCTTTAATCTGGATTTTCTGGTTGAAGACCCCTTTGTAGACCCCATTAATGGGGTCTACAGAAAATCTGGATTAAAGGCCAAAAGGTACCTATATGATCCCGATATTCCAAGGCGCAGTGGAAACAAATGTGTCCCTAATGGGTGTCGTGGTGGAAATGGGGTCATCCGGTTCTCACCCAAATGGGTCCTCAATGGGTGCTAAAATGGGTACTCAGTGACCATGGAAAAACACCCTCTGTTGCCACTTCTGAGGCTTCTAGTGCATCTACAGAGGCTGCACTCATGTGTTGAAGAGAGGAAGTCTGCCATTTTAGAATTGGTGGAGTGCCGCAGGCTATAGGAGGGTGTTGCTCTTTAGAGGTCAGTCTTCAAGCAACTTTCCAAAATTGGTCTTGCAAAAGAGGATTAGAGCTTTACTTGGGTTTAGGAGGGCTTTTATTTTTATAATGCTGCAATTTTATTTTGTTTTCTGACATTTTGGGACCTTACCAGTAGGGATGGGTGAAAAATGCTTGTCACCTTTGCAAATTGCAAAGGTTTGAAACTTCATAGTCAAATAGAACATTGGTTATATTCAAAGACTGACCTTTGCATGCAAAGCAAAAGCTTTCGTGCCTTCATTCGAAGCTTTGTTACGTTCACAAAGGTGAGAACCAGCTCCAGAGTGGATTAGGAGTGAGACAGAATTTGGAGGCAGCAGAGATTCAAAGTGAATCTGAAGCCTAGCACATTCAAAGTGGCATGAATACAAAGTTCCATCCTGTGTGCTAAGGGAACGGGAAAGAATAATTTGTGCACATCGCTACCTACCAGAGTCAAGGTTTAGCAGGATGCGACCATCTACAATATCACCAGTGCATGGCCCCCCTCCCAACAGCTTGCTTTCTTCATAAATTTTATCCACTCTTGCCTTTGCAAAACTGTGCTGGGAAAAAAAGGTTGTTTCAAGGAAAGTGGTTTACATATGGATTCCGCTTTAGAAGCAGTAATTTCCAAGCTAATTATTGCAATCTTTGATAGTTGTATTGCTGCCTACAACTGTGTGAAGGCATTTGAAGGCTGTAATTCCATTTTGCAATTCTAAACAGATTCCCTTAATTGCTCATGTCAGACACCCATTTCACATTTTTAAAAAATTTATAAAGCAATTCTGATCTGTTGGGATGGAGAATCTTTAGCATTCAGTTTATTAACCTACGACATGCTCCTCATGCTAATGTGTTTCCCATCAGTTACTTATGTCAGGAAACTATTTGTAAAAGATTTAATATTCACAAAGTAATTCCATATTTTCATTTACCAGACATCTATTGCACAATGCCCAACAGCTCAGCCGTAACATTCATCATCTTGACTCCATTTTTAGGGCAGCTTTTTCTCATACCAACTGTCATTACTTACCTCCACACCATTAAACAGCAGAAAGATGTAATGATCGGAAAAAGGCGTATGGTAAGAGTATAGATGCTATGACATATTAACCTTTTTTAGTAAGTATGGACTTGACTGATATAGCTGGTAAGCCCAAAATAGCTACAAGATAGCACACAACTTTCTCTGCTCCTCATCTTCTGACTACTCCTCAGAGGAAGGCTGATAATAGTTTTTCAGGCTAAGCTTTTCTGCTCCAGAGAGATTACATTGTAAGTTCTCAACTTTCTTAGCCTTTCCTGTTGCCTAGTCTGTCACCCTTCTGCAGAGAGAGTTTCAAGTATCTGGATTAGTTTATTGCTCAGGAAGAGTGAAGAGTCAGAAACTCTTTCAGCTTCCTATTGGAAATTCCATTACTTGGCACAGAATTTCCACTCATGGAAAATCCACCTTCAGTCCTAATTGCTGTTTGTTGTCAGCTGAGTTCAATCTATTTGCATCCAGCAATCATGTACAATTGGACTAATCCGGTGGTAGCTCCTTAAAAAGGACTGAAAGGTCTGAAGTTGCAGTGCAGCTACCTTGTGGAAAATCCCCCTCTCAGAACTCTTACATCAGTGGTTAGAGATTCTAACAAATATTTTCTCTACGCATGACAGCTTTAATCACTTATCATATAGATTGAGTTATTTTGCTCTCTTTGGAGGCATTGGAGAATACTGTAAGCTCCATTCATTGCTTCCATTATTTCTCATTTCCTGCTGCTAATACAGGAGACCGGCATGGGAAAATCCTGTGTAGTTCTGCCATGTGATGCCTGCTTGCTCTTCTTCCAGCATTAAAGGCTTCTTTTCATCAGATGCATGAGATATGTGGCAGCTGTGTGGTCACTTTCTGGGTGTCTGTGCCTTTCTTCTTAACCCAGATCTTTCATGATGATGCACATCATCTATCCTTTAATAAGTCAATAGTGAGTAAGCAGAAGAAATATCTTAGACAATCTGAATGTTTGTGTCATGTGTGCATTATACTGGGTGGAGCAGCCAAACATCCAGATGGCTCGTGAAGGGTAAAGACATACATTTTCCCCTAGATTCCCTTGACATATTCTAGCAGCAAAAGAGAAAGCATTATATGAATAGCCAAGAAAGCTGTATTGGATAAATGGATTGCACCAGTGCTATATAATCATATAAAACAGGCAACAGGAGTGAGCTCTAATCTGTGGTTCCCGACCCACAGATATTCCTGAATAGCTTCCAGCAATTCCAACTGGCATGGGATGCAGGAATAGGATGCTTGGAGTTGTTGCTTAGGGCTGGAACTACTGCTGGGCCTAGGCAGTTGCTCCTGGAGCTGCAGGACGTGGAGCCAGATAGCCCTTGAACAGCAAAGAGCCAGGCTAGGACAGACTCGGCTCCCACTGCCACTCCCTGATTCAACCTGTAGCCTGCCAAACTCCTATCTTCAGCCTCCAGAGCTATTGGCACCAGTTGGACTGCTGTCTGTAGGAATTTGGTGCTTCTTTGCAAAAGTGGGCCCTGCAGGGCTGTTACTCAAAAACCAGCACCTGTGCCCTCCCCCCAGTAATTCCAGCTGCTGCGGCTATGAGTTGCCTGTGGCAAGTAGTCACCATGGTAGATAACAAGAGATGTGCTTGATCACATTCTCACAACAGCAGGGTTTGTACAGGCCTGCAAGAAGCAGAGATGCTCTAGAGAGTTCCTTTGGAGAGGAAGAGAGACTGTTTTTCTGCCCAGGAGCACAGCACTTGTTCAGACTGGCTTATGCTCTCCTGCTGCACTGACATTTCAACTATTTCCTGTGTCTGAACACGTAGACACAAGTGATGACAACAACAAGACTAGGAGCCCTTGGTGAAGGAAGAACAGCCCTGCATAGCTGGACTGCTTCTTGTCTAGCATCTGGTTTTGCCTGCCATCCACGCAGTACATTTCAGAGTTCCTCTTGCTGGAACTTGATAGCTAAAATGCTGCCTATTTGATTTTATGACTTTGTTATATTTTAAGCATGAACCATCCTGAGGCCATTAGGTATAGGGCAGTATAAAATGTAAACAATAAATAAAGATCTGGAGTATTCTAATTGGAGAGCCACTACTTTAATGCAATAGCTAGTGCTGAACTACAGGCATGCTAGACAGTAAGTAGCAAAGGAAATCCTACAAAAGTACAATGGGCCTATTTGCACTTGCCTGCCTGGTATGGTATAATAATACCATACTAGACACATAAAAATCAAGTCCAGCCTGAGCCATCTGCACTTAGGGCTGGTAAAGCCCCAAACCAGGCCACCGCCACTTACAAGTATGGATGGCCAGACCAGGACAGGCTGGATCACCATGGCAATGGCTACAGCAACCTCCAGCACATACCTGGATGCTGCCATGGTGATGCAAAGCAGTGAGCCACAGCTGCAGCTGCACCACCATGCCTGCTCTCAACATGGCACCCAGAGGAGGGTGAGAACACTGCTGCCCGAGTGCCACCTAGTCACTCTTAGTCAAGCTGTGTGCAGCATTTCAGCTATCCACGGGGACAGGGGAGGAGCTCCAGGATAGCGGCACTGGCAGACAGAAACTCTTATGAAGGCCTACGGTCACTAGATGGTGAGGGTGAACAGGGCCTAAGTAAACTATCAGCAGTACTCTTGTCCTGGTAGTATCTGCTCTGCAGGAAGTGGGATGAAAGACGGGAGGAAACAGATGAGAGGTTTGATGATGTTCACAAATAATAAGTGAAACCAACAAAACCAGTGTCCCAAAATGCTTTTGAAACAGTTATTCAAAACAATATGATGAAACTAATATTTCTGAGCTGCTGTTTCACCAGCAGTATTATAAACTGTGGTTGCAACAAATGATAAATAAGTTCTATATTTCTTCTGGTTTCAGCATAGAACAGTAAGGTGACTTAAGAGTCTGGGGCACTCTTTGGAACATACATTTGAATTATCAGTCTATTACTGCAGACGGTTCTGATGGAACTATCAGCTTTCATAGGGAAAGGTCAAAGGCATATGCAGGGTCTCAAGAATAACATGTCCTTTTCAAATACGGTACAAAAATTTCCACCCAGTATTTACTGGAAAAACATCAGATAAACTGTAGCATCCCACCACCAGAAGCATGTGCCCCTGCCTAAAATGGGGGGTTATCTTAAGAAGATACCACTAATAGCACTCTAAGCTTTCAAAATAGGTCAGGTCAGAATATACAAAGGGTAACATGACTCTTCAATTCTTTTTGTCTTTGAACTTTTGAAATGTACATTGAACTTTTTTGTTTTTGCAAAACATGGAGGCCATTGCCTTGAGGATGAACTATGAATACATTTTTAAAAGGTTTTTAGGGCAAGCATGTACTTCTGAACCAGGTAATGACAAAATGCCTCCACTGTATTTCACTGCATAAAAAGCACTTTTCTGCCTGCACGCTATGGAAGTAGCCCTCTTCTTGAAGCAGCAGCATGCTGCCCTTGGCCTTAACATTGTAGTTGTTCCCCGACTGAGATGCTACAAACCAGTGGATCATCAAACACAAGAAATAGTCCATGGGCCATTTCCTGTGTCTGAAGACTGTACCAGCTGCCCAGCAGACCAGAAGACAGGGGTGACAGCGCAGTATAAGGGCTGCCGAAGGGGAGTAGATACAGCTAATGTTTGAATGCTTACTCCCTTTCTGCTGTTCTCACAGGGGGATGGCATAATGAGCTGGAAAGGTAAGCGGGATTGAACCTGGTCAAGACTTGGAATGGAATGCTCGGAATATCAAGTACTATCTCCTCTTTTATTGTCAAGAGACTGAATGGACCTGTTCATGGAGTTGTCAAGAGACATCATGAAGCCTTTTTCTTTACCTTTTATAAATGCAATTCTGATAAGAGACAGGTGTCAAATCCATCCAGGTGGCAGGCAACAATAACTAAAAACATACCTAAACTCAACATATGATTTTTTTTTTAAGTAGGTATGGGTTGAAGATCCAAAGAATTGCAAATAAGACTTCATCATGGACACCACACTCAACACTTTTACTGGATATTACTGAGTTGTGTTTTTCTTCTGGTTGACAGCATGGGCACCTCTACAGAGTTTTCTTGGCAAAGAAACAGATGCAGGTTTCCATTGTCTACTTCCAGGGAGAGCTGGGGATCAAACTGGCAACCTTTGCTTGCTTCTCTTCGTCGTGTAGTCTGATTCTCCTAATGTATATTATTGTCCCCCTTTAAGGCCTTTTTCTTTTGAATATCTGTTTAATTTCTTTAGACACTCACGCACACGTTCATAAATACAAAAATTCTTCATCTCTCCAAAGTTGGTGCAATGTCTCTGGAAGGGCAATACAAAAATTCTTTAAGACTTCTGATACCTTGAAATGTGCTGTGAAGCTTGCCAAATCATATCTGACAAACAACTAGTGTAAAATAAGGTCATTCTGCCAGAATTACAAAGCCTGGAACTACAGAACCTGGTGATAAGATTTTTCTGAACATTCAGTTGGCTTCCATGTTGTTCAATAAATTGCTTATATTGATCCCAAAGGATAGCAAAAAAAAAAAAAAGTACCAGCAGAAGTACATTCTTATTACTTTAAAATTTGATATTTTCCTTTAAAATTTGAGACAATTTAAGAAAAGAATAAAAACTTTAAACCTACTCCACCCCAACAAACAAAATTACTAAAACTTAAAAGGCTGCGTGCATGTATGAAGAAATTCAGGATACACAGTCATGTGAAAAACAACGTACACCATCTTTAAGACCTTCTAAGAACCAGGTGTTTTCATTATGTCCTGATATGTAAAACCATAGAATTCAATGACTGTGATAAATGTACCATTTGGGGGCAAGGTGATGGTGCTGCAATTGCAAGCATGCTTAAAGCAGAATATGTCTGTCTTTTTCAATCTGGCCACAGTACCAAAATTAGAATATGGGTGGCACAGTTTTGCAGTGTTTCTGATCTAACCTCCATAGTAGGCTCCAAATAGTATGCTTGGGGGACTTCTATTTGTCACTGAGGTTCCTCAGGGGTCAGTCTTGTCCCTCATACTTCTCTGCATCTACATGAATTCATTGGGAATGGTCATTAGGAAGTTCTGGGTGAGACATCAATATGTTCTTTATTTCCCTCCCATCATCATCAGGAGAGGAAGTTCAGGTTCTAGATCAGGGCTTGGAAGCAGCAAAGAGCTGGATGCAGTCCAACGGACTGGAAAAAAAAACATTTTGGTCCTTGGATCAAGTAGCAAGCAAGGAAGAAAGTACCGTATTCTGACAAGGATGTACTCCTTTGGAAGGAAGAGGGATAAACTTTGGAATTAATCCTAGGTTGATCTTTGCCCCTTGAAGCCCAAGAGGCAGCAACTACCAGAATAATTTACTGCCACCTTTTTTTTTGTAAGGCAATGAAAATTATTTCTTGATAAGAGATCGTGTGGTCACAGTTATCCATGCTATTATAGCTTCCAGATTTGACTATAGTAATATGCTACACATGAAGCTGTCCTTACAGGCAGTTCAAAAGCTACAATTGGTGCAAATTGCCTGAGAGGAGTAGTGAAGAGGCAGCGGGCTGGGCTCTGCCATCTTGCTCCCAGCAGTGCCCCTCCCTCCTCCAACTGCCATGATCACAAGGCTGAGAACCATCTTGCCTGAGAGGAGTGGAGAAGAGGCAGCAGTTCTGGGCTGCTCTGCCATCTTACTCCCAGCAGTGCCACTCCCTCTTCCAACTGCCATCATCACAAGATAGCAAAGAGACTACGGCAGTGGATCCACCAGTTGAGGAAACATCTGGTCCTGAGGCCGAGCAAGGTAGGGCTGAGTAGATGCCGGGTGACCATCTCTACCATCTTCCAGTTTGTCATCAATGAAAATTCAAAGTAAAGAGAATAAGAAAATTCCAGCAATAAGAAATGAAGTGAAGAATTGGATCTGAAGACCTCAAATGCTTGCTTTTTGCTGCTCCCTGTTCCCTCCCATACCATTTTCCTTTTGTTTCTTGTCTCTTTAGATTGTAATCCTGAGGGCAGGGACCTGTCTAAGATTAATATAATATTGTAACCCACCCTGAGACCTTCAGATATAGGGCGGGATAGAAATACAAACAAACAAACAAAATTCTGGCTGTAGACATATCACTGTTGCGCTCAAAAATCTTCTTTTGCTTCCAGACCATTGAAGATTTCAATGCTAACATAAAGCCCTACGTAACTTAGACCCCAAGTATGTGGAGACCTTAAAATAATCCAGAGGAAGCTTTCTAGATATCTTAATGATATTTACAAGGTTTTTTTCAATGTTGACTCTCACATTATGGAACTGCCCCTTCAACCGAGGTTTGCCAAGTGAAAACCAGATCCAGCAAGTGAAAACTCATCTGTTCACCCACGCTTAGTGAGACTGATGTTATTCATTTGCTGTAGCTTATTTTTCTTTGATGTGGCCTTATATTGAACATTTTTATTGTTAAGGTTGTATTACTTTTAATTCTTAAGTTTTATTCTGTTCACTGTCTTGCAACTAAGGAAAGCAGTGGTATAAAAATTCTCCTTAAATATATAATTGATGCACCGCCAACAGCTACATTTTGCAATTTGCAGGAGTCTGTGTACTACTCAGTTTCATGCATTAGCTTATTTTGTAGCTTCTACAGCAAAGAAAAGATGCAGTTTTTTTAAAAAATTGTTCCCTGATAAAGTATATGAATAATTTAAGGGTCTAATGCACACCCATGGCAGAACAACTCAATGCTTGTGATTAACAATGAATAGTGCCACTTATACGTTTACACACAGTGCATACAAAAGTATTTTCCTCTTCAGAATTTCTTTTCAGGTTCCAATCTTTTCAACCAAACTCTGTCTTGACTACCTTGAGATACTGAAATGTTGAGCCTTTGATGGAATGTGCACTGATTACCACTTCTCCTGGTTCAGTCAACCATAAATTCCATTTACCTATCAATTAACCAAGCCATTGTAGTTCTCAAGTACACGTTTTTCATCTCTCACAATTTTTTTCTAGATGTCACGGCTACACAATACATAGTGTGTGGTCCAAGAGAGCATGGAGATACCTATGTCCAAAAGTTGCCCCACCCTTTGCCATTAGGTGTATTAAAAGATTGCATTATAGATTGCACTGCTTAATAGATGCTCACAGAGCACAATTTTTTTAAAATTTAAATTTTCCTGTACATGAAAATGGTTTTTTCACATAATTTTCAGGTGTGTAGTTACCCTACTGTATTACTACATTCAATATCAAATAATTTTATATCTACATGAGGACTGCAGGACACAAATGGACTATTGTGATCAATTCAACTGTAGCCATGTCCCTTTAACACATTCAACAAATATAAATAGCAAAAAGTCAGAATTCTGTTTAACGGTTTATTGTTTGTGAAGAAGATTTCCGTTATGAAAAATTCTGTAGAAAACAGTACCTTCTGCTTTCAGTTTAGATTACGCAAAAGTAGAAGTTTGTTATTAGTGAAAATTCCAATAGAAACAAAATTCTGTAGGAAACAATCTTGGCACATAAAGAGAAAGCTTTTAAACAATTTAGATCTGAAAGGAGCATCTACCATGCAACAATGTGGCCACAAAGCCAATTTCTAACAGATGGCGTTCTCTTCCTTTAAGACATCAACATGGAAGACACTTAAACCTGCCTTATATAGTTAATTGCATATAAATATGGTTTCACCGTAACTGTCAGTCTTTACACAAGCCAGCCATTCAGTTTAACAGTTCTAAGTAAGTAATAGGCACTTTGCCCTTCTGGTTTCCTCGTTCACCCATCAACCAATCTGAATCCATACCAGCAATGCTGTATACTGTTATTATCTATGAGAGAAAGGGAAAAAAAATTATGTATGTGTCATTAATAAAGCATTAGGTCAATCTGACTATTCTGAATTATTTTCCCGTTTGCTAAGCAGATATTAGTTCAGCTCCAGAGTGCAGTGCCTTCTAGTGTTCAATTTTAAATATATTTTGATCTGCTGTAGTGATATTATTTCCAACTGCTGGTTTTAGGTTTTTATTTTTAGGCTGTACTTTTTAAATTAACTTCCTTCCCCTAGCTCCCAGAGAATAACCACTGACTAGCACAGTTTTAAGTGGAACAAACTATCCAGTTCCTGCGAATGCAGTTTTTGCAATTCTTCCATTAGAACAAAAATAGTAATTGGACTTATTAGCTTAATAAAAGAAATACATTTTATACACATTCCGTGTTGACACAGATTTATAAAAAAAAA
>MTQE01001134.1:48353974-48370974 GCA_014337955.1 Aspidoscelis marmoratus | reverse complement strand
ATCATCATCATCATCATCATCATCATCATCATCATCATCATCCCACTCTTCTCCCAAGATGGGACCCAGAGCGGCTCACAACATTAACATTCCATTAAAAACAAAAACCTATAATACAAACATCAAAATAAAATTAAACAGCTGTTATAATCAATATAAACATCCAAAAAATATAGCTAAAAAAGTCATTAGAATTAAATAAGGTAAAAGTTAATTAAAAGCCTGCCCAAACCGTATACAACCTGAGTTCTAAGAAAGTTTATATTGGAATAAGGAGGAAAAATGTTTTTTTATGAATCACTTAAAGCAATAATAAAGCCAAGTGCAACTTCACTTAACAGCAAGTTGTTAACAACTTTTATTATGCTGAGGAATGATCTTTGCATTTCTAGATGAATGTGTTCAGATTCATCTCTTCAGATTCATCTGTTTTCAAAAGAACCATACCAAACCACCGGATTTCCTGCAGGATCGATTGCCTTGAAAACATCCTTAAACTTGTCTGTGTTACACTGAAATTAAATACTATACCGATCTCAATATGCTAAGTTCCAATCTAGAGCACCTGGAAAAAGGGCAGGATACACATATGGTAAAATAATTTAGTTCAGTAATCTTTTAGTTAATGAGAAGTTAGACATTTTAATTTTCACAAAATTTTGTAACAGAATAAATTACGATCTCCTTACAAACATCTTAATTCAACATGTGAAGGGGCAATACCTCCCCATTAGAAAGCAAGAGAAAACACTTGAAATGTTATGAAGAGAAGAGGCCAACAAACCTGAAGCCATTTTACATGCAGCAAGTTGAGCATGTAAGAGACATTTACCATAACATTATTTTCTTCAGGTGGAGACAGGTTTAGTTGCTTAAAGGTATACAGAAACAAAACAAAAAAATATGTTTTTTTAAAAAAAATGCAAGGTTGATTAAAAGCTACAGCAATGTTACCAGACAAAACCATAGATATGAAATTTACAAAGGTACTACCCAGTATGTATGCTTTCTCTCATGATTTTTTTTATTTATTTCCTTTCCATATAGTGGAGCAAAATTTATAGAATGTAACAGACGGCCATGTGACCATGTGTGATGCCTGACAGTACAAGTGACTAGGCACTCCAACTGATAAAGAAAAGAAAGGTTGGGACAAATAAGTAATGATTTACATGGCCCAGCCAAAGAAACCTTGGACCATCAGGTGTGTGGAAAAGGATTTTCTCAGCTAAGTCAGAGAAAGAAGCCAGCTGGCTAATGGCCATGGGTTCCAATCTACTACTGGTCTAGGCTTTGGCCCTCTAGGTATTAGCTAGAGGATCACCACCTAGGGAACAGAAAATGCAGAGATCTAGTGTCAGCTGGCCATGATCAACTTTCTACTGCATCCAGGAAACCTATCACAGCACCACAATGTCAAGCATCAAGTCTCCCAGGCACCACAGCACTGTGGCAGCTGATAGGGAAGCTATCTGCCTGGAGTGTGCCTCTAGCTATATCAACTCTGCTGGATAGATACTCATCATCTAATGATTAGCCTGTCAGACGTACTGTCTGCTAGCTCCCCCAGATATTGCAGAGAAACCATTGAAAACAAGGACTGGTCAGCACATGTCACCCCAGTCCAAAATCGTCATCTGCTGCATATGGCAATTAATCCAGAGTTTGCCCTCAAACATCTTGGCAGCTCTAGCAGTCTTCAAAGGGCCACACATGCCTCTGCTTTCATTGGTAAGAATCATAGCCCTCCACTTCCAGAAGATCTAGCAAGGCCTCAGAAGCACACTAACAAGCTGGCAGAAAGCTGTACGTCCAGAGCAGGCTGCTTGGAAAGTGAGGTGCATTGGGGGGGGGGGGGGGGGGGGGGGGGGGGGGATCCAGCTCTGATGGGGTATTGTCATACATATAGTTGGGAAGAAGGGAGAGAGACCAAGATGCAACAGCAGGAGCCTGGGGTGCAACTAAGGTAGGTCACATGCACAAGAGAACATTCACAAACCTTTCAACAAACCAACAAACTGATTCTTCACCAAACCCTTAACCTATGGCTAGTTTGAGGTTGTTATGAACCAAACTCTTCGTTTCCATCTCAACTCACTTTGAATATCCTTAAACAAAAACTGTAAATTTAAATTCTAATGGGAATTAAACAAGGTGACTATAAATTCCCTGTTCTGAAGCAACTCCATGGACATCCTTTATTTTTACAACAATCATTTTCCAGTATCAACCCGTCCATTCATACAGATTATTAACAAAACCTTTTCCCAGTGTTTCTGCAATCTCAAAGGTTCAGATGGTAAAAATGGGTGAATTTTTCATAATGCCATCTTGGGTGTTTTTCCACTGCCAATAAGTACCCATTTTAGCACCCATGAAGGACCCATTTGGCTGAGAGCCAGATGACCCCATTTCCACTACGGACCCCATTAGGGACACATCTGTTTCCACCACAGTTAGGGAAATCCGGATCATATGGGTCCTTCTAGACCTATAATCCGGATTTTGTGTAGACCCCATTAAAGGGGTCTACAATGGGGTCTTCAGCCATAAAATCCAGATTATAGGGAACCTGTTTCCACTGCAATTGTGCAATGGGGTCTAGAGGAAGCTCGGGGGAGGGGACAACCATGGGGGGTGCCCCAAAATCAAAACTCTGAAGTCCCTCCAAAGTCATTCCGAAATCATTCTGAAGCTGCCATTGGAGATTATCAAAGACCCCAAAGTCCCTCCAAAGTCATTCTGAAGTTCCCTTTGGAGATTAGCAAAGGCTCCAAAGGGGTTTTTCTCCAGAGCAACTTCGGAGACTGCACTCCCTGTCCCCCAAAACACCTGGGGTGACAGGCAGACCCCTTGTGGGTAGATCCGGATTTGCAAATGGGTGCTCTGGTGTATCCACAGCAGGCAGGCTAGCACCCATTGAAACACATTGGGTACTTCCCTTAATCCAGATCTACTAGATCCAGATCTTCTTAGATCCAGATTAAAGGAGCACGGTGGAAAAATACCCCTTGTCATCAGAAAGTCCTCTGCAACGATGTCTACCAGACACCACTAGAATTACCATTTCAATGTACAAAAACAATTGCTTTCCTACACCTTTAAGAATTGTTAATGTTACTATTTTCAACTTGGAGCAATTTTGCTTGTACTGTCTTTTTGACTAAACCACTGCTTTAGTTTGCTTCATTAGTCTGCATGCTTTGCTTTTTTAAAAAATAGATAGCCACCCTGAATATGCAATTTTCTGAGGCAAAGTTATATAACAAATCAAGTGACTTCTTTGCTACAGTCTCTTTATTTTGGAATGATTCACACTTCATTTTCACAATTCTGTGAGCTTTTTTATATGCAGTTATAAAACACGAACTTATAGGACCTGCACCCATTGGCCAGCTGCTTAGAGAATTAACATCAAAGCATTTTGTATATGTTATTCAATCTCCTAGCTGCAAGCTCATAAAGGGAGAAGTAGGATTTTGTATATCACAATATACATAGCTTCAAAGGGTGAGTCTCAACTCTGTTCTCTAGTTCAGGTTTACTGGGGGAAATGGTACACAAGAAAGATAGCTGCTTTACAAGTTCAGTACACGATCTGATGCTTTTTCAGTTCTCTTCACGTCAGTCCAACACGAGAGAGTGCTCTCATATTCCTCCAGGCCCATTAGATTTTCTTTAATACTTTGTTCTTGTCAAGGAAAAAGACATATAAGCCAATGGTGATCACTTACTTTTATTTATAAATTAACCTGTGACACACATACAAAACAGCATTTTGGACAAAGGATCAAGCACATTCATCCCATTTTACCCGGAAAACAAAAAGTTTGAGACATTTACCCAGGCTAACATATGTCTTAGAGCAATTCATCTGTATATGTAGTATGTGTATTGTATTTAAGACCAGCTGATTTTTTTCTTTTTTGCATATGACTTACGCACTTAACAATTTTAATCATAAACACTGTTTGACTACAACTTTGCTTTTCCCTGATCTTCTGTTATGCTATGTATAAGAAGTTTTATTTTCACAGTATCTTCTCTACCAGTTTAGAGACTCCATAAATGATCTTACTTTCCCTAAGTAGTCTGCAGAGTCTTCTACATTTCACTAAGGTAACCTACTTCTAAAACTGAACATTCAGTAAACTTTAAGGGAAAAGGAAGAAAGTTTCTTTTGTGAAAATAAATCTTACTCACTGCAGCTCGAGCTTCTGCTACTTTTGCCTTTTTCAGTCTTGTTTTGGCAGCATCCAGATCTAGTCTTTTATTTTGTAATAATTTGCGTTCTCTCTGTGAAAATTGTGAAAAAGAACCATTACTTGGGAGTGCAACATGGAGAAGAAATGCAACTTCCGAGAACACAGAGAAGCACAAATAATTTAACACTTCTTGTTCTTTCCCAATTCCATAGCTTTCAAAGCTTCTAGGTTGAGATTGTTAGAAAAATTCTCAGAGAAAACCATTATCTAATTCCACAAAAACAGAAAATATTTGTAGATTTTGAACTTTTCTCAATCCAGAGAACTATATTTGTAACTTACAGTTATTGTTTTATAGTCTCCTTCTATAAAATTTCTTAGAGGGGTAAGGAAGTTGATTGCAGATGTCTGAATAAGTTCTCTGTCTGCTGCTCCAATTCGTCTTTGTGTTTCTCCGCATTTAATGAGAGCATTTCCTGTAAAAGAAAAAAGCATTAAGTCTCAGTAGCTTACACAGCCTTCCATCTACAATTACAGAAGCTTAAGTCCAAATGTTGACATAGTAGCTTTTTATAATATCACAAAGGATGCCTTGTATTTGTCACTACTTTTATAATATTAAGTTTTAGTTTCAATTTTAGTCCTAGAAAGCTTGTTTCATATTTAGCACAAGAAAACAAGCCTGCCTTAAAACAATCATGCTTGCCTTAATCCATGGCTAAAACCCGATTCCACAGCAAGTTTTGTCAACTACATTTAGTGCTGGATTCCTACATTGTTTAAATAACAGTTCTCACCATATGCTGTACCAGGGCCAAACTCATTTCCAGCATCTATCATGTGCTGGCCCAATAATTCAGGGTTATTCATACGGCTTGGGGCTTTGCGGTCTAATTTCTCATAGACAAATTCTTCCATTCTAGCATCTGACAAAAAAATAAAATAAAATTACAAGCTATTTTAAAAAATAACCATTCAGGCAAAAAAATTGAAATAACAAAATATTTTTAAAGTATGCTCAACATAATATTTGTATATTTATTTATTTAACATAACTCAATAATCATAGCACAATTACTAGTACTCAAATCAACAGTATTCTGAGGGTTTTAAGTGGTATGTCTGATAATTTAGATTGTTGCTGTTTTAGATTTGCTTTTATTTTGTTAAAAACTGTAAATTCAGGATGAAAATGTACAGCTGTATATAAAATGTAATACATTAAACAAAATTTTGTTTTTTAAATCATTATATATCTCAAAATAAAATTACCTCTAACATTCTGCAGCTACGCTGTGAATTCTACTCTAATGGTTATGACAGAATTCAGCAACAGCCTATATTCTTCCTTAATTTCTAGACATCCTTCCCAGAAAACCACATGCAGGCTGCAAAAATAATTCACCATTCATATAAGCGAAATTCCTGTTCATCTGTATTTACTATAACAACTTGCTTTTTAAAAACATTTTGCTAAGCAGAAATCACGAATCAGCAAACTGGTAGAGCAGGAG
Organism: Aspidoscelis marmoratus; assembly: GCA_014337955.1. Classification (NCBI taxonomy): domain Eukaryota; kingdom Metazoa; phylum Chordata; class Lepidosauria; order Squamata; family Teiidae; genus Aspidoscelis; species Aspidoscelis marmoratus. The sequence goes on along the minus strand of MTQE01001134.1, from coordinate 48,365,255 downwards.
AAAATAAGCTTACTTGGATTGGGCTGCAGTAACACTTCTGTCTGCTTCATAATCTTTTCTGTCCATAATTTAGTACATTCTGCTTTAGACAGAAGATTTTCTAAATGAGCATCCAACTCTGTCTTCTCCGCCTGTCCAAGCTTCTCTTCTGTAAACTATGTGGGTTAAAGTCAAACCAGGAAGACATTTAATTTTGTCCAAGTCTATACAACTAAACTGCTACAGAAAAATATTATCTAAAGAAGTTTGCTACTTTTAATTCAAATGACAATGCAAATAACATCCTGTCTTCTGCTTTAATGCAAGGAAATTGAAGTAACAAAAACTTTATAGTTCCATTAGAATAGCTACAATCTAAATTTGTAGTCTTATTTGAAGACCAGAGGAAACTTGTTTATACTGATTAGTAAGAGGTAAACAAAGAAAGTCTGATATATCACTGTAATCTTACACAATAATTACTGGGAGTTAACAATTGACCCAAGCAAACTGTCAAGGTTTATATTATACCTTTCAATATCCCCCCGCAAAGGATTCTGTTCATCTATTTTAGATAGCGAAAACACAGAACATCACTATAGCTACTGCTTCCGTTTATGTGATTGCACATGCTATGCCATATTTGGAACTAGATTAAGTATCCAAGCGGATGTTAAAGCTGTGCATTATTAAAAAGGTATGCACTGTCAGCTTTGATTTTTTCAAATTTCCTTTTTGAGAATCAAGAGTCTGAGATGGTTACCAACACCACAACCTGAGTTTGTTGCAGCATCAGATTTCTCTGTGGATGAGTTTTCAAACTATGTTTTCAGTTTTCTTCCACAGAACAAAAAGAAAGCTAGAAAGAAAGAACTGCCGTGAACAAAATAAACAAAAAAGAAAATGGTCTTGTTGTGTAGCTGCTATTGAAATATTTGTTCCACTCTGGCAAAAGTCTGACCACAGAAGACTTAGGTTGTAGTGACATCAGAGAAGGACATTCTTGTAATCCAACAAGATGGGAGTGGTAGACAATAATGATGTGCTACTATCAAAACTGATTTACAGATTCTTTGTGAAAGTCTCTGAGAGTGGCAGGCAAAATGTCATATATAATCTCAGAGCATAATGATAAACCACTGCAAACAAAAGAAGCCATCAAATGCCTCCTTGCAAGACAGACTAGTCAGTCCTGAAGAAAGTAATTCAAAGACTGCTCTTAAAGAAACACTTCCCATCGTTTAAGAATTATAACTATGAGCAAGCTATAAAAGATCATTTCTCTCATGATTTAAGTTTTCCTATTTTCCTCTTTTCAGCTCTGCATAGTTTTAAGTGGAAAAAAACCCTTCCGTTACTGCCTTGTGAATAAGGCCAATGACTGGATGGCAGGCCTAGAAGCTTTAAAGACACCAAGGAAACCTTAAATTTCATTCTGATGATCCTGGGTTCTACAGAGGTAATCCTCGCATGACGCAGGCTATCCTGTACTACTTCGCCTAGCCCATGATGGGCAGGACTAGTGGCAACATACATCAAAGGCCATTTATATTTCAGATGTGCCATGTGGGTCCAGCCCCAGCTACTTGCTTCAAAACCTGGGACTTGCCCTTGAAGCCAGCACCCAGTCTTTGAAGACCAGGAAAAATGTTTCTAGCCTTCAGCACTTCCAGACAAACCCTTTTTGGTGATACACCAACATCTGACACCACACCCAGTAGCACTTCCTGACACACCACCAAAAATGGGCCCCCAGTCTTCTGCATGTCTTACGTGGTCTGGAAGACAACTGCTGGTCCATTTGTGGACTTATTTAAGAGGTCCATGCTTGCACCAGGATACTAGTGGGTGGAGGGGAAATATGTTGCACCACACTATTGTGCAGACAGCAGACCTCTGAACCTCTTAGCAAACAATGCTAAAGGTAAGTGTGGAAGGGACACAAAGTTCTTAATACTACTTCCATGAAATTATAAGTGAAATCATCCAGTGTTTTAGTGCCCAATGTTATCAACGGGCAAATTTCAGTTCACTTTCTCTTCTGCACAAGATTCAAGACAGCGAACTGAAGAGTTAAATAAGGAGCAGTCTAACCAGGACTATGAGAAAGGGAAGAAAAAACAAGACTCCAACAGGGAGCCTCCCTTTGATGTCCTGAATTGCATTTTGATCAAAGTGAAGCTTTCAATCAGAGCTCTGCCTCTCCACCACTACCTTTGGTATCCTGATCTGTAGGTTATTTCTTTGTTGTTGACTTGTTACTTGGAATCAGTAATGAGGTGAATAAGGGTAAAAAAGGAGATCATTCTTGAAAACAGAGATAGTGTTGGAAAATGGTACATCACTCCAAGAAGTCTATTACTCTGAATATCATTGCTCTCTCACTAAAACAAAGGTCATACCAGGACTTGTTTTGGAAGCCCTGCTGAAATTGCAGTAATTTTTTTCTTAAAAAAATAACGATCCCTATTGGGCAATATCTTTACCAAGACAATCATGTTACAAAACACATGAAAGTTTTCTAGTGTTTTTCTCTTCTTTAGCAACAACTACATAGCCAAGAGTAGTAAGAGAAATAAGCCTTCTAAAGCTTAAAATTATCAATTTCTGGCAAGAGCTTGCTTTCCCTCCATTCACAGATGTGGTTTTTTTTAAATTACTCAGCCTTAGCATAGTTGTAGTTGAAACTTTGCGTATGATTTTATATCATTTTGCCTGGTTCTCCAACAAAGACATTAGCCGATATCAAGTTTGTAAGCCAACTTAAAGCAGACAAAATACACGAACTCTAAAAGGTTACTAAAAATAATGATCAATGGTGGAACATCAGAACTTGCAGAACAGTTTGAATATGATTCAAAACCATATAAAAGTTTAGGAGTTGGGTATTAAAGAGCACTTAATTCTTCAATCTGTTCTCTTGGTTACTTCCAATAGCTATAGTAGTGTATGTGGCAGATAAATAAGTCACTTTCAATTGTGGCACCTTCCTGAGCAGTACCTTTACTGAGACTTTTTAATTACCATAGACACTTTTCCACAAGGGTCATAATCTGGTTATATAAAGGCTGGGGCAGGCAGACATGCCTAATGCTATGTCAGGCCTCTGTTGGCCTACCTTTCTGAAAAATGGGGTTTAAGAAAATGTGGGAATTCCCACACTTCCTTAAAAAGACAACCACAGTATCTGTGTCAGCACAGGCTGTGTTTGATGTGGTCTGTGCTAGCTTCACACTCAATCCAGAAATTATTGCAGGCCAGAGAAAAGGTACAAAGTGGTACCTTTGCATTTGCCACTGTGACAACAGAACTTTTTTTTCCGTATGCCTAAGGAAAATACCAAGTCTGCTTGGAGGAAAGACAGGTTATTTATATAATTTAATACATTAGTGGAAACAAGTATATAAGGTCACTCTTGAACGGCCCTGCAATATATACTTCTGGAATACATTATGGCAGAAGGTGGCTGTGAAAAATAGCTAACAAATCTGTGACTTTTTAATGGATTTGTGTTAAGCAGAACCCAAGTTAGATAAGAGTTGTTTATTTCCATGTGAAGCTAAGCCACATGAAATGTTTAAATACATTTTTTTTCAAATTAAAGAAAATCACATTCAACATCACAAGACCCAAACCACAGGATTTCTTAAACCACAAAGAGTTTGCTTTACATTTCTTCAGTGTCAGTGGAGAGAAGAGGATAAAAACTGAGAAATATGCTCCATGAAAAAGAAATACTGTGATCTTTGGAACACATATCCTTTTAAAACAGTATTGAACTCAATGAAGCATATTATTTTACAGAAAAGGTCCAAACCAAAGTTAATAATACACCATGTCCACCAAGTTGAGCCTTGCATGTTTTCATGACTGTGAATTCAAGTCTTACACTCTAGCTGAAGAATATATGTAGACTATGCAGATACTGGCAAGACACTCTTTGTTGTGCACTAAGTAGGTGTACAAACATGGAGCCTCTCACAGAAAGAAGATGAATATTTTTGTAATGAGCTTAAAAGGAACCAATTTATATGATTTGATATCTAGAAGACAGAAATCAGATCCATTTACAACTTTGGCCAAGCCACTTGTTTCCAGCAAAACCTATGTATATATAAAACTCACAAGAATGTTGAAGACAACAGTAGCACCTTCTCTTTGTCCTTAGGAACTGATATTTAAAATACACTCTTTTTTCAAACACATAATTTTTATTTAATTAACACAACAGAGGTGAGCTTCCAAAGGCACAATCAGGAAACAGGAGATGACAAACAATTGGCAAGACACGTTTAGCAGAGTTGGAAACAAAGTGGAGAGAAAATGAAAAACTAGCACTTTGACGTTGAAGAGGAGAGTGATATGATTGTACTTTCACTTTTTTAAAGCTCTAAGTAACATTAACATCTCATACATCGAGTTAAAAAAGAAATTCTGCCCTGAGATGAAGTAACATGAACCTCACTGATGTTCTGTAATACCTGCGTAATACAGAATTGATGCAAGCATAAGTTTTTTTTTAAACAAAGCATTTAACAACAGTATTAATTTGGCCAGAATATATGCCAGAAAGAACAGGAAGCGCAAGGAGATCTCAGTAGACCTACTTCACTTTAATATAGTTTGGATAAGGATGCTCGCGCCCACAGAAGGCATATGACAAAGGGTAAATAATTTTTAGACATAACTTGCAAGAAGGGACCACAGGCCAAATATATGGTCTTCAAATTATCAAGGTCTGACAAAGGCAGGAAGTCACTTTTCTAATTAGAACTTATTCCAAAGGCTTTATTCCAGAAAATCCAAAGACAGCAGAGAAAGTAACCTCATCTGCACACAGACACAGCTCAAGTTAGTATGCAGCAACTTGCCCGATAGGAACATTGTTTTTCTCCGCAAATATTTGCCTTAAAGGTGCAGGTTGATCGGTTGGTTTTAACAGCAGTTCTAGCAGAATAAACACGTGATATACAGGTGGCCTTTCCAATAAGAAGATACATTTCCCTTGCATGCTATCATGGTTTTGCTTTCACTTGTCCGAAGTGGGAGACCGCAACCCTCCCCCTCTGAGGTCAGCGCAAAAGGGGGATCAAAGCCAACCAACCCCACTTGCTCTCCTGGTCCACGGGGAGTTTCTGGGGCTCCCCTCTCCCCCCCCCCGTCCTTCCTTCTCCCCTTTCCGGGTCTAGGGAGCCGGGCACAGGAGGGGAGGGGCTCTTGCGTAAGCTCTCGCGGCCGGCGGGCGGGCGGGCGACGGAACAGCTGCAGCCGCCGCCGCCGGGTCAGTCACACCCACCCGCCGGGCGCGGGGAGGGCAGCCAGCCTGGCGACCTCCGAAAGCCCGCTAGGATGCCACCGACCTTCACTCGGCCCCCACAGGGAGGTCCCCGGCCCGCCTTTCAGGGAGAAGAAAGCGGGGGCCGGCAACGGGAGCAGCGGGGAGACGGACGAGACCGCGAGGCCAGGGCCGAGAGCCGATCGGGCCTGCTCGCCGACTGCCTAGGCCTCGAGCGAGCCTAAGCCGGGGGTGGGCGGGGGTGAACTCGAGCGGCACTGGAAACGCGCCCGCCCCCCCCCGCGGCTTGTGGGGGCGAAGGAGCCAACAGCAACGCGACGCCTGGCGAAGGCGAGTGGGGGGCACCGCCCTCCTCCTCCTCCTCCTCCTCCCCCAGTTACCTGTACGGCGCGGCTGAGGAACGTGCCGGCGTCCGCCGCCAGCTTCTTCACATTGAAGTCCATAATGTTCATTTTCGGCACGGCGAGTCTGTCATTCAGTTGGCGACTTGCTTATCGCTGGCAGCCGCCGCCGCCGCGTCCTGTCGTCGCTGTCTTCTCTCGGGCAGCAGCGGCGCCGCCCCGCCCCGCCTCTACGTTTCCTTCCCTCCCTCAGAAGCCGACGGCCAAAGGCGGCGCTAGTGAGGCGGCGGCGGCGGCGGCGGGTGGTGGCAGTGGTGAAGGGGCGGGGCTACAGTCCTGCCTTTCCCAGCCGAGGAAAGGGGATGTTACCAAATCAGCAACAGATTGGGTAAGGCGAGTGTGTGGGCGGGGCCGAGGTCGAGGAGGAGAAAGACGGTTGCGGACGTTGAAAGTAACGGCTGCGTCCCGCCCACAAAACCTGAGGGCCATCTTTCGCGGCGGCGGCGGCGGCGGGCTGGGTCGTCATCTCGGTGTTAGCTGGAGAGGCAGCAGTGAAGAGCGCCGCGGGGCTGGAAGGCCGGCCCGCCCGCGCCCTCCTAGCCGCCATTACTGGCTGAGCTAACTGAGTTGGGCTTCAGGCTAGTTTCCGTCTTATTGCATAAGAACATAAGAGGAGCCCTGCTGGATCAGGCCACAGCTCATCTAGTCCAGCATCCCGTCGCACACAGTGGCCCACCAAATGCTCATGGGCATCTCAAGCAGAGACAAGGGCAAACCTTTGCCTGCTCTAGAATTCCACCAAATGGCCTTAGAAGCGTCCTCCTCCCCCCCCCCCGCCAGCCTGAAAGAGGCACCTAGGCATTCGTTCTAGTAGCCATTGATACATCTGTCATCCATAAATTTGTCCAACCCTAACTTAAAGCCATCTAGACTGGTAGCTGTCACCACCTCTTCCGGCAGCAAACTCCATAGACCGATGACCCTCTGGGTAAAGAAATACTTCCCCCTGTCAGACCTGACTCTCCTACCCATCAGCTTCATAGAGTGCCCCCTGGTGTTCCAGAGCCTTAATCATTCTGGTTGCCCTTTTCTGCACTTTTTCCAGTTCAACAATATCCTTTTGAGATGTGACCAGAATTGTACACAATATTCCAAATGTAGCCTCACGATAAAGAGATTTGTAAAGAGGCAAAATTACACTTGCTGACTTGTTTTCTATTCCCTTCCTAATTCCCAGCATTGTTTTCAATGTTTTTCATAGTACAGATTATAAAGCCTTGCAATTAGTGCCATGGAAAATGGATTGACGACATTTCGCCCTTCTCCAAGGGGCCATTCTTGGCTGCTGTGGGCCTGGCGCACACTGTTCATATCTACTTGAGTTTGTTAGGATGGAGCAAACCTTCCACACAGTTCCTGACAGCATTTGGGGGATTTCTGGGGTTGCATGAGTTGGTTGGGGGACAGACCCGCAGTTTTCCCAGCATTCTTCTGCATAAAAAAATGGGAAACGACTTTCATTATTTCTCCCTCCTGCATGGAAGTATCCATATAGGCACAAAACTCGAGCTCAGTTTCAGGTGCAGCAGCAGCTGAAGTGTCTTCTTTTTGCAACAGTGAAGGGACCATGGGATCGTCATTTAAAAAATCTTGTTACTCCCACATTGAATGCATATCATGTTTTCTGACAGTGACCTGAGGCTAAGATGGCTGTATGCAAGTCATAGTTTCTAGAGTTTTACTTAGATGTCAAATTGTCTCTTCCTTCTAGCTATTAAAACTGCAGCCCTGACCTAGGTCCTATCTAGACTGAGTTAATATAGTGCCATCATGGCTGTGCTATTTTGGGGTAGTCATATATCTCTGGAGAGTCAGATCAGACAAGAGGAAGTATTTCTTCACCCAGAGGGTCATTGGTTTATGGAATTTGCTGCTAGAAGAGGTGGTAACAGCTACCAGCCTAGATGGCTTTAAGGAAGGGTTAGACAATACATATGTATCAATGCCTACTAGAATGGATGCCCAAGTACATCCTTGTCTCTGCTTGAGATGCCCGTGAGCATTTGGTGGACCACTGTGTGGGATGGGATGCTGGACTAGATGGGCTGTGGCCTGATCCAGCAGGGCTTCTCTTATGTTCTTATCTCCCCTAAGAAGTGCAAAAAACTAGTGCTGGAAAACTCAGCACAGGTGGATGGAGATGCATCATTTCTCTGACCACCAGGCATGTGTGGGGGCTGAAATAGACAGCCACACGTGGGTGGTAGCAGCAGTGTATTGGGTGCTGGCCAAATACCTAGATGTACATGTCTTTAAAACATGCAATGATAACACTGGCTACAGGACTGTCTGAGTGGTCTTATTCCGGATCATTGCTCACTAGTGGGATATCCAACTACTACCTGGAGGTTCCATATCATTTATTTATTTACATTATAGCAACCTAATATTTTGGCAGGTTATTTAAGATATAATTTTAGCACTTTTGTGTATTTTAGCACTTATGTTTCAGTTGCCATTAATGAATCTGAAGTGCCTGATATTAATTTTCTTATCTAAAAGTGGATCAGTTGAACTGAATAATATGTATGAGATTGTGGTGTTCTTTCAAAAAATGATTTTCAGATAATTAGTGAGGACCATAATTGAATAATGTTAAAACGATATAGAATAAAGTTTTCTGGTAGATTTTAGTTTGCAGTTCCACTAGATGTCAGTATGTGTTCTTTGTATTTTGCGTGTGTAGTAGTAGAATCACAATTTGAATCCATACAAAAAAGATGTAGCAAAATTATATTGAAGAATTTGTGAGAACATTCAATTTTCTTTCACTTTAAAACAAATTACAGTCAGACCCCCATATCCACGGGGGATACTTTCCAGCTCCTCCTGCAGATAATCATGAACACCGTGGCCAGCTTCCCCAAAACACCACAGCCTCCACCCAAAGCCACTGCAAGCTGAAGCCGCTGTTGCCGCCAGCCAAACTCACCTGCCTGCCTTGTTTGGGCCACCCATCTGCCGGGTAGAGCAGTGGCAGCGGCAAGCTAGCAACCCCCAAGCCGAAGCTGCCATCACCAGCCAAATCCACCCCACCTGCTTGCCTTGTTTTGGCCACACACCTGCCGGGTAGAGCAGCGGCAGAGAGCTGACAACCACCACCACCCGACCCACTTGTTACTGTATTCAAGGAATTAAACCCATTACTCACCTGAGTGTTGAGTGTCCACGGATGAGGTATATGGGAAGGAATTTTGGTTAGTCTTCTGATGATGAGTCCAAAGAGTAAGCCTCTGGTAACTGGTAAACTGATGAAGATGAAGGCTGTGGCTCTTCAGGTGTGCACTCTTGTTCTTTCTCCTTCCTTTGGAAAAACATTGTGATTGGTAGCTGTTTTTTATTTTTGTCTTTTAAATTCTTCAAACACAACCTTTAAGTGGCATCACAGCCTCAGAGATTGCATGGTTCACTTTGATACTGCGTTCCATGGAAGGATTGTATTCTGCTATCTTGTCCTTGGCATTCTGAATTATTTTAAATACCTTGCCCATTTTCTCAAGTATCCATCTTGGTGGATCCCTTTCACTGTCCAAGTCAACTTCATCCTCTGCGGTAGATGACCTTAGTAGGTCTTCCAACTCATTTGTCAGCTCTGCAGCCTCTTAAAGATGGTCAACAAGTTCCTCATCAATCATGTCTGCCTTTCCATCACCACCAACTTCTCTTGCCAACTCTAGGATCTTCTGCACCTCATCTTCAATACCCGGGAAGCCTCTAAAATCATTCATAGCCTCACTCCACAAATTCTTCTAACACCCACTCACTGCCTCTGGTTGTAAGGCATCCATTGCTTCCCCAATGAACGTTATCACATCAATGCTTGCTCTAATAATGTCAAAGACCTCCTGAGTGTAGTTGTCCTTAACACACCAGTTGATGCCTCGATGCAGAGGCTGGAGAAGTAAGGTCGTGGTGAGTGGTAAAAATATGACCTGCACATCTGGGTGCTCAACGCTGATGGACTGAGTATGACCAGAAGCATTGTCTATGATTAATAAAACTTTAAAAAGCAAACCTTCACTCTGCAGGTAATCTTTAGCTTCTGGAATGAAGCAATGATGTAAAAAGCACTGCAGTTACCCATGCCTTTGCCCTGTGTTGCCAGAAAACTGGAAGGAGCAACTTGTATTTGTTCTTAGAATGGTAAACTACCACAGGCTTAATCATATGCCCTGCAGCATTGCCACAAAGCACAAGAGTTAGCCTATCGTTCCATGCTTTGAAGCTTGGTGCCTGCCTAGCACTTTGGTGGATCTAAGTTCTATTAGGCATTTTCTTCCAAAACAACCCAGTTTCATCACAGTTAAAAATCCTGCCTGGGATCATAGCCTCCACATTCGATAATCCTTTTAAATTCTGCAGGAAACTTGGTAGCAGCCTCTTCATTTGCTGATGCTGACTCCCCACAAATTTCGATGTCTTTTAGGTTGAACTGATGCTTGAACCTATGGAGCCATCTCCTGCTAGCTATAAATTCCTTGATTTCCTCTGTGCTACCAGCTTTACCACAAAACTGCATACAGACTTAAGGCCTTCTGCTGTAGCACTCTTCCATCAACAGGAATTCTCTTGTTGCCCATATCCTCAATCCACAAGCTTAATGCTTTTTCACTTTTCAGAAGCACTTTACCCCTTGCTGTTGCAGTGACTTTTGCAGTTACAGGTGCAGTAGCAAAACTTTCACATATCTTTTCCTATTCTTAAAGATTTCGCGCATGGACAACTCATTCTTGCCATATTTTCTAGCTATCTCTACAAAGGGTTTTTTTTTCCCTTTTAGGCTGCATCCCCATGGGCTTCAGTTATTTCGCTGCTGAATCGGGGCATCCGTAATCACATTGTAGTTTGAATTAACATGTCCCTATGTGGTTGAGGAGAGCGCGGGTTGAAGGCAAATCCACCTGTCCCCCAGCAAACACGGTAAACCCCTGCATCGGGAAATCACATCCTTTTTTCTCCACCCCTCTGTCCCGATAGGAAGCCTGGCTGATGTCACCATGCCCCGTCCCGTCTAGTGCAGCGATGACAGGGGAAACGCATCCAGGTTGCACTTCCAAAAATACAACACACACCAGAAATAAGAAAACAAAAGGAGGTATAATAGGATGGCAAAAGGGCTCATGGCTTGAAGCCATGACTCTGAGCTTAGCGGATGTGTGCATGTCTGCGTGACAGCAAGCACACCTCTACTTGACAGCAAGCACACCTCTACTTGACAGTGAACCTTGTGTTCACATCAACCTCCCTTTAAACCCTGCAACTTGGATCCATTTTCTTCTGTTCAACAATGCCATTCTGGTCCCCCATGGCTCCAGCTACTACCATTAGTGGTCTCAAATCCTAGCTTTGAAAACCATAAATTTTTGGCAGAGAATGAGTGAACCAGCGCTCCTGCGGAAAATCTACCCCTTTACTCACACGTGCCTGGCCCATCAGGGGATCAGGCAAGGGGAGGGCATGCTTTTAGCCAGAGAGGACAAATGAGAGCTCATTTCAGCTTAATTTCTTTGCTGCCTTATTTTCTTTTCCCAGGCAGTTGTGATTGCAGTGCACGCGGCAGGGACAGCGAAACCCTGCCCGCTAATGCTCCGATTGCCAAACTCCT
>MTQE01001134.1:48333092-48344881 GCA_014337955.1 Aspidoscelis marmoratus | reverse complement strand
GGTTTGCTCTGCCCAAAAGCTCAAGCCTCCCCAAAGCTTAGCAACTCAATTCGGGTCTCAGCAAGGCTTAGCCCCTTCCTGTTAGGCTGTGGTTCCCAGCCTCTGGTCTGTTCTTAGCAAAGCTTCTTCAGAGAAACAACCAGTCATGGTTGCCTCCTTCAGCTTTCCTCAAAGAACAGACCTTACTGATCAGTTCCCCTTCAGAGAAAAGACCCCTTGGTCAGTGTCTGGCAAAGTTTCCCTCAGAGACATATCTCCACCATCAGTCCCCTTCAAAAATTGCCCAGCAAAAAGACCCAATCTGCTGCTTTCTCTGCCTATTATACCCTTCAGCCTCTAGTCCTCCGATTGGCTGTTACCACTGGCAACCGAGAGAAACTCCTCCTGCTTATCAATCAAGCCCCCAGGTCCCTGGGCAGCTTTTCCCTCCAAATTGCTAGCAACCAATCGATGCAGAAGGGCCCGGGCAATGTTTCCCACCTTTTCTGCTATTTGCAGCCTAGGCAATGCAAAAGGCAATGCATTTTGCAAAAGGGCCAAAGCACTATCACTGCCCTCTGCAGCCTGCACCCTGAAACCGTCACATCATTCCTGTCTGTCATAAAAATAGCTAGACAGCTATTTTTTTTCCTATGGAGGTGACATCCACTAAAATTAGCATGTAGAAATCTTATTTTTTTTCCCCTTCCTGAATCATTTGCATGTGTGGACGGATCCAGCATTTAATCTGTTTCCAGGCCATGTTCAGTTCTGACTGTCCAGTCCTGATTAGAATAAATTGGCCAAATTTGGACTACTTTGCATTCGTATTAAAGGAGGGGGGAAGGCTTTGAGGCAAGTAAAGAAAGACTAAGTCTTGAACGTTGAAAAGATTGGGGACAGGAGACCTGAGAAGGTCATTGCAGCAGGGAAGGGGTGTCTATTATGTTCTAGTGGAACACTGGCCCCTGGTGAGCACATCTTCAACAGATATGTATTCAGTTTCACAGTTAGTTCAAAATCTACATGAAGGAAGCAGAGTCAGAGCACAAAGAGCTTGGGTTATTATGTTTCATGCTCTGAAAATATCTGCACTGATGCATTAACATTCTCCTAAATTATTTTCCCAAAACAATATTTTATCTTGCTATGAATACTCACCATCTTCTACATAACCTGGTACATAAAGAGCTTGACTTAGTCTGCGGACACGTCTGGTAGCCTTGTCTTTCCCTTCAACACGTACTTTTAAGTTGTATCTACCATTTATTGTGAATCCTGTGAAATACCTTGAGTAGATTCCATCATCCTTCTGAATATCAGCACCTTAACACAAAAATATTAAAACATCTTAACGCAGAAATAAAGCATCGTAATACAGAAAATGAAAATATACATAGCTTACAGTATTAAAGAAGAAGATTTGGATTTCTACCGCACATTTTAAAGGGACTCAAAGCTGCTGACAAAGCTTTCTATGCTTCTCCCATAACAGAATACCCTGTGGGGTGGCTGGTGCTGTGAGAGCTCAGAAGAGAGCTGTGACTAGCCCAAGGTCACCCAGCTGGCTTCATGGAGGACTGTGGATCAAATCTAGTATTCCCAGATAAGCGTCTAGCTCTCTAAACACTAGACCAAACTGGCTCACTAAAGAGACCACATCTCTTATTTTTATGGAAATAAATATTTGGCTTTGAATGTGTTTAATGGGAAATGGCATCAAAAAGATGGTTTCATATGTCTGTGTCATATAGGTCTACCTGATTGGCTATGCACCAATCAGGTGCACTGGCATTTGTTGCAGCCTTATTTTCCCCATCCCCCAAAATTGCAAAAATGGCTGTGATCTGTATTTTTATTGAATGGTCTATCTCGGTGATGGCCAACCTATGACACGTGTGTCACAGGTGACACGCCAAGCCCTTTTGGGTGACACACCTGGTCACCCTGGCACCTGGGCGTGTAGTGCTTGCTTGTTCTTGAAGTGTACAAAATACCAACTTTCAATTGAAGATTTAGCAACAAAAGTCACTAATGTAAAAAATTATTTGTTTTTGCTTTTAATAAAATACATATATCAAAAATATAACTTTTTTACCAGAGCTACAAATATCACAAAATTATGGATATTTCTCGATGTGACACAGCACCCGAGTTAAGCTAGGTTTTCTTGTGAATTTTGACACACCGAGCTCAAAAGGTTCGCCATCACTGGTCTATCTACATGCATTTTGATTGCACTGATGGTATAAAATTATGGAGTAACAGTTGTGTATGAGGAGCGGCTGTGGCTCAGGGATAGAGCAAACTGCCTGGAAAGCAGAGGGTCTCCAGTTCTAGCCCCAGCCTCTCCCTGGAAGTAGGCAGTGTCAAAACACTTCTTTATCTCTGCCAAGAAAACTGCACAGAAGTGCCCATGCCGTCAACCAGGAGTTGGTCATGACATTAGAATTGTGCATACTGTATTAGAAATTCACTCAGTTTGAACATTAACCTAAACAGTTTCCAGTCTTCATTTTTCAAGAGATGCAATTTGCGCACTGCACTCTTTTACACATAACAGAAAGTTCTCCCGAATGGCTTCCTTTGCACAACTCCCTTTATTGCAAAAATTCCAACAGAAGAGAAGACTCAAGAAAAGCAAGCTTTTCAGAAGTAAAGCTTTTCAGAAGTAAAAGAGTCCCTTGTGTATCTCCATGCGCTGTGCAAATGTATCTCTTTTTGAGAACAGTAGTTGTGAAGATGAAGCAGTCAGTTGGTACCTTCTAGAATGATTTCTCCAGTGTAGTTGATCAAAGATACTGTAAAGTCAACTATTTCTGTGAACATTTTCTTTGAAAAGCAAACTAAGGCAGGACCTGCATGCCCAAAACTGTAGCCATTGCACATTCTCATACCCATTTAGTCACCATTTTATGTAGGCTTCCATCCCTTTATTGTGACGTAGGAAAAGGTCAGAAACTGTTTAGTGGTTTGTTGTACACTTTGCTGTTGTGCAGAGAAAATGGAACAACATGTATCAGATAGTTTACGTACAGTATGTGAAGGTAAGTGATTTGTAGTGTCTCTCAAAGCTGAATGAATGGCAGATTTTATATGGAGTAAAGGGAAGCACAGAATTAGCTGTCTCAGGGATCCAGAGGGAAGTAGCCTTTGTGCCAATAATGAAGTTGTGGGAGCTCAAGTAGCTCAACCAGAGGCAATTATTGTGACCAAATATTGGTCTGCAATTCTGTGAACACTCCTATTAGAGTCAGCTCCACAGGATAAAGTGGAACTTCTACATAAATCTGTAGGATTGTACATGTTAACCATCCCTTTATTATGACATAGAAAAAGACAGGAATCTGAATTGTTGGGTGTAGTGCTGTTGTTCAGATAAAATGGAACAAAATGTATCAGTTTAAGAGTCTTGTTGAAAAAACAGAAACTGAAGAAATGGCAGACATGAGATGAAGTAAAGAGAAACATAGCACTATCTTGCTCACAAATCCAGAAGCAAATATCCTCCCTGCTAGTAACTGAGCTGTGGGAATGCTCAGCTAACTCAACAAGAGGTGATTGTTGTACCTCAACGTTGGTCTGATTCATTGAGGAAAGCAGATACACAAATGAATATCTAAAATGCACAGGGCTATGAAGAGTTCTGAACACCAACACACATATAGAGAGAGGCACATCCTAAACTGCACAATACAGTAAATGCCAACACCCCAAGCACTCTTACCTGTTCCATTATCGAAAAGCTGTAGCTCTACAGGTGTTCCAGTTTCTGGTTCAACTGTAGCTGTGACATTTGCCCCAATAACAGGCAGAAATCCTTGGCTAACCTCTGCATAAATGAACACTGGACTGGTGTAAACGCTATTATCTGTATTCATATAGGGTTTCACAATCACTGGTGGTATAGAAGCAGATGCTGCTCGTGAGGTGACTGTTATTGATATGACCTGCGATGGTGCGTCAATCGAGTTCTGAACTTGGTAAGTCCACTTTCCTGGCTGCAAATCAACATGTCAAAATATAAAAGACATTTTGTAATTTTGTTTCAGGATCTCAGTAATTTTTACAAATGAACGTTTGTTTTTGTTATTCTTTTATTTGATAACTAAAGCTAAGTGCCTCCAGATGGAAGGAGGCTATTTCAGGATCTAAAGAAATTCCTGTAGTGGCCTTTCACCGTTCCAGCCAGACTTGAGAAACAACCATGGACTCTTACCACTGTCTGGTGCCTCCCTTCATGACTGTTCCTCTTCCAAGTAACCAGAAACCCACTCACTTTCTGTGCATATTAGTTGACATCTGGGTATTCGCAAGAGGAGCAAACACAAAAAGAACTAGCAGACAGAAGTAAGTAATCACTATTACGGGAAACCTGACAGTTGCCAAATTTCTCATAAAAGCAAACATACAGGGTATGGTCTCCATATCCCAGAACTATTTTTGAATGACACAATTATGTGGCATTTATAATTATCCAATATAATACCACTACAATTGTGGGGGTTTAGCTGAGAGTAACCCTTGCTTTTTTCCCCCTTCAAAGATGCTTAATGCAAGACTATTCTAGGAGATCTTATATAAAATAAACCAATTGCATGGAAAATGAAATTCTATACAAGAAATTCCATGTTGAATATTGTAAGTATTTTGAGTGAGTTACTTCCAAAGACTGTATTGAAGTCCTGTTGTTTCCAATTGCAGACTCAATACTTTCTCCAAAATTCAGTGCTCTGTGTATGTTCACGCAGTGCTGCTGGGGTTGCAGGCATGACCCTGCAGTGTAAAGACAGAGCAGGAGTGAGCTCTGCAACAGACCTGTTTCTTCAAACACTGGAAATGGCTGTTTTTTGTGTGAGGAAACTGTCCTAGCTGGAATGTCTTTTTAGAGGCTGCCAGCAGCTCTTGTCTGGATCCTGACTATATCTGGTGATATTATGGATTCTTGATTTAATGAATGATATGTCCTGCACACAGAGGTCTTCTGAAACAATATAAAACATAGTCAAAAACAATAAAAACCCACACCCGCCTGCCCCTAAACTATATCACAACTCTAACAGTATGGTGGGCAGTATGCTCAAACTTTGCTGTGAGGCAGCTATGAAACTATAGACTCCATGTGTCCACCCATCTACCCACCCACCCATCCACCCATCCGTCTGTCCCTCCCTCCATCCCTCCCTCCCTCCATCCATCCATCCAAGGCTTGCATCTCTGCCCAGCTTCTAGATCTGACTGCAGTTTCTGACAGCCAGTGAAACCCTCCTGAGAACCATTGGTTCCAGTGTTTGCAGCAACAGAAAACAAAAGAACACAGCCCTATAACCTGGTGATTCTCAGGAAAACAGTGCATGTAAAATAATGTTTCCCTTTTAAGGTGTTGAATTCATTAAGTCTCTTACTACTTTACATTTTACCAGTTGAAGCAGACCGGTTTAGACTTTCAAATGGCTTTCCTGGCAAAGGCAAAGCTCCTCCTAGTCATAATGGTGGATGTTCATGCACCCCCACACTTTAAGGTTGGGGGGTATTCTGTCATTGCCACCTGCCTTAGCTGCTCTTTGACCTTCACTGCCAATCAATTATGTTTGCCAGTTCTGAAGGTCAGAGAGTGTGGTTAAATAAGTAGCCCATGACCTCCCCAGATCCAGGCACTGTTATGATTCCATATGCTCATTTTATATTTGACTTTTAATGTTGTAACCCACCCTAAGACCTATGGGTATAAAAATACAGACAGACGATAGAAGGATAGATGGAGCCCTAGATCCTTTCTGGGTCTCTCTCTCTCTTCTATAGTGTAGAATAGAGAAGCGCCAGCTCCTGCTAGCATGCTTCATCTGCATTGGACAGAGTGTAAAATGGTCTAAGTGTCCTAAAATGGCGCCTGGGACAGTAGCAGATCCCTTTTAAAGAGTTTACTGCCAGCCTTCTCACAAGTAAACCAGCCCAGGGAGATCTGCTGCATGGAGATCTGACTGTGGCCCCATTTAGCTGGGAAACCCATTTTGGAGATGCACCAAATTGTGCCACCAAATTGGCTCCTACCAGGGTTCTGACACCAGGACCCTTAGTTTCTAGCTGTTGGAGACTTCAGAGCAGGAACCAAAGCATGCAGAAGATGGTGTGTGGACAGTTCCTAGTGCAAATGGTCTTAAAGGATGGGAACACAAACATGGCTGTTATAGACTTATTGGAACGAATTATACTGACTCATCCCCCATATTAAAATCTTTTGCTCTAATGTTCCCTTAATTTGACAAGAAGGAAAACCAGCTAGCTACCGTGCAATTTTAGCAATCAATATGGCACAAATAAATGAAAGTACTGTAAGTAATATACAGTAGTGCAAGCAATGACAATTCTTTGTAACCTGCACACAGAGTCCTATAGCAATGTATTGTAATTTCTGCCATTTAAATTTGTTCACCTATACGTGGATACATTTTTCTTAAAAAAACCTCAGCATTTACCTCTGCAGTCCCGTTGATCTGAAGTCGAGCTGATCGGACATTAGTGTTATCAAATACAAAATCAGCTTTAGTGTACTTTTTTCCTTTAGGATCTGTCAGAAAAATTCCTGGTAGATATATACTCGAACTCCATGTAACTACAAAGAAAGTATCATTTCCCACAGTTTTATCAATGACTACAGTTCCTGACAGGAACCCGTTGGGAGCGATGGTTTCTCCTTTGCTTTCCAGCTGTTGAGAATTTTTATAAAGAGAATGCAGAAATGTTTTATATAATGCATATACAGGTTTATTTCACTTTTTAAGAATCTAAAGGCAGTACTGTATCTTTACAAATTCCAGTATATTACTAAATTTATATTCATAAATTAATTTATATTCATAATTTAGTATATTACTAAATTTATATTCATAAATCATGCCCTATCTGTGAGCGACTGTTGTGGTTCATGCAGTGGAGTAGGAAGGAGAGGATGAAACAGCAAGTAACTTCTTGGTTTTGCAGAAAATCTTGAGCTGCTTTACATCCAAATACAGTTTGATGAAACAAAAGGAATGATTAAATAATTGTGTTGCTCCTCCCATAACCCCATTGTGGAAAGCACTACTGTTAAAATCTTGGTGAAAGGTATCTTGTACATATGATTACAGGTAGAACAATTGGAACTTCATCTCGTGTACAGTGCCTATAAACTACTTTACAATAAATACATTTCATTTTGCTATATTAATATGTTTTTCTTGATTGCTATCTGTCTTGGAACTTTTTAATAGTAATATAATTTCAATTATATGATTATTAATTACTAAATCAGATCCATTGTCTCTAAATTTTCTCAGATACTAACAAGCTGAGCATCTCACGTTCATTAAATGTGCTCAGCCTATAGGTTTTCTCAAGGGCCCATCATGTTGCAATTGCAATAAAGCATAGATTGCAGAATATCCCTCCATGTTGTTTTCAAGTTCTGTTTATAATCTATAATTTCAATTTTTTGTCTTTAGCTACTACTATAAATAAATGATGTCACCCATACTCCCATCCAAATGTTGTGATCCAGACCTGAATAGGTAATTGAGCAGTATTTCCACTTCCTGAGGAAATTGAACTGAAGGCATCAATGAGGCCATTGGCATCCAATCTATCTGTAGCAGCAAATTTCAAGCCTCCTGAAATACAGTTTGGAAGAATGATTACAGGAATCTGCCAGATGGAGTAAAATATGTTTCATACCATGCTTACCCTGGTACCCAAAAAAGTTTTCAAATGAGGAAGCACAATTCTAGTTTTGAATGGAATGTGATGAACTACTAAACTAGCAGTTCATTGTCGCAAATATTACTGGTTGGAACATGATTTGAGACTTTTGAGACAACAGAATTATGTTGTTCTACTGGAGTTAATATTAAAATAAATCAAATTCTTGCTTTTTCTGTTCCTATAAAGCAGACATTTAAAACTGAGATGTTTAGTTATTACCAATAACTTGAGACATTGAAACATTTTTAAAGCTTATGAGAACTGCTAGGGAACAGGGAACCACACACTTAAAATAAAGTCAAGACAGATCCTGTCCAGACAGGGAAAATATAGCACCATTATGGCACCACTGTGATGTAGAGATGTGCACAAATTTTCTTTTTGTATTCAATTTGTATTGAATCAAATGCAAGAAAATTCATATTCATTCAAATGTGGTAGGATTTGAATTTGCTATGAATGTTCAGTCCCATATGAATCCCATAGGAAGCTTCCAACGAATGTATCAAAATGTTTTATTCAAGTTCGAATGTCAATCTTTGAATGTGCTAACATTCAATTAGAATTTGAATGTCGAAATTCGGCTGAATTCATATGAATTTTGAATGTTATGAATATTGGTGCACATCCCTACTGTGATGGCGTCAGCACAGCTATCTGGCAATCCCACTGTAGGCCTGCTTCTCCTGCCATAAACAGTGCTAAAGCTATTGCCAGAAAACCAACACTGGTTTTCCTACCTTGGGATGGAATCACCATGATTGCATATTCTGTAACACATGTGGAGGCTGAAACCAATAGCCATGCATGTCCAGTAGTGGCAATGTGCACTTCTAGGTATTTGGTGCCAGCCGAATACCCAGATGTGAAAGTCACTAAAACATGCAAAGGCAGTGCCATGGTCACCACTGTGTCATTAGGAAACAACAATGGCATGGAAGTAATACCCCACATTATCACTTCCTTGTGGTTTACTTGGCTGCCAACTTGAGGTGGTCATAGATTTTCTAATGAGACAAACCTTAACCCTGTGGCCTCTGAAGCTGCACCAAGCCTGCTTCCATTCATTGAAAGCAGCTGCAGTTCCCATCAGCTTCCTGCTTCTGCTGCATCCTCATCCACTTCCAAAGCCCCCATGAACAATTTTTCAAGGTGCAGGTAAATCTCATTCCACCCTCACAACTCTTTTCTTAGTAACTATTTCCAGCTCATAATGTTTTGGTGTACAAAAAACTGAATGAAATTATGAAGAGGCTTCAGTAGGACCTCTTGACATTGGGGAATTGGACAACCAAGTAGCAAATGAACTTCAGTGTTAATAAGTTGATGCACAATGAGGCAAACTAAAAAATACAGTTAACCTATAAATTGATAAGGCCTTACATTTCTGCGATGGGACCAAGAAAGGAACATTTGGGTCCTGGTGTATAGCTCCATGAATGTGTCAACTCACTGTGCAGAAGCAGTGAAAAATAGACATTTAATGCTAGGGATAATAAGAAATGGAATGGAAAAAAGTCTGCAAACATCATTTTGTCTCTTTAAAAAGTGAAAGTGCCTGACAAACCTTGGGGGAAGGTTGTTCTGTAATATGGGAACCATCACCGAGAAGGATCTATCCCAGGTGTCCACCTCTTTCGCTACTGAGAGTGGTGGTCCAACCAGGAGGGCATCCCCTACAGAACTTAAGGCATATGCAGGTCAGCACAGAAGAAGGTGGTCCTTTATGTTGGGGGGGGGGCAAGTCAGCAGTCTTGCAGCTGCATTCTGCATCAGCTGTAGCTTCCAAACTATTTTCATGGGCAACCCTGTGTAAAGCACATTACATATTCCAGTCTAAAAATTACCAGAGCATGGATAACTGTGTCCAAATAATCTCTGTCCACAAGGGGCCTCAGCTGTTAAACCAGCCACAGTTGGAAATAGGCACTCTTGGCCATGGCCTCCACTGAGCTTCAAGTGTCAGCACAGAATCCAAGAGCACCCCCAGATTTTGCACCTGTCCTTTTTGGGACATTACAACTCTGTTGAGGACAGGACATCTCCCAACTTTGTGGCACACAGTACCTCCATCTTGTCTAGATTCATCTTCAATTTATTGGTCCCCAACTAGTCATTACTGCCTCCAGAAACCTGTCAAGCACTTCAACCACATCTCCTGATTCAGAAAGCAGAGATAGATAGAGCTGGGTGTCATATGAATATTGCTAACACCTCACTCCAGATCTCCTGATGACCTCTCCTAGCAGCTTCATATAGATAGTAAAAAGCATGGGAAATAAGACTGACTTGTTGAGGAACCCCATAAGTGTGTTCCCAGGGTGTTAAGCAAGGATCCCCCACAACCAATCTCTGAAATGAGTCTTGGTGATAGGAGTGGAACCAATGCAACACACTGTCTCCAACTCCCAAACTCTGTAGCCTTTCCAGAAGAATACCATTGCCAATGATATCAAAAGCTGCCAGGAGAACTAACAGGGTTGTGCTCCCCATATCTCTTCTGGAGAAGGTCATCAAGAGGTATGCCAAAGGCGGTTTCCATTCCATAACTGGGCCTGAAGCTAGATTGAAATGAGTCTAGATCAGTGATGGCTAACCTTTTGAGCTCGGTGTGTCAAAATTTGCAAGAAAACCTAGCTTAACTCAGGTGCTGTGTCACATCTAGAAATATCCATAATTTTGTGATATTTGTAGCTCTAGTAAAACAGTTATATTTTTGATATATGTATTTTATTAAAAGCAAAAACAAATAATTCTTTACATTAGTGACTTTTGTTGCTAAATCTTCAATTGAAAGTTGGTATTTTGTACACTTCAAGAACAAGCAAGCACTACACGTCCAGGTGCCAGGGTGACCATGTGTGTCACCCAAAAGGGCTTGGCGTGTCACCTGTGACACGCGTGTCATAGGTTGGCCATCACCGGTCTAGATAATCTTCTTCCAAACATGCCTGTAACTGAATACATTATCTTGCCCAAAAAGGGTATGTTGGCCACCAGACAATAGTTGATTAAATCTTCTGGATCCAGGAAGTCCCTCTTGAGGTGGGGTCATATCACCATCTTTTTAAGGATCAACAGGACCACCCCATCTCCTAAAGAGGCATTCACTACTCCCTGAAACTACCTGGTGGAACCTTGCCAGCTAGCTTTATCAGTCAAGAAAGGCAAGAATTCAAAGTGCCTGTTGTCAGCTGAATGCTAGCAAGCAGCTTGTCCACATCCTCCGGGTACAACAATTGAAATTCATCCAAAATAATGATTCCCTAAGCTAGTCCCAATTGTGGCATTCACTCTCTCATGAATCTGAGCAACTTTGTCCTCAAAGTGCCTTGCAAATTTGTCACAGCAGATATGGCATGGCCATTGCCCATACTCCATTGGGCTAGATCTTATAAGGTCTTTTACCACTTGGAAGAGCTCTGCTGCATGGCTACCTGAAGATGTAATGGTGGCAGAGAAAAAAAAGCTCCTTTTGGCTTCCACCACTGCCATATGATGGGCACATTAGTGTGCCCTGACCTGTGTTTTGTCAGACTCAGAGCAGGATTTATGCCACCTGCATTCTAGGCGGCATCCTTCTTGTTTCTTTGCCTGTAGCTCCATGGAATCACTGAAGTGCTTAACAAGTACATCAAGGGCACTGGAGTGATCCAGAGAGTGACCATTGGACTTTCACATTCTCAGGTGAACATTTTCATGGCTTGTTTTTATATTGAAAAACCTACTTTCACCTGTAAAATACTGCGAGGTGTTAAAATTAAATCATTTTTTTGTATTCGTGAGCCAGAAACAATGTCTGATTTGTTAAAATGTCTGGACATTCAAATTTAGATTCTATGAGAAAACTTGTAAATTTAAAAAATGAATTTTTGAACACAAATTTGTTTATGCAGTTTTCTAGTTTTTTTCATTATTATTTTAAATGCTTTAGCAATGAACTCACATGACTGAGTTGTGGAAGTTCATTTAGTGTCTTGCATTCTATTTCTGGGATTGGCTATAGCTCAGATGCAGAGTAAACTATTTTAATCTGCTGTTACCCGCCCAGAGACCTTTGGGTATGGGGTGGG
>MTQE01001134.1:48316405-48332911 GCA_014337955.1 Aspidoscelis marmoratus | reverse complement strand
AAATAAATAAATAAATAAATAAATAAATAAATAAATAAATAAACTACATGCAAAAAAGTGGGTAAGTTTTATACCCACTTCTCCCTACAAGTATGCAATGGCAACCCACTTTTATATTTCTGCCAAAAAGTGCATAGAAGCACCCATGCAGTCAATCAAGAATCAAACCCAAAGTGATAGTGCTTAACAACAACTGAATTCTGTATATAAGAGTGGCTAACCAAAAAACAGT
The DNA here is from genome assembly GCA_014337955.1 of Aspidoscelis marmoratus. Lineage (NCBI taxonomy): Eukaryota > Metazoa > Chordata > Lepidosauria > Squamata > Teiidae > Aspidoscelis > Aspidoscelis marmoratus. Next base: position 48,332,679 of record MTQE01001134.1, on the reverse strand, counting down.
TGTAAACTTGCAAACAGGTTTTGGAACTACATTGTGTCTAACCATTGGGGCTCCATTAGATATCTACTGAAAACAGAGTTCCTGTGGCTGTGCATGGACTACATGGGAAAGTGGAATTGTGGATGGAAGTAGCTAGGTGGGATGGCAATAGCTGGTTTTAAAATTATTGTTTGCGTGGCACCAGCTATCATTAAGGTACTCAGAAGAGACTTGGAAGACTCTGAAATTCTGCTGAATTACTTACCAGTCATTTCTGCCAACTTTTCGAGGTCTTTTGCTGCATTTGGTCCCAAAGCAATAGTGTGAATTATAGTCCCGCTGCTTTGAACAGTAGGAAAGCAAGTGCTTATACTTCCATCTTCTCCATCTGTCAAGAGCACTATTTCACAGCCTTCAGTACTTGAATACCTCTGCCTAACCACCTGCACAAAGAACAGCACTTTCAGTTGCATTATTAGAACAAATGATGCAGCTATAGGAGGCAGTCTTGAACTAAAGCACAGGAGGAACTTCAACAGAGCTCAGCCAGCACAGTGATTTTGCACCCAAAGATGTTGGTAAACTAATTTGCTGTTTGTAACAAGAGTATTTGGTGCAATATACAGTATAAATTCCAGATCTCCGTAGATAATTTGGGTGTAAAAGAGCATAATCTTTAACATCAGGTGCCTTCCCTAGTGCAGACAGATACACCTGGGCTCTGGAAGGGAGTGACTTTCCTTGCAGTGAACCAGGAGTGGGAGCATTATGAATCAATCATCTGTTTGCAGGACAAGGAACCCTCTTTTAGTTGCTGCTTCTGCCCATCCCACACGAGCTAGAGCTCAGATCTACCTGCTACACTTGAAGAGGCAAGTAAGCTTCAAAAGGCAACAGATTTATGGGTTAACTGATGTACTGTTAACCGATGTACTTATATGTGCATGATTTTTTACCTAATGCATCACTTCTCACACTTTTAGGTATAGAGCTATCTGGGCACTTCTAAGCTTATATTTCTGATAAGACACAAGAGCCAGTAGGAATAGGGCAAACTGGGGTACTTGCCCTGGACAGCAACTTCATTAGGCCAGCACTCCACCCACAGGACATGCTACTCCATGCCATGCCACTCAACCCAACTCACAGGAAGAAAGGGACACCATATTGTGTCCACTCAAACCATAAGATCCTAATTGTCTCAGCTGCCATTATTTTCATGAGAGTGCTGTGCATAACAAAGGAAAATGGTAGAGGGAGGAGGAAGGGGGTAGAAGGAGACAGACAACAAGTATACCCCCAAATGAAATGGAAATGATATTCCAACCCCAACATTAACTTAGCCCCTTATTCGTATCAAGCCCATGTTGTACACCTGTATACCTCACAACTCCTCAATGACCACAAGACAGAGGAAATTGATACTCACTTCCGAGACAATCCTCTGGTGCTCTGTGGATTTGGAATGTTAATGTATCCTTTGCAAATGCACACCTGCTGTTGTCCCCATAAATACAGTTGCACAGTACTTGCTTTGTGCAAAAATGGTGTTTATTAAAGAGGGAGCAGGAAAGAAAGGAGGATAGAAGAAGCTGAATTCATGTTCCCTGCCATGCTACCAGAAATGGCAGTGAAGTTCATGTCTCCATATTCCACAGAACCTGGAGTGATGCTGCCATATCTGTCCCCTTCCTAGTAGAAATGTGCTAGTTGGAGAATCTCAGTTTATCTCAAAAAGAAGGGGTAACATAGAGGATGTCTAAGTTCCAACATAGCTTGTGCTGACTTGGAAGGGAGCGAATCAGCACCTCGAATGGAAGGCTATGGATGGTGATGGAGCTGAGCAAGTTTGTGTCCGAGTAGCATTCATCCTCCAAAGCATCCTGGGCAATGAAACACAGCAGTTACCAATGACTGCAAAGAAGATGAAGGCCCACTCATTGGGAGGATGCAGGGAAGCCTACTCACTACATGCAGGGATCTGGCTGCAGGAGCCGCCACCGTGTGGATGCCTGGGGCTGACTGGGATGCCGAGCTGCACCTGGCTGCCCCAGAGCGAGGGACCCTCTGAGAAGGGGAGGCCTGTGGGTCACGGCCAAGATGGCACCAGGGAGATGCATGGCTATGGGGGGCACCTCAGAAGGGGATCTTCATCAGCTGGGAGCGGCAGAAGAGCTGCAAAGAGCCCTGGGGCAGGAGGGACCCACCACCGACCTCCTGGGTGACTGGTGAGTCTGGCTTCCCTGATGCCTAAGGACAGGGGAGGGTGGCCTGAGATTGTGTCCTGCCCGGGGTGCCCGTGCCTGGACCAGTGATGCCAAGGATGTCTGCCCCACGGTGTCCCTGCCTGCCCTCTTCGGCCTGGATGCTCCAGAGGCAGGACGCATCTGGAGCGCCTTGAGGACCACCTTTCCCAGCTGTCAGAGACCTCAAAGACCCACCTGCTTCTCACCGAACAGGCTCCTGGGGCCTGACCTTGACCAAGGGGGCTTTCTTCTCTCAGGATCCCAACCCTCCCCACTCCCTCTGCCTCGCAGAGCATCTTGCAAGCAAAGGAGGCCTGTGAAGCTTAACTCGGTTGCCGCTTAAAAAAAATTAGTGTGTTATTTTAAAGCCAATTTGCTCTTTCGCCTCCATTGTAGCGGTGGGCAGGACAAGGCATAGCAATGTCATGCTGGCACCCCATCAACCAGAGGGGGGGGGGGAGAAAAAGATGCAGGCAAAGAAAAAAACAGCTTCCATGGGACAGAAGGTATGTTTTAAATGCACATTTTGCTGAACCTCATGTGGATGCTTATTGTGGAATAGAACACGCATTTGAAAAGTCTGTTGCAATGTAGAGGCAAAAGGGAGACAAAAAGAGACCATTGGGATGCGCCCTATATAACTGAATGATGGAGTGAACTTGTGCATTTGTGGGGGGGATTAAGGAAGAAAGCGGAGGCAAAATGGAGCAAGGTCAGTAGATAACCCCACTGAATGGCTGCTTACACTTCAAATACAATTCAGTCTTCCTCTATCCTTCCCCCAAATTGCCAATGCCATTGCTTCTGAAGAATGCCCACATAGTCAGTCATTGATTGAGAGGCAATGGAGGGTATGCGATGTCCCACCCAACAAAGTACAGTTGCAGTCACCTTCTGTGATCACACCCTGGGGAATCTAAAGAGACTTATAAGCTAGAACGATCTGAGTGCTGATATTATCCAAATGGATCATCAGGGGAAAGTCCAGAAAAGAAACAAAAATCCATTTTTGGAAAGTGGGCCATCCAAAGAGAAAATAGTCTGAAGAGGGATAAAAGTAAAGGTTAACTGCAGCTGCAGAGATGGTTGAAGTTGTCCCTTCACCTTTCCAGACATTCTATGCCCATTTTGTAAAACAAAACTGTGGTGAAAAGGACGGAATGCTTCTTTTTTTGGAAGACTGTTCCCTAACCCCTCCTTTTCGATAGATTTCTGTTGCTCAATATTCACAAATTTGAGGAATTACTATGTTTTATCATTTATTGTAAATTATGGGGGCTGCCTGTAGGCCTTACAGGGGCAGTCACGTTTACCTGACAGGTTGCATTCTGGGATTACCTATTTTTAATGGTATAGACAAACAGTTGTGTCTGGAGAATAATATTCCAGCTGGGTAAAATTTATCCAATTGATGAAGAATGGGAAGTCAAAATGAATACCTGTTGTTCGTGTGCTATCTTAGTCTAAAATGATTTTGGTGGATATAACTTCCGTATTCACATCTCTACGCAGTTCTTTTCAGAGAAAAACTCTGGGCAGGAGCAATATCTTGAGCCTACTCTATCTACCGGGGATCCGGATTCAGTAAAACCGGGTCCTCTGGAACCGGTAGATCCGGATTTATTAGCCCCTGTGTGGAAGCACCCCAGTTTGGCATTTGATCATTCTAAAAAAAAAAAAAGCCACAAAAGTATCTAGAAAGACTTCTACTTTACCTCAAATCCTTTCGCCAGTCCACCACAAATGTAAGTTCCTCCACCAGCTACAGTGGGAAGAAAGGTGGTAAGTGTTTGGCGCACACTGTCATCTGTGATCAGTTTCAAACCAGTCCGAACTGTTGCTGTGCTTTGAAATGTAACTATTCCCACCCAGGAATTTGCTTCAACAATCTGTCGGATGAAAACCTCTGCAGCTTGCTTCAGCCGACCAATGCGATCATACTAGGAAATATAATACATGAATATTATTAATTGTGTTCCTTATAACATATGACTACAAATACATCTTGATATGTATGCTCTATATAAATGTCCAGTTTTCCCCTTCTATTGGTTTTTCCCATATGCTTTTTTCTTCCCCCCAAACCACATTACATATAGGCTAAGGATGTCATGCATGCATTCTGCTGCAAAGAGTCTACCCCTCACCGCTCACCTCATTATTTCTTCCATAAAATACCATGGATCACTGAAATGTTGATGCTGTACTGACATTTGATTTGGTTATTGGCACTGGCATTGAAATTATCTCATTCTATAGAAATACTCTTGGAAACAGAAAACAAGAAACTTACTGATGCCATACTTCCAGAAACGTCAAGTACTAGACACACAACCCTGTCCTGAGAGTGCAGCAAAGAGATAGTGGGGTTAGGTGGAGAAACATTTATCGGGGATGAACTTCTGAAGTCATCTGAGTTCTTAATTACTTCCCATGTGCTCCTGTAGTTGCACAGTTTATTCTGCATATTTGTTGCCTCAATATTATGGGTATTTTCATCACAGAACTGAGTAACCTAAGGTGAATAAAAGAAAAATAAGTCAAAGTCATAATTGTGTTTTTAAGACTCCCATTTTATGCCAGCCGTTGCTGTCTTATGAATGGAGGTGACAAATGTGGATATTCTTTGGCACAGACAAGCATTAAATTGTGTTTATTAAACACATTAAATTGTGTTATTTGGCACAGACAAATCCTAATTGTGTTTTTAAGACTCCTATTTTATGCCAGCCATTGCTGTCTTATGAATGGAGGTGACAAATGTTGATATTCTTTGGCACAGACAAGGCAGAAGTTGTGTTCTGTTGTGAGAATCTCTCTAAAGCTAAACATATGTATTGGAATCCCCTTTTATCTGACATGGATCTTTTTGGTTTGGTTTAATAGTATGTGGTTGTTGAGCAACATCTAGGGAAGCTGGGGGAGGGAGACACTGACTGACCCAGGGAAGTTAAGATCTGGATGGAGGCCATTGTTTGCATTGAGAATGCTGGCCCCAACTGAAACCTACCTGAAACTTACCCTGCAGCAGAGTAAGTGAAAACACTGCCATTTGGCAGCATTTGCCTCACTGCAGCAACAGCCTAGTGTATCTGTGAGGCAGTTTTTACTTCTCCATAGCTATTGAACATGGGGATAGCCACAAACACTTTGAGCTGCTCCAAGATGGAAGCAACTCCGTGATGTGTGGCTGTTGTATGCTCTGGCAGGGGCTGGGGGCTAAAAGTGGAAAGGTCCAAAGACACTCAGGCTGTGATCCCACTTTAAACTGGAATTAATGTAAATCGAATGTGCATTCTACCCATTCCAACTTTTAAATTTCAAATTGCAGTCAACCCCGATTCTGCTTTTCCCACAGAAAATGCTCCAAAAATGCATTGGGGAAAGCACATCTTTTCTGCCCCACCCATTGCCAGTCGGGGTGCCCACCCCTCTCTCCCGACTGGATTCACCAAAATGATGACATGGCCAAGAGTGGGGAATTCCATCCTTTGATCCTATACCCAGCTTCTTTTACGCAACTGTGTAATTTCAGATTAGCGATTCCCCCACGACCATGGGGATCGCTTCCATGATGCTTCAATGTTGCACAAAATCACTTCCCTAAGCCTCTCTCACCCATGCTTTCTCTTTTCTTGCCTTTCTCCTCACTTTCTGCCCATCCACCATGGTTGGCTCACACAGGAAGGAGCCAGCCAAGCAGTCTTTCCCCAAACAGGGAGAAAGGCAAAAGTGATGGGGCTTGACTGCAGGAAATTTCTGAAGAAATGAAAGGAGAATCAGCTTCAAAATGAGTGGGAGATAAGATGATCATGTTCCAATTTTAAGCAAGGAAAGCAAAGTTTATATAAAACCAAAACCACTAGTTGCTTAATGGCTCAGGAATGAATTTTGTTCCTTTCCAGCTTTATTCGTTTGCGAAAGCCACACTCTGGTGTCTGTAACCAACCCCAGCTATGGCGTGCACACCCTCTTTCCAGTTCTCTCCCTGACAAACGGCAAAGAGATCCTCACTGCTACCTGCTGTGGTGCTTCCCTGTTTACTTTTTAAAGAGACAGTACACTTTCCTTTATCTCCCCCTGCTGTTGTTTCAGTTGATAACGCCAGTCATTGAACACACAAGTAATCTTCTTTATTTATTTACAACTTCAGGTAAAATCATCAATGAGTTTCAGAACATTTCATTATATAACCCTTTTACTCTCCTATACACTCAGCTTACAATCAGGATTCCCTCCTAACTCTCTTCATAAGCACTAGGAACCTGGTTCCAATCCGACCCTTGCCTCTCCCCTTGAGACAACAGATTAAGAACCAACATTCCTTCTGAGAAGTCCTTTTATATGTCTCCCCCTTGGTGTTTTTGCTCTCTGATTAGATGATTCTCTGGGCTGGCTCACCCCCCTTTGCCTGTGCTGGCAAGCCACACACCCCTTCTAGGCCTCTAGCTAATCTAAATTTATGGCTTCACTTTCTCTAGCTTTCTTACCTTCATTATGGCTGTCACACTGAGCTTCCTTCATTTCCTTCTCCCCCTCTGGGGTGGTGTGTGAGGTGATAGGAGGGGTGGCGGGGGGGCAGTGCGAGATGGCAGGGGCAGCAAGGAGCAATGAGGTGTGGCAATGGGACCTGTCCTGGAACAGGTTGTCAAAATGCAGGTGGATTTTTTCCCATACAGTGGGACTGCTACAGTTTTGAAATGTCCCTGTAGGGTCAGAAAAGACAAACCCCACCCTCTGCATTTCCCTGCTGACATATCAGAACATGGATTTTCTCGGTGGCACTTCTAGTTATTCACTGTTGCTCCTCCTCCCATTCCAGCCTGAACAACTTCCACCCAAGAACAACTTCAGTTCCAAATCTACCACATGGTAGTGCTTCTTTAAAGCCTGGTCTTGCAGTTTTGTGCTACTTTGTCATTTCAAAGCAATGCACAATAGGGCTTCTGCTTGCCATCATTCACCATTTGTTCTTTCTCCCTTTCATCCACCCAAAGACAACTTCACTTCCACATCTACCATACAGTAAAGCTTCCTGAAGGCTAGATCTCAATTTATTTTTCTATGAAACCACGTCTTCTCTTTTGTTCTCTCATCCCATTCCAATAGCGATGTTCTCACCATCCTGAATACAACACCCACAATTAAGTCTGTTGTTAGACAGGAGGAAATGGGGAGCACGCACAAAAATGTAGGGTCCATTTTCCCTTTCCAAAATAAAACAGACTGATCTGAAAAGGGCTGAGAACTCACTTAATCCAAATGCAAATTAATCTTGATTTCAGCTATGGAAAGCCAAAATCTTGTCAAGAACTTAAATACAATACAGCCACTAAATTGATTAAATACTGTGTCTGACCATGCACACAGGTTTCTTTAGTTACACTTACAGAAGGGAGACTTTGCATGTACATTATAGATGCTGAGGCAGTTTGTACTTTATCTGGAATGAACTGACATCCGGGTTCATATAATCCAGTTCGGCGTTCAACTTTACACTTCCTGGATCCTCCCGTACTAAGTGGAAATATATACTGACCAGAGATGTCAGCGGAGCATCTGATCAATACAACAGATAATTATAAACAGACACATTAAAAATACAAGAAATTATTACACACTTCCAGAACTAGCATGTCAATAAAGAAGAAAAAGGACATTGCTATTCACACAGAGAAATAAACCCCGTTTGCATTAACCTGCTTAAGCACAAAACCTCCACCTTTATTTATCACGCTAGGTCATGGGCTTGTTGCCAAATGCTTACAGAACTGTCATTCATACTTAGCTGCACACACAATTTGTACAAATTGACACCATCCACCTCACAGAACCCTTGCCTGTATTTTTGTGGCATACTTCTCATCACAAGTTCATCAAATTGCTCTTTTATAGGTCATGTCTCCACTTGCTGAACAAGGTGCTCAGTAATTATTCTTCTGCCATTATACTGTATATCCACTTGCAGTGGAATAGGCATCTTGTGCAAAGTGCATCACCCCATTATCCAATGCATTTGCCAATGGAGAAATCTGTCCTTTGCAAACGTTCTTCAGATCAATACTTTGACTGACAGCACCAATATTTGAGGAGGCACTATGGAAGAATGGAGGCTTCTATGGCAGTTTTCATCTCACTTCTTGCAGGATTTGGGTTGTTATTCTGTTTTCCCTAATTCTGCTTTGAAACTAAGGTTTTAGGTATGGCTACGATATCCATCTTTAGAGGATATGACTGCTAGCTAGAACAGTCAAATGTATCTGCAGTCATATCCTCTGAAGATGGATTATAAATCTCATGGATTTAGGAGCAATTAGCTAGATTATAAACACAACATAATAACCCCAAAACTGTGACAAGGAAGAGAAAGCATAATTCTGAGTGGCAGTTGTGACACCTCCACCCAACCAGCCACCTCCTTTTCCAAGTGGAGACCCAGCCATAATCTTCCACTATCAAACACGGCTATTTCCTAATACTTCTTATTTCTTGTTTTTGCTTACCATAAACAAGAGTAGACTTCTACAAAAACAAAACCCACCTACTTTCATTAAGTACTTCAAGACACACTCAACCATGTACTACTGATGAGAAACCACTTATTTTTCTTTATGGCTTTAACTAAAAAACTCAAAAATGAGGCAGAACATAACGACCCATTATGACAATAATTTGTGCACACAAAAAAATCACTGAAACACATTTATTTTTACACAGCCATGGTCCTCAGATATCTGGATAAAAATTCAAAGGTCTCTCCAGCTAAAGATTTTTGAAGTATGTTGGAAGAGGTAATGAGAAAAAATATCAGGAGATGAAGTACACATACTGTATTTCATTATTCTCATACATTTACTTCAACCCAAGTATCAGTTATTCAGAGAATACCTTTAGGAATCCCCTCAGGTCCCAGAAGATTAGACCATGATGTCTGTGGGCCACTCTACATGTCTGACAGGCTGCCAGGCCCCAATGGCCCTACCATTGGCAACTCTCCCCATTGCTGCCTTCACATCCTCCTTCCTTTTCTGTTACCACTGCTTCCCATTTAACTCTTGCCACTATCTGTCCTGCTTTGCCCCCTTTGATACACTTAGATAGTGAAATGGGCATCAGAACAAGTCTTCTTCCCACCAATGGATTTGGAGAAAGGTACTACTAACAGGCTTAGAGATACTTGAGGGGGGATTTGTTGTTACACCTTTGACAACCTATGGCTTGTTTCAGGTCCTATGACTCAGGCCTCTGGGCAACATAAGGCTCAAATATGCATAAGTGGCAATGAATACTTTTGAGTGAAAAAAAGCCCTATGCTACTGGCTCTTAAGTCCACTAGACTTGGATAATCAAATTCCCAATTCTTACGCTCCTATCTTTGAAAATAAATGAAGTAACTAAAGTAGATAAACATCTACTTTTAGGATATTACCTTGTTGCTTCGGCCTTCCCTGGTCCAGTAGCATAGGAAGGTGCATTCATGTTGTATTCATCAAAGACACCCCATCGGAGATGAGCCCACTCATGGACAAAGATTCGGCCTATAGAAAACCAGTAATATGCTTAATAACGATATTAACTGTAAATGTGATTTCAATATTTTCCTGACAACAAACTAAAACCTTCTTTCCTGTGGTAATGTACAACTGTGGAATTTGGACTCTGAGAAAGAGTGAGAGAAAGAAGAGGGATGCCTTTGAATAACTGATATGGAGATGACCACTAAGTATACAGGAGCTCCAAGAAGAGACAATGTGATTAGTCATGGATTACATACAAACTCATTCCCTCCTTGAGGCAATATTCATCAAGAAGGAGTGACTTCTCCCATATAGACCTGCCTGTGCACTGAGATCTCAAGGAGAGGTCTTTCTTGTAGTTCCTTCTTTTGCAGAAGACCAAGGCATAGAGACATGCAATAGGGCCTTTTCTGTGGTGGCCCCTAGACTCTGGAACATCCTCCCTCTTGAGGTTCACCAGGCTACTATGCTGAATAGTTTTTGGCACCTGGTGAAAATGTATCTTTTCACCGAGGCTTTTGCTGTTTAAATAACTTCCTTAGGATGTTGTCCTGTTAGGTAGGTTGGGGGGAGAGAGTAAAGTTTTAATATTTGCTATGTTTTATTCTTATTGTAACCTGTCCTGGGACCATATGGTGAAGGGTAGGATATAAATTTCTAAATAAATGTCTTAAATAATAAAATAAAAGAAAGCGAAAAACAAGATTAGGTGGGTGTATAGGGTTTACTATACTCCTAAGATATACTCTTAAGTTTAAGCAATATAATTCTAACCTTAATCTGTATGGGTGGTTAACTGTGCATCACAACCAAATAAAACTGTAGATGTATCTTTTTTAGTTTGAAAATCTATGAATATGTGGTACAGCTTGCACAATGTTAGCCTCTCCTAGGCCAGCATCAGGCCAACAACATGTATGACTTGGGATTTAAAAAGAGGTTGGATACAAATAGCTTGAGTTACTCCAAACTGCATATTTTTTCACTCATACAAATGTGACTTAAGGATTATCCACATCGGTGATATAGGATGCTGCCATGACCCAGCAGCAATGTGCCCAAACATCTGGAAGCCCTTGGGTGTTGCATTTGCACATGACCAGCTCCCAGGGAGTCACTTTACTTGAAATGTGCAAAGTCTGACTCTTGGAACAGACGTTGGGTCCTAATGCGCCTCGTCCCTCCGGTCTCCTTTCCAACCAGGATGTTTTCACATTTGGCCAAGAATAGCCAACATGCTGGGCTACTCCTAATCCAGAACAAATTGGCCTGGCAGCAAAACTTAGAACTGCTGAACCCCTCTTGCTGCAGGGTAGGGATATGCATGGATATTCAAAAATCCAAATTCCCAAATTTGGTCAAATTTTGGATTTTCAAATAATTCAACTGAATAGAAAGTCATATATTGCATCCGAATATCGGGTCTATTTGTGCTTATAACACGGGATGACAACGGGATGCAAACAGGACACAAATGGGATGCCTGCAAATTCAAAACAATGATGCAAATGTTCCCAACATTTGCATCATTCAATTCAAACTGGATTTTTGAAAATATGGATCCAGATAATCCAGATTCAAATCAAATTTTCAAAAATGTAGATTTTCGCGTTTCAAATCAAACTGAATATTAGAATCAAATTGAATACAAATGCAAAAAATACATTTATGCACATCCCTACTACAAGGTTTGAGGATTCAGCCTCAATTTAGCATTTTGGAACTATATATGTTTTAAGTGAATTTTTCATAGTTTTATATTAAGAAATGATATGGAAATGGCAACACATCGCATCACACACCAAATCAATAAGTTTTAATCTGAGTTAAACTTCCTTATGGAGTAACCCTGGGGAAGGAAAGCAGGAACAGGAATGCCTTCTTCCATAATTAGTTTCATGGCTTTAAATTGTGCTGTTGGAACTAAGTACAGGCCCATCAATCACTTCTTGTTCTTTTGTTGATTGTCTAATACTGTCATCAGAATATTAAAAAATAGTTTTTTATTAACAGAGAGTACCTCGTGGTCCATAAACATCTAGCAAACTGTCATTTGTCAAGAAGTTAGGCGTGAAATGGATGTAGCGTCCTGGTTCCCCACATCCTCCATACTGCAAAGTGTACGGATCATCACCATATTTCAAGTAAGGATCAGCCACTATGATATCTGCCTAAAATAAAATTGGGGGTGGGGGGAAATGGTGTGAAAGATGTAGTGGGAACACAGATGATCAGCATTAAAACCTGCATTTTGCCACCAAAGCATTCTGGGTAGCCTTCGTTAAGTCATTGTCTCTGAGGGCCATCCCAAAGGATGGTTATGAGAGTAGAACAGAGAAGAAGAGGATAATATGATCTCCACTGAGCTCTTCAGAAGGCTTGCTGGCAGTAAATGCAGAAAATAAATAAAATATAACAATTTGAGGCAGAAACAAGATTCCCTCAGAAATGCAGAAGTTACTACAACTTTGTAAAAAAAGTATCAAACTAAAACCTTTCTATAAGGCAGTGTTTGCACATAGATCGAGTTGAGCTCATGCTACCCAGGCACACCCCCATGCCTCTGAAGGCTGGAAATGAAAGTTGCTAGCATCAGGGACAGTGGGGGTTGTTTTGGGGCAGCACACTTGGTGTGCCCCTAAAAAACATCCCCTGTTATTTTGAACACAGCAGGTAGCCTTCTGCATTCAGCAGAAATCTTGTTTTCCTCTATTTTCCATATAATATATCTCATTCACCTTAATATATATACTACACACTTACCTTTTCAAAGGATTCTATGGTAACTCTGCCATATTCAGGTTTTGATTGCCACTTCAAAGGAATTATGACTTTTACAGACTTGATATAAAACATTTGCTTTGTGGCACTGAAGAGATAAGAAGATGCCTCTTTCACCATTTCCTTCCAGGAAAAGAGAAACGATGAGTTAAAAGCTGAATATAACTTGGACCTGAGATTGCATTGGTCACTTTCCATTCTCTCTTAACTGGAGGTCTTCATCCCTATCCAACTTTTTCAAAACCTTATTGATTGTCATAATACATTAAAATTATAATGTGTGAATTTGTATCTTTTAACCAGGTGCCAAAAAACATACAACAGGTGCCTTGTGAACCTCAAAAAACAACAGGTGCCTTGTGAACCCTCCTTTATGTCCCTGCCCTTGGCACACCTAAGAGAGGGGGACCTGCCAGAAGGCCCTCTCCCTGAGATTTCAGTAAATGGGCAGATCTATATAGGAGAAGGCACTCCTTCAGATACCCTGTTAGTTGTCATTCAGTGTGTCTCACACACACACACCTTCCAGTCCTGCAACTGCCTTTCAGCTGTGAGACAGGAAGAGGTGAAGAAGAGAGTGGAATGATACTAAGGAGTATAACAAATGCACCCATTAGATTACATTCTGCTCCAAAGGTACCCTGTTTCTCTGGAAGTAAGACCTACCCCCCAAATAAGCCCTAGCATGATTTTTCAGGATTTTTGAAGATGCTCAAAATATAAGCCCTACTCCCAAACTAAGCCCTAGTTACAGTTCATACTACGGTGGATAAATGTAGATTGTAGTTATGGAAAAATAAGACATCCCCTGAAAATAAGCCCTATCACTACTTTTGGAGGAAAAATTAATATAAGAACCTGTCTTATTTTCGGGGAAACACAGTACCTCTGCCTTCAGAGTTGTTAGTCTCACTTTCTTTAGAGGGAGGGAGGCTTTTCACCTCTAAGGCCAAGTTCCCGCTGGTTTTGAACTAGAAGAAGAAGGAGTTGGCTTTACTACCCGGCTTTTCTCATCCATTGAAGGGGATTCAAAGTGGCTGACAAGCATTCTGTTCTTTCTGTTTGTGAGCAATAACAAACCTTAGGTGTTCCCAGATAAGAGTCTGGCTCCCTAATCACTAGACCAAACTGGCTCACTTTTGACTGGAAGCATTATTTCTACTATAAACAATTCACACTGATACAGAGTGAAAGGAAGTTTGAAAGGGTCAAAATAAAGAGTCTCCCCCTCTCCCTTCAGGTTCTTTGATCTGGTAAAAATTTTTCAGAGTTGACACATATTTTTAAACTCATATACTAATGCAGGTCTCTCTCTGTGTGTGTCTTAAACAGAGATTAGATAAATAGACAGACAGATAATAATTGTATTTTGTAACGAGACTGCTCTGTGAGTAAATTTTATTTACATTCATTTTAGTTTTGTATGGATCTTCTGCTTCAAATAATCTTTCTTGCACTGTTTCAGATCAGTAATTTAGTATATAAAATGTAGTGAAGAATTAACTTTACAAGCCACCAGGTGGCAGACATCACCAAAAAATTTCTATAAAGATTTTCCTTCTCCCCCCCCTCCCCCCCAAAATATATTAGATTTCATACTGAGATGAAATTAGGATACTGGACAATTTTTTCTGCTCCTTCTTCATTGTCATCCCAGGCTGTGTATATATTTGTGAATTCTCAAGGGAAAATAACCTCAACGTTAGCTGTTAAAGGATGAACAGCATCAATTTTGAGGGTTGGGGAGGTGAATGGAACTATCCTTTTTCAAACAAAAGCAAATCACTTCTGACATTAATTCAGAAATCAGACTGTCAACAACCAGGGAATGTACAAACCATGCTCAGTCATACTTCATGCTAACAGCAGCTGACATTCAAATTTTGCTCAAACTTTTCTGTTTCACATTTACAAAACTATTTTTTATAACTTCTCATTGGGCTGAGTTTTGCATATAATCACACATATCCATCCTAAACATTCAAGCACGGTTAAAACATTAGTAGAGTGGCCCTTCATGCAACATAATATACTTCCTATTGTCCTCTGGATGTTCCTTAAAAGTCATGTTTACACCTGGCCCTTGAAAGACACTAATTCAAGCACCAAGTGAGGATCCTTATGGAATGAAAAGATAGAACCTGAAAGTACATTTCATTATCACCCACTTGACATAAGTCCGAGGGGCAGGAAAGATGCTGAGCACAATCTCTGGCCTGGGTTACATGGAAGGTGGTATTCTGTAAGCATTAATGGTATTCTGTAAGCATTAATGGTATTCTGTAAGCATGCGCATCCCCATGCACGTTTTGGTCTGAATCAAAATCGGGTTCAGCAAGGGTACTTTTGATTTGGTTCGATTTCTGCAGACTGAATCACCCAAACCTGTACCAAACCCATGCCAAATTTGATACCTGAAAAAATAAGTCTCGTCATGGTTTGGTGTCCCGGCATGCGTTGCTTGGCAAGCCGAGCCTGCACGTGGGGATGGTCCTGGGCTATTTGGGGAGGAGATTGGCGCTCACATCAGTTGGAGGTGGGATTTTAAGTCCTGTGCTTGCCATTCCTGGCCTGTGCATTGGAGATCGCAATCACTGAGATTTTGAGGGGAGTTAAATGGTGTTAAAACCATAACGATGAGGGGATTGAATGGCCTTCACTGCTCCACAAGAATCCTTTATACAAGTATTCCACACACATACACATTTACCGATCACCAAGAAGACATGATAATGGCTTGATTTTTTGCTTGCCGGGTGTTCTCACAGTTCCCGAGAAGAGTGGAGATGGGCAAAACTGATCAACCACTCAACTGCTGCGGTTGCCAAAACCTCATAGCAGCTTTGTTTTTTAATTTTTTTTATTTTTTCCACTCATTCGGTCCCACTAAAGGCAGGGGATGTGACATTTGCAGTGGGCAGCACAGGGGTGGTGCAGAGTCTAGCCTGTCTTCCAATGAGGGGAGAGGGGGCAGAGAGGAGGGGGCACTCTTCCCCTGTGCCAGGGTTTGGGGTGGTTTGCATGGGGACGGCTGAATCTGCACCCAGCCCACGTTGCTGGGAACGGCATGGGGATGGGCAACATCCGTTCTCAGACCCATGGCCAGTCACATGCCCGCCCAAATGGCTTGCATGGGGATGTGGCCTTAAAGGCTTCACCTGTGCCAGCAGCCCCAAGAAATGCACCATCTGTGCTGTGGTGTTCTTGGTAGAATGCCATGTCTGTATGGGTACAAAGTTTCACTAGGCTACAGTGAAAAAGTTGGGCCATGGTCCACTCCAACAAGAGACTGATTGCAAATGGTCTCCAAAATGTTTCCTGTTAGACCAGCCTAACACTCATGTGCAGATGGAATCAAATGCATGGGCTGGTCTACCAGTCGCAAGGAACCTTGTGCTATTTTGTCAGGCTCTTGGAAGTACTGTTGAAAATGTGCCACTTATGGGTTCCTGGCTGAAAAAGCCCCAACCTTTGTTCCCAACCGTCAAAGTTGAGCCAAGATTGGCTCTCCATTATGCAGACAGCACTGGCAACCAGCTGCCCTCCTGATCCTGGTCAAGATCATTCAGTTTGGTCCAAGATTGGGACTGCAACACAGTGGATAACACGGATCTTGCCAAAAGGTCCTGTACAGAGGTTCTTCCCCACCTCAACAAGAAATATTTATTCATTTTTATATTTATATTTATATTTATATCTGACCCCATACCCTAGGGTCTCTGGGCAGCTCACAACATTTAAAATACACACA
>MTQE01001134.1:48278573-48313954 GCA_014337955.1 Aspidoscelis marmoratus | reverse complement strand
TTTGATTCTGCTCTCCTCCACGAAGCCAGCTGGGTGACCTTGGGCTGGTCACAGCTCTTTTCTGAACTCTCACAGCCCCACCTATCTCATAGGGTGTGTGTTGTGAGGAGAAGAATAGGAAGCTTTGTCAGCCGCTTTGTGTTCCCTTAATGGGTGAGACAAACGGGGTTGAAAAGCCAACTCTTCTTCTAAATATTAATATAAGTATTGATAAACTATTCCTCAAATCTTATTACTGCCATTTTCTCTTTTTCACTTAAGAAAGTCTAAAAAGAACCCCCAATTAAAAAAAAAATAGAAGTTAAGGGTTTTTCTCTACTAGACATGTCTGCCATTTAATCAAGAATTGTAGGTTGTGTTATACCCTGGCATTCCTGTGCATATGGTAATCTTGTTGCCATTTGTTGCCATATTGTAGTAAACTCCCATAAGTCTTTCCAGTATTTCACCCATTGGTGTCAACTAAAACTACTGTGGTTTCATTTGTATCTTCAATCTTAACAGCTTTTTATATAATCACATACAATACTGATCAAAATTGTTTTGCCAAATCACTTGTGATCCCCCACATTTCCAACATGGGACCCCTTTATGCATTTTTTACTTTTTAAAATCTCCTTTGTTTTGTTTTTCTTCTTTAATATAAAATTGCATTATCTTTACTCATATCTCAAACCATTTTAGCATCAGTCTCTTTATAAAAGTTGATCTCAAGTAATTCTTAACATAAAAATATGGGCTTATTAGGAACTGTGTATACTGCAAATTTATAAGGGGCAAACAGGGTTACCTGGGGATAGATACTCAGGGTAATAGAATAATGTAGGCAGCTTTACTGCCTACATCGATGGAGTGGAAGGATAGGTCCAAATGGACTATGGATACTTGGTATAAGGAAGTAATTGATCTGTATAAATTCAATTTGATTAGGGAAAAGAACCTGTTATGCAATAGAATGGTAGTGATCCATAAAGTTGACAAGCAGTGGAAGAAGATTATGACTTGTACTGCTTCAGAGAACTTTAAATGAGCCATTGGGGGAGGGGATTGATATATTTTTGGATATATATTATTTACTGTATCTTTCACCGTATTCATAAAACTTAAATATGTAACAATGATAAATAAATCCAAATAATTATATCTGTTCATCCTTCAGAATATCTTATTTCTATAATTCTATTTCATTTTCATTGGTAGCCTTCACTTCCTTCCTTTAGACTCATGCTCAGGAAAAGTTTTAAGTAATATTTCTGTTCTGATAATTTTATTAGTCACCACTTGATAGGATCTACTATAGAGCAGTCTGTTTTACAAGGAATTTCTTCTCCAATATACAACAAGCTTGTAACCTAAGTTCTTTCTCATTCTGGGATACTAGAGAAAAGGTCATAACTTGCTTCTCTGTGATATCTTTGTGTGATTCTTCCTCAGGAGTCCTCGAGGGTGGGGGGGAATTAATTTTCTGATTATCTTCTCATATGTATATTTTTTCTTAATGTTCCAAGTATCTTAATCTGTTTCCCTCCCAGTTTGATCTAGTGGTTAGGGAGCCAGACTCTTATCTGGGAATACCAGGTTCAATTCCTCCCTCCCCCATGAAGCCAGCTGGGTGACCTTGGACAAGTCACAGCTCTCTTCTGAGCTCTCATAGCCCCACCTACCTCACAGGGTGTTCTGCTGTGGGGAGAAGAACAGAAAGCTTTGTCAGCTGCTTTGAGTTCGCTTAAATGGGTGAGAAAAGCAAGGTAGAAAAGCCAACTTCTTCTTCTCCCTCTCTTTCAACAGCAACACAATATGATTAGCTAGCTCATTTTGTAAGGGAGGAGTTAGTCACTGCTGGCTTTGTTTTTTACCTTTTTGACAAGATCTTCCACAATGCACCAAAACTTTCTTAGAGGTAAAAATGTTTTCTAACTAGATTTCATTCATTTTTCAGAAAATACACCTTTGGTTTAAAGAATATGGAAAGAAAACAGCTTTTCACTTTGCTGATGTGTTCTCTTCCCTGTGTACTTGGACCCTAGGTGTACTTGGACCTTAGATCCCAATTGAATATGTTATATAACCCATTTATGACTGCTAATTTAGAAATCTGGTGTAAATGGAGAAAGCATATCTTTAAATGTCCATCAAAACGTATGGCTTTAAAATATGTTACCAATATAGAAGCTCAAAGTGATAAAGACATTTAACCTACACTTGAAAATATAGGATTTCTAAAAATTAAAAGGTTCTAACTATGGTGAAGAAAGAACTATTGATGAAGAGAGACCTAGAATCCAACCTATTAATAATAATTTGATATTATATACTATTAGACTATTAGGTTCCCCAGTACTAAATGCAACACAAGATAGTGATATGCACGACAGTGGCTGTAGGGGATGAGGGGTGGGTGGGAGTGTTCCAAACGGCATGCAGACAGGCATCCTCTGTGCCCGGGGCCTCCCCCCTCCCCTCCCAAACTGTGAAGCTTTGCCAAAGGCCAGGTATGTTCACTCTGTGCATGAAGAGGGGTTATGAATTCATAAGCAAATCTGAAGCTGATGAATATATCTGGCAGATCCCTATTAATGGACCATCCAGTTTGTCTGAACATTCTGTACAAAGATTGTTAACAATACTTAAAGGACATACTTCTATAATATATAAAATTCTAGTAAATCTAGAATGTGATTTAAAAAATTCTTCATTAATTGTGGGTGTCAGTTATCCCCACACACTGAGATAGAATAGAGTAAATTCAGACAGACAACTATCCTTATAATAAAACCTCAAAACTCAGTGAATTATTCTTGAAAACCTTTCACAGATGATATTATACTCCACTTCTAATTGCTAAATTGTATTCAACCATGTCTCCAAACTGTTGGTGGTGACATCATACTATAGGTTGTTATGAGCATATGTGGTGGTCTTGTCCATATGTTAAAGTATTTTGGAGAAAAAATAATTCTGAAATTAATACGATACTTAGAACTAATTGTAATACCACCATAGAGTTATGCTTACTCCATATTTATAGAAATGAAAATAAATTAAGCATAAAACCTTTTTAAATTTAATGTTAATAGCTGTGAGACATCATGGAATGTTGGAAAAATAATGAACGTAATATGCAGTTGTCATATTATGATTTAACAGAAGTAGCAGTCTTTGAGTTAATATTGCATCTAGTATCACAAAAAGGGTATCCATGAAACTGACTGCTTACATGGAGTGTTTTTCCACTCTCACTAAAAGTACCCATTAAGTACCCATTAATGGGTGCGAAATGGCATTTTTGTACCCATTAATGGGTACTTCTAGTGACAGTGGAAAAACACCCATGGATATATGGCAGCTTGTTATTTATGCTATACCAATAAATAATGAAAATATCATGCATCCAGCACCACATATTTCACTATTGCTTAGATAAGAAGTCCAATTACCAAGGAAAGAAAAATGATTATACCTTTTACAGTTAAAATATTTTATATATCTGCAGATTCACTGTTTCAGCTGTTTATACTTTAGTCTTGTTATGTTTTCTTTGTGGTCATATGATTATTCTTAAATCCTGTTAGTTATAATAATTGCTATTATTATGTATTATTTGTAATAATAATTGTAAAACAAGAAATTATATTTCTGATTAGACTTGTAAAGGAAGGAACAGAAATAGCTGAGCTGGGAACAGGCTGACTTGTAGATTAAACCAAGGCTTCCGATTACTAACTTAACTTACTATTCCTATGGGACTCTCTCTGTGGGCCACCATAGGTAAATAGGACTCTAGTTCCATTACATGCCACAGATGCTCTTCTCTGCTCCTAAAGGCAGCACATCTTGGAACGTTGTCTACTTACGTGAGCGTCCATTCCTGTGGGTTCAGATGATTTCCCCCTGCAAAGTGCTGGGGGGAACTACCCACACACGGGCCCCCAAGAAGTCTCCACCTCACACCCTGACCCCTTCATTCACCTTGAAACAGCCAATTTACAAAACCTGAGGTGGCTGAAGGGACTGAGGAGCCATGCACAGAGACCACTGCTCATCAATACCCCCTTCACTGGCAACAATATAAAGTGAAAATGAATGAACTGGGTTCAAAGGGGAATTGCACATATCCAGTCATTCCAATAAGACATTTGATTAATAGGCTGATGCCATGAACTGCTCAAAGGCAGATTGCAATTCCCTGGTATGTCTTCCCAGAAGAAGAGGAAGGAGTTCTGAGGCAAATGTATTGCAAAAATCCAACAATCTTTATTGAGAACAAACTTTTAAAAGGCATTTTATTTAGCAGCTGCAACAGTCAGCAAGAAAGCAACAGGCTCTGCGTACAATCCAGCTTTCAATTAGGGCCACAGCAGAGTGAAGAATGAATCAGAGATATAGCAAGATATGGTTTACAACAGCTAAACTGAAGCAACAAGTTTCCTGTAGTCTGAGGACCTTCCTGCAACTTGGACCAATAATTCCTCCCAAAAGTATTCACTCACCAGCCCACCTGTTCTTACGCTCTGCCCACAACACCATGCTCACTAAACAAAACAAACTAACCAACAAGAACTGGGGGGAAACAGAAAAAGCTTTCACTCTATACTAAAATATCCGGGAGTCTTCAGTGCACCGGTACTCTGTTATCAGGACTGCATATACCGTTCAGAAACACTGATTGTCAGAATCACTTTCCCCAGCTGTCATAGAAGGATCATACAGTAGGTGTTAGTCACATGGTTTCAGCTTTATCTGATAAAGGATCAAAAAACAATATTTATCAAACATTCTGTTCCCCATCTGTTTCCCACAGCCCGGAGTACTGTCACCCCATTACAGCCTTGAGTTCCCAAAACAGCCTGTAGTTCTCAGCAGAATGCTGTCAGCACCTATACAGATTAAGCTCAATACAGAGGAAAGGCTGTATTCGTAATGAAAGGCAATGGCTGCATGTGAGACAGGAACGAAGAAGGTGGCACAGTCGACATATTAACAGTGTTAACATTGACTGTAGAAAGAGAAATGGATTTAAAGTTTTTAATATGTTTATTTGTTGTAAAAATTGTTTCTATATAACAGTATTATAGTCCAGTTACAGGACTTTTCTTTCTTCCTTTGCACACAACGCACACAGTTATAGCTACAATGATACAAATAATAACTACAGCAACACAGACTGCGATAACTATTATGGTAGCAGTGCTTAAGACTGCACTAGAGACAGTAGTGGTAGAAGTATTAGGCAAATGAGTAGAAGTACTGAAATGCTTGGTATGATTAGTCAGACTAAGAGTACTGAGATGAGCAGTTTCCTCAGTTGGATTGCGAGTGGTAGGGAGCAACATGGAAAGAAATACAACTGCTCTTGCTATGTTTGATGCTTCCCCAACATTGTTGCTGCGATCAACAGCACGAATTGCAAAGTAGACTGCAGTGACATTTTCCTTTGTGAAATTTTCTGGCTTAAAGCGAAAGTTTTGTTTGACTCCAGCATCTTCAGGAGTTAGTCCAGAGATATTCACCGAAGCAGCACTGTGAAAATTCTCATTTCTTAATGCCAAGGGATTTTCACTCCATTTTATTTCATACCTATCAGCTGCAAAAATAAAAATTAGAAACAGAAATACAAAACACATGTGCATTATGAACTGGACTTCTTTAGTCAGAGAACAAATCTCACTACAACAAAACCAAAACTCTTGTCTTGTTTTTCATGTTGCTATAAAACCCACATCTGTTAGAGAACCGCTGTATTTTGTATTTTGGAGAAGACATGTTGGCATGGTTGAAAGCAGAAATGGCTAACGTCAAGTTTTGTTGTAGGTTCCTAGAAAAACTTTTAACTTTTGCATGCTACACATTCTGATATGACTTAAACTCCCAGGCCCCATTCCCATCTGGGTTTTATTACAGTCTGAAAATGACTTGAATTCTTTTTGACCACATTACAGATTGGCTTCCCATATTTTCCAAGGAATAAATAGCTAAAAGCATTAAAACACTCTGAAGTCAGTCCAAAGTCACTTTGAAGTTCACTCTGAAGATCAGCAGAGACTTCAAAGATGCTCCAGAGCTATTTTGCACAGACTTCGAAGACACTCCAAAATGGCTCCGGAGTGAGTTCAAAGTGAATTCGGAGCCGTTTCGGAGATTGCAACCCCTGTCCCCCCAAACACCTGGGGTGACAGGCAGACCCCTCGTGAGAAGATCCAGATTTCTAAATGGGTGCTCTGGTGTTTCCATGGCAGGGAGGCTAGCACCCATTGCTATTGGGTGCTAGACCACCCATGGAAACACATTAGGTAATTCCCTTAATCCTGATCTACTAGATCTGGATTAAGGGAAGTACCCATTCCCTAGATCCGGATCTTCTTAGATCCGGATTAAAGGAGTGTGGTGAAAAAATACCCCTCTAGATTGGACTACTGCAGTGCACCCTACAAGCGGCTGCCCTTGAAGACTGTTCGGAAGTTGCAGCTAGTGCAAAAAGCAGCTGCTAGAGCGCTGACCGGAACATCAAGCCAGATGCACATCACACCACTTTTAAAAGAATTGCACTGGCTGCCAATTTACTACCGAGCCCAATTCAAGGTTTTGATTCTGACTTATAAGGCCCCTGAATGACTTGGGCCCCAAATATCTAAAGGAACACCTTCTCCCATATTGACCTGCCTGTGCCTTAAGATCAAGTGGTGAGGCCCTCCTGCTTGTCCCACCACCTTCAATAGTGAGGTTGGTGGGCACCTGGGAGAGAGCCTTTTCTGTGATGGCACCCTAACTGTGGAATAGCCTTCCCCTTGAGGTGCGTCTTGCCCCTTCCTTATATATATTTAGGAAGGTGGTGAAGATGCACCTCTTTGCCCTTGCCTTTGGCTGAGCTGATTATATTTCCCACCCAGGCCAGACACTATCATTTTAAACATAATGTGTATTGTTTTAGAGTTGTTGAATTTTTAAAGTTTCTTAATGTATATTGTGTTTTAATCTGTTGTTTTAAGGTTGTAACCTGCCCAGAGACCTTTGGGTATGGGGCAGGATAGAAATGTAAATAATAAATAAATAAATAAATAGGTCTGGAATTTTCTTTTTAAATAAGTAATTTTGCTGTCCCTTTGATCCTTTGACAAACATCCATCTTGACATTCGCTAATTTTTTTCTTGAAGCAAAAAATAAGTAAGCTTTTACTGGCAGCAATGGGAATGTTTATTCTAAAGCAAATGGCAGGCTGTTTCTTATTTCCAATTATGTCCCTATACCCTAAAGTCTAAAACTCATATAATTAGCAATTAAGCCATATAAAAACAAAAATAAATAATCCCACCCTTTCTCTAGCCAGCAATGCTAAACTCAGTAATATTTTTTTTTCCTTTTAGCCAGTACCCACTTTATGCTTCTAGTAACCTTTGGTACTTGAATCCTGATTGTCATCATTTGATTGTTCTGAAACACCCTTCTGAACAAAAAAGATCTTCTACCAAAGCCAATTTCACACTCACCTTTTCCTGTATCATAATTATCCCCAGGAGCAGTCCATGACAAAAGGAATGCATCATCATCACTTCCATTGTCATCTAGTTCTGCTTCAAGGTCAGTGATTTTACAAGGTGGAAATTCATCTTTAGGACCTGTAGAAGGAATTCCTCCCACCACAAATGAGCCACCTGATGCAGTTCTGCTGAAATCTCCTACATTTGCTTGGATTTTATCCACACTAGCTTCAGGTCTTGGTGCATTCATTTTTACTACACCTATAGAAAGAGATAGGAGTGCTTACAATTCTTAAAAATTCACATCCGTCTTTGTTTAATTCATTAGCATTAGTGCAATACCAAAGTAAAACTGATAATGTTGAATTATAATTGCTTTTCTCAAACTGTCATAGGTTTCTCTCTTTTCTGCAAATTCAGTTTCTGTTCCCTCTACATGATTTTTTGGCAGATACATCAAGAGGCACCCCTAACTGGACCACCAGCACTTGAAGGCAAGGCAAGGCCAGGTCACCATTGGCATGTGCTGGGATGCTGCCATGATAACTAGGACATGGTGCATGACTGCACAACCATAGCTATACCACCACACCCATTTGCCATGTTGCACCCCTTTTGAACACTGCCGCCTGAGAGCTAACTAACTGCTCCTGGTCACATTGTAGACTATATTTTAGTTGTCCAGAACTAATTAGAACTGGAGACAGCTTGGTGAGCTCCAGCACGGTTGTACCAAAGTGCAGACACACTCTGTGAGCAAACTGATGCTCACTAGAGGGCATCTACAATCCAGTCTTCAGGCCTCAAATCCGGATTAGATGGTGTGTGTTCGCACTGGGATCAGGTCACTGGGATCCAGGAACGGCTCCAGGGGAGGCACCTTGTCAGCACATGTGCCCCCAAACCCAAAGCTTCAAAGCCAGTGCCGACTCTTCAAAGGTGGCTCCAGAGATGGCACAGGCTTCGAAGCTGTCTGCTGGAGATCTCTGAAGAAAAAGAGGGAGAAGAAGAAAAGAGATGGCTATTCATACCTGTTCTCCTCACTCACGCAAAAGGACTCACATCAGGGCTGAGCTCCAAAACTGCTCTGTAGCTTAACTTTGAGCTTTGTCCCTGTTTCCTGAGCTGTTCTACGGAGCTTTGGCCAGGATCCGGAGAATCTCCAGAGTGGCTTGCTGCAATCTCCTATTAATCTTGAGCAGCTCCAGAGTTTGCCCCCCCAAAAAACGTGGCATGACGGATGTCTCCCACTTGGGTACAGACAGATGTTCCACATGGGTGCTCCAGTGTTCCCACTGCGAGCTTGCCTAGCACTCATTGCTATTGGGTGCTACACTGCCCATGGAGACACATCGGGTACTTCCTTAGATCTGGATCTTCTAAATCTGGGTTAGTTGAAGGACCCATTTCTTAGATCTAGATCATCTTAGATTCAGACTAAAGGAGGTAAAAAAACCCCTCTAAAATAACCCAAGAAGCACACAAAGGGTTGCAGTACCATAGAGGTTGTATGGGATATATTCTTAAATATGTTTTAGCATTGGTTTTATCAGTGTGCACTGGTGGACAATGGGGCTTCTGAGGTGGTATCAAATGAAACAGGAAACGACAGACTGTCCTGTAGCCAATGGAAATGGCTACTTAGGGAAGACCAATCAAGGACCTAGCAACCTGGGTGGCAGAATCCAATGAATGGTAAGCTCTTTCTGCTACAAACAAACTGCTATACTTTGAGGGAAAGATAACAAGAAGAAGCAAGGTAGGAGGCTTTGGGGTGCTTCTTTATAAACTATGTGATGGAGGGATTTTTCTGTGTCCACAAATGTGTCGATCCCTTAAATATGTCCTCAAATGCCTTGTGCGATCACATTAAGAACTTAAGAGGAGCTCTGTTGGATCCAGCCTGAGCCCATCTAGTCCAGCATCCTGTCCCACACAGTGGCCCAACAATTGCCCATGGGCATTCAAGCAGGAGACAAGGGCCCAGTCTTCACCTGCTTTGAATCCCAGGCTGGAGGATGTACCTAGACATCCATTCTAGTAGCCATTGATACACCTGTCATTCATGAATTTGTCAAACCCTTTCTTAAAGCCATCTAGGCTAGTTGCTGTCACCACCGCTTCTGGAAGCAAATTCCATAGGCCGTTGGCCCTCTGGGTGAAGAAATACTTCCCTTTGCCTGATCTGAGTCTCCTACCCATCAGCTTCATAGAGTGACCCATACTTCTAGTGTTGTTTTATTCTAAGTTTCACGCTCTGAAAATACCTAAAATTATGCAATACTGTTTTCCTAAATTATTTACCCAAAATAAAATTTATCTTGCTGTGAATACTCACCATCTTCTACATAACCTGGTACATAAAGAGCTTGACTTTGTCTGCGGACACGTCTGGTAGCCTTGTCTTTCCCTTCGACACGTACTTTTATGCCATATCTACCATTCACAGTGAACCCTGTGAAATACCTTGAGTAGATTCCATCATCCTTCTGAATATCAGCACCTTAACACAGAAATGTTAAAACTTGAAAAAAACATGTTACTCGGAAAATGAAAATATACATAGCTTATTAAAGAGATGTAACTGCGTCTCTTATTTTTATGGGGATAAATATTTGGCTTTGAATGTGGTTAATGGGAAATGACATCAAAACGATGGTTTCAGATGTGTGTGTCATACGGGTCTACCTGATTTGATATGCACCAATTCGAGCTTGTGGCGCTGGCATCTGTTGAAGCCTTATATTCCCATCAAACTCTGTTTTAAAGGTAAACAGGAAAAATGTTTTCTAATCATTAATGGATTTCCATTAATCCTGGTAACTCCTTGTCATACAAGATAATCTGATATTTAAATCCCTTCCTTCCTTCCTTCCTTCCTTCCTTCCTTCCTTCCTTCCTTCCTTCCTTCCTTCCTTCCTTCCTTCCTTCCTTCCTTCCTTCCTTCCTTCCTTCCTTCCTTCCGCAAGTACCACAGCTGAGATCCAGAGCTCCCAAGATACCCCATGTATTAAGCACAATCCCAAAACTGAAAAGGGGGGTTCTGCCAAAGAAAAGAAAGCACCCCAATAGGGTAAAATAAATGAAGACAATGTCTACCCCAAACACCTATGTGAATAAGAAATACAAAACTCTAGAGCAGAAAAGCAATGATAATTTCTAAAAAGGTAACAATACCCCACTAGGTTTTAATGAAAAATATAAAAATAATAATAGAAAATATCTCAATAATATAATGAAATATATAAAAGAGGCCAAACACGTTTCGACACAAGTCTTCCTCAGTGGCCTATATTTTTCATTAAAACCTAGTGGGCTATTGTTACCCTTTTAGAAATTATCATTGCTTTTCTGTTCTACAGTTTTGTATTTCTTATTCACATAGGTGTTTTGGGTAGACTTTGTCTCAATTTATTTTACCCTATTGGGGTGCTTTCTTTTCTTTGGCAGAACCCCCCTGTTCAGTTTTGGTTTTGCACTTTGGGTTTGTTTGTTTCAGGGACTTGCGTAGATTGTTAAGCACAATCCCCCAAATAATTTTCCAGACCACTGATTGTTATTTTTGTTGGATTTTTTATCTGCATGCATTTTGATGTCATTTATGGTGTAAACTTATGAAATAACAATTGTGCATACTGTGTTAGAAATTCACTTTTTATTGCATGTGGTTTCCACAACTTTACATAATGCAAGTTGTACAACTGCACTCTTTGGGATTTACATAGAACAGAAAGTTCCTTTAAAGAGCGTTCCTTACACATCTCCTTTCCTTGCAAAAATTCCAGTAGAAGAATTTTTAAGAAAAGCAAGCTTTTCAAAAGTATTTCTTCGTAAATGTGATAAAGTCCCCTTTGTATCTCCACACACACTGAAAAATCATATCCCTTTTTGAGAATAGTTGTTCTAAAGGTTAGGTAGTCAACAGGAATCCTCCAGAATGGCTTTCTCCACTGTAGCTGATCAAAGATATTGTAAGCAAAACTGTTGCATTGACTATTTTCTTTGAAAAGCAAGCTAAGGTAGGATCCACATGGCAGAAAAATTGTGCCATGCAAAAGTTTGAGGGTTGTAAGGATCATACATCTCTACACCATTGAACCACATCAAAGCTGCATCCTTACATATAATACAGCCAGGCAAATTCTGGTGACTATAGGGTTGATGGGGCAAAGATCAAAGCAGGAAGCAGCTGGAAAAGTTAATATTAAGACAAATTCTGAGAAGGCAGCAATCCTGTGAACACTCCTACTAGAATCAGGTTCACAGGATACAGGGAGACTAACTTCTACATAAATATATAGGAATGCACAAGTTAACCATTCCTTTATTATGGATAGAAAAGGTCAGAGACTATTCAGAATGTGAATTGTTGGGTACAATGGAGGGCATGTTGCTCACTTTGCACTTTGCTGTTGTGCAGAGAAAATGGAACAGAATGAATCAGATATTTTAAGTGCCTTGTAGAAAAGGCAGGATATGAACGTAGGTAATTTGTATGCATCTTTCAAAAACTGAAAGAATGGAGAAGTTGGATGGAGTAAAGGGAAGCAAAGTACTACCTTTCTGAACAGATCCAGAAGTAAACGTCCTTCTTGCTGGTAATAAAGCTTAGGAGAGTGCAGCTAACTCAACAAGAGGCAATTATTATAACCAAACATTGGTCTAATTCATTATGGAAAGATACACAAGTAAATGTCTAAAATGCACATGGCTACAGACACGTCTGAATACACACACACAAAGAGAGAAAGAGAGGCACATTCCAAACTGCACAGCACAATAATTACTAGCAGTCAAAACACTCTTACCTGTTCCATCATCAAAAAGCTGTAGGTCTACAGGTTTCCCGCTTTGTGGCTCAACGGTAGCTGTGACATTTGCACCAATAATAGGCAGAAATCCTTGGCTGACCTCTGCGTAAACAACCACTGGACTGGGATAGACACCGTTAACTGTATTCATGTAGGGTTTAACAGTAACTGGTGGTATAGAAGCGGATGCAGTTCGAGAGGTGACTGTTATTGATATGACCTGTGATGTGGTGTGTGTGTTCAGGATTATGTAAGTCCACCGCCCTGGCTGCAAATCAACACATCAAGAAATAAAGACATTTTGTAATTTTGCTTCAGCATCGATCTTTTTTTTTTTTTACAAGTGCATTTTCATTTTCTTTTGTTATTATTATCCTTTGATAATTAAAGCTAGTCTAATCTTTAAAAGATGCTTACTACAAGACTATTCTGTGAGAACTTTATCGCTGAAAATAACAAACTAACTGCATAGAAACTGAAATTCTAGGCAAGAAATCCAGGCATTTTTGGTGAGTTACTTCTAAAAAACCTATTGAAGTCCTATGGTTTAAAGTGCATATTCAGTGCTTTCTCCAGAATTCACAGAGCCTAGCTGGGTGGCTGGGTGCTGCCGCTTGCCTGGATGGTGGAAAAATGGCAGTGGGCAGCCAGCAATTCTTTCCCCTCCTCTCCCCATTGCCCAGGGCACGCAGCAGTAGTGGCAACTCAAGCCCCCTTCGCCCGTCACTGTCACGGCCTTTAAATCATTCACACATCTCACCCAAACTTTAGCTGCTTTCCTCCCTTTCCCCTTTTTTAAAGGTCAGAACTTTCAAAATTGCAAGATCATTATCAGGTGTGAAGTGGTTGGATTGCTACAGTGTAGCGGCTGCTGATTTAAGGGGTGGATTTTGCCGCTTGCTTTGGAAGCAAGCTATTGGGGGAGGGAAACTCTCATCCCTTAACACGGAATGGTTCCCACAGTAAAAAATGTAAAACGTTTCAAGCACACAAACTGGAGTGAGACCTGTTGAAATGAGGATTTACATTTACTACACTTTGGGGCAATTTAACACGTGCAAAGCGTGTTAAGCTAAACTGAGGTGGGGTTTGCGAGGATTGAAAACGGTTTGAAACCGAAATAAGCTCATCTGGAGTACTGTGTCCAGTTCTGGTCACCCCAGTTTAAAAAAGACACTGACAAGCTGGAGCAGGTTCAAAGGAGAGCTACCAAGATGGTGAACGGTCTGCAAACCATGTCCTATGAGGAACGGCTTAAGGAACTAGGAATGTTTAGTCTAACAAAAAGAAGACTGAGAGGAGACATGATAGCTGTCTACAAATACCTCAAGGGTTGTCACAAGGCAGAGGGATCAGCCCTGTTCTCACTCTCTCAAGGAAGGACTAGAAAAAATGGGGTGAAACTGCAGGGGAAAAGATTTAGTTTAGATGTTAGGAAAAAATTTCTAACAGTAAGAGTGATCAACCAGTGGAACAGGCTGCCACGGGAGGTGGTTGGTTCCCCTTCGATGGAGGTCTTCAAGCAGAGACTGGACGGCCATCTGTCTGAGATGGTTTAGGAGATCCTGCCTTGAGCAGGGGGTTGGACTCGATGACCCAGGAGGTCCCCTCCAACTCTACTATTCTATGATTCTATGATTCTATGATTCTATGTAATGGGGATGCGGCCATGGATTATTTATTTAGTGAATAACCTGCCCTGCATACAGAGGTCATATAAAACAATATATAAAGTTAAAAACACAGTTTAAAAAACAGTGAAAACATAACCACCTACCCTTAAGTTACTACCAGCATTGTGGCAGTAAGCTCAAACTAAGCCAAGGGCTAAGGAAAACAATATTCTATGGATTCTAAGTGGAAAATAAGGAAATCTGACAATCTGTTCCTCAAAGTCCTTCTTAGCATCCCGATTACTACCTTGGTTTGTTCTGCCAGATTTTATGTTCTTCCTGTTCTCCTTCTTAGGACAAACCTTCCATTTTCTAAATGAATTTTTCTTACATATAATGGTCTAGTGCAGTGATGGTGAACCTTTTGAGCTCAGTGTGTCAAAATTTGCAAGAAAACCTAGCTTAACTCGGGTGCTGTGTCACATCTAGAAATATCCATAATTTCATGATACTTGTAGCTCTAGTAAAAAAGTTATATTTTTGATATATGTATTTTATTAAAAGCAAAAACAAATAATTCTTTACATTTGCTAAATCTTCACTTGAAAGCTGGTATTTCATACACTTCAAGAACAAGCAAGCACTACACGCCCAGGTGCCAGGGTGGCCATGTGTGTCACCCAAAAGGGCTTGGTGTGTCGCCTGTGACACGCGTGTCATAGGTTGGCCATCACCGGTCTAGTGGTTAGGGAGCTGGGCTCTTATCTAGGAACACTGTTTGATTCTCCACTCCTCCATGAAGCCAGCTGTGTGACCTTGGGCAAGTCACAGCTTTCTTCTGAGCTCTCACTGCTCCACCTACCTCATAGGGTGTTTGTTGTAAGGAGAAGAATAGAAAGCTTTATCAGCCACTATTGGTCCCCTTAAATAGGTAAGAAATTCAGGGTAGAATAGCCAAGTCTTCTCCTTCTTCATCCTATGCTGCACTTGTAAGCCATATTAATTTCCTTTTTGCATTTGTATGCATTCTAATTAACCTTCAAGAATTGAATTTGTAGTTTCCATGCATTTTGGACCCCAACTCAATGGTTCTTATAAAAGTGATCATGACACCTCCTAACCATACAATAAATTTCCCAGTCTTTTCACTCTAACTGGTGCCATTTTTCTTAAATATTTACAGAAATGTGGATATGCACTCAAGTATGTAAGAAATTAAAAAAGAAGGGGAAAATCTTCTGTTCCTTTTATAGTGGTTGTCAAATTGTGACCCTCCAGATGGTCTTAAAAGCAACTCTCAGCATTCCATGCCAGAACCACTGTTTTAGGGGACTGAATAACATCTATGGACAAACGATGGAAAAATGAAGATGGAGTGGCAACATTAGAGTGGATCTACTGGAACCAGTTATGTGGACTTATCCCCCATATTGAACTTTTATGCTCTAATGTTTCCTTAATTTTACAGGAATTGAAACCAGCTATTGATCCTGCATCTTTAGTGGATGATGACATGGATAAGTTGTGCAACTGTGTTGCATAAGCAGTAATGGGTTCTTTGCAGCGTTACTTTGACTGACAAACACATACAAAAATGCACATACACCTACAGCAATGCTTTGTAGTTTTGTCATGTAAAATAGTTCATAGATACATGGATACATTTTTTTAAAAAAACTCAGCATTTACCTCTGCAGTTCCTTTGATCTGCAGTCGAGCTGATCGGACGTTGGAGTTATCAATTACAAAATTGTCTTGAGCATACTTTCTTCCTTTAGGATCTGTCAGAAAAATTGCTGGAGGATACGTGCTTAATTCCCATGTAACTACAAAGAAAGTATCGTTTCCCACAGTTTTATCAATTATTACAGTTCCATCCAGGAACTTGTTGGCAGCGATGGCTTCTCCTTTGCTTTCCAACTGTTGAGAATTTTTATGAAGAGAAATTTGATAATGCAGAAATGTTTTACATAATGCATGTATACGGTTTATTTCACTTTTTAGGATTCTAAAGGGAACATATTATACCTTTGCAAACTCCAGTACATTACTAAGTTTATGTTAACAAATCATGGTGAAAACAAATAGATTTGCCTTATTCTGTAAAAGGATTCATATATCTATGAGTGAAGCACAGACTGTCAGCTCATGCAGTTGAGTGGGAGGGAACGGATGAAGTAGTAATTGACACCTTGATTTTGGAGAAATCAAACCTTTACTACTTTACATCCAAATATGGTTTAATGCAACAAAAGGCATGGTATATTTACAAGTAGAACAACTGGAACTTCATTACACATACACTGCTTATAAGCCAATCTGTAATATATTTTCATATTCTGTATTAATATATATTTTATTGATTGCTACCTATCTTGGAAATTGTTAACAGTGGTTTAATTCTATTTGCAGTTATTTGATAACTAAATCTGATCACTTGCCCTTAACTTTTCTCTCATTGTAACAAGCTGCATGACATAGTCCCAATGAGCATCTCATATACACTAAACTTGTGCACAGCCTATACATTTACTCAATGGCCCCTCACTGAGCAATTGCATCAGAACCCAGACCGCAGAACATCTGTCTATGCTGTTTTCAAGTCTGGTTTATTATTTAGCAATTCCAAGTTTCCTCCTTTAGCTACTACTATAAATAAACAATATAGACCATGCTTGCTACCCAAATTTTTACAATCCAGACCTGAATAGGTAATTGACTAGTATCTCCACTTCTTGAAGGAATTGAACTGAAGGCATCAATGAGTCCATTGGCATCCACTTTATCAGTAGCAGCAAATTTCAAGCCTCCTGAAACACAGTTTGGAAGAAAAATCAGAAGAATTGGCCAGGTGCCGTAAAATATGTTTTCATACCAAGCTTACAGTAATGTACCAAAGTGTTCAGTGCAAAAGCACAGTCATTGTTCTGAATGGCATATGTTGTTTGTTTGCTTTGGCGACCTGTTCAGCAGAAGTTCACTGTAGCAAACATTACTAGCTGGATCATGATTTGTAACTTCTGAGACAACAAAATTATGATATTCTAGTGAGGTTTACGCTAAGATGAATTAAATTCTTCCTTTTCCCCTATTATTGAACCCATATTTAAAGTGTCTGAGGACTGCTGGGGAACAGGGCACAACACATTTAAAATGGAGTCAAGATAATATTTCTAATAGGACTCACCATAGCCCTGTGGCCCTGAAGCTGCACCAAGCCTGCTTCCTTCAGTGAAAGGAGCTGCAGTGGTTCTTGTTAACTTCCTGCTTCTGCTATACCCCCTGTCATTTCCAAAGCCCTGCCAGTGGCAACCCGGCCACTCAGGAGACACGCAGGACACAGGCGCGCTGCATCCTGGGCGCCGACCCTCAGAATCAGGGCAACGCTGACAAGATAAGGAGGGGATTCGGCGTGCTCCCCCCAGGGTGGGCTAGGGTGGGCTTTAAGGAAGCTCGCCCTGGCTCCAGAAGCGGCAATCTGCCGCTTCTGGGGCGAGGGCGAGCCGCAGCAGTGAGGTCCACCGGCTCGCCATGCTTGGCTCCAAGGAGCCAATCATGGCGGGCCGGGGGAGGGCCCTCGGCCACGGATGGGAGGCAGGTGCTGTGTGTCTGCACAGCACCCACCTCCAATCCGGATCCACACCACGTGTGCGGAGACACTGGGCGAGGGGTAGATCTGCATCTCTTAGATGCGGATCTACCCCGTAAATCCGGATCTCCCGGGGATCCAGATTTGGCAAAACCGGTTCCTCTGGGAACTGGTTTTACTAAATCCGGGTGCAGGAGATCCGGACTTCTTTGCCCCTGTGCCGAAGCAGCCTGTGAAAAAGCTCTTAGTGTCTTTCACTCTGTGTCTGGCATTGCGTGTAGCTCACTTGTCAAGCAAACTGTAGTGTGTGGAAGTAAGAGAGCTGCAGGTTTGATTCTCACCTTTCCCCAGAAGTAGACAATGTCAGTCCACTTCTGAATATCTGCCAAGAGAGCTGTATAGGAGTGCCCATGTAGTCAATCAGGAATCGGATCCAACTTGATTGTATACCACAACAAGATAATTCTGTATGTAACAATGGTCAACAAAATAGCTGCTGTAAACTTGCACACAGGTAGCAAAGCCTGGTGTCATAAGTATATTCTATCTAACCATTGGAACTTCATTTAGGTATTAGTGGTGAAAAAAGAGTTCCTAAGGCCTGGGAAAGTGGAGTTGTGGATGGAAGTAGCTTGGTGGGATGACCGTAGCCAGTAATATTAGATCACACAGAAGTGACATAGAAAACTCTAAATTCTGCTGAATCACTTACCTGTCATGTCTGACAACTGTTCTAGTTCTTTTGCTGCACTTGGTCCCAAAGCAATAGTGTGAATTATAGTCCCACTGGCTTGAACATCAGGAAAGCAACTTTTTATATTTGTATCTTCTCCATCTGACAAGAGCACTATTTCACATCCTTCAGTACTTGAATATCTTTGCTTAGTCACCTGTACACAGAACAGCATTTTAGCTGCAATATTAGAACAAATGATGCAGCAGCTACAGGATGCAGTTTTGAACTATAGCACAGGAGAAGCTTCAACAGAGCTCAACTAGCATGGTGATTTTGGACCCTAAATGTTGGTAAACCAATTTCCAACTGGTGTCTGGTGCAATATGTAAATTCCAAGACTCCCTGGATGATGTGGGTTGAAAAGAACATAACATTTCACACTAGGTGCCTCCCCTAGTGCAGACATGTGCACAGGAAGTAGAGGAAGTGTGATTGGAAGGGAGTGACCTTCCTCGCACTGAACCAGGTGCAGAAGCATTCTGAATCAATTATCTGTTTGCTGTAGGAAAAATCACCACCTTTCATTTGCTGCTTCTGCCCACCACACACAAGCCGGAGCTCAGATCTACCTGCCTATATTGGTGGAGGCAAGTAGCCTTAGAAAGACAACATATTTATGGGTGTGTTAAAAGCTATGGCAATATATTATACATTATTAACAGAAGTAAAATAATGGAATTGTGACGTCCAATCCCCATTTCCCCAATGTTTGACTGAAATACATTTGGCCCATTTTCAGTGCAAAATTGTGCTGGGTAGATATTACCCCACCACTATGACCACTGTGCACTGCAGCAACAAGAGAAAAGGGGAAATCTGCCATCAGAGTCCTTTTTCGTGATCTACAAAATGGGCATCTCCCAAGATAGACTTTGCATCATGAGGGCTGCCTGTAAGTCTTGACAGGGGCAGGCACATTTGCCTGGCAGGCTGCGATCTAGGATCACCCATTTTCTGTGGGATAGATAAACAGTTGTGCCTGGAGAATCTCATTCCAGATGTGTAAAGTTTATTCAAGTGGTGAGCAATGCGAGGTTAAAAAGAACACCTGCTATCCATATGCTATCCTAGCCTGAAATGATTCTGATGGTTGTGACTCCATGTCAAGCTACATACTGTATGCTAATGTATACAGAGAAGAACTTTGGGCATAAAACACCATTTGTCCCAACTATGGATGTGCACAAATATTCAAAATATTCATTATTCTGATGAATTTGGATGAATTTGAACATTCATATACAAATTGAATGTCCAGATATTCATTTTTTAGTATTCTTATGAATATGAATATTCCGAGTTATCTGTACAAATAATTTGGACATCCATCTGTATGGATACATACAGGATGATAACGGGATGCATAGGATATAAAAACGGCATGCGAACAGATGCCTACGGATGCATACAAGAGTCATATCATAGGATCCGTATCGAATATTCGTATGAATGGATATGAATGTATTTGCATTGGTTTGAATGTCCAGACATTTGTTTTTCTTTATTCCTATGAATTCAGATATTCAAATATTCAAATCGAATCGAATGTCAAAAATTGCATTCGTGCACACCCCTAGTCCCAACTCTAATTTGTTTCTCTCCTTTGCTACTCTGCAAGTCTTGATAGGCTTAAAGGTGGGATAAAATTGCAGTAAACAAAGTAAGAAAAGCTGCAGGAATGCTGTCCAAGTTGGCATTTGACTGTGCTTCTAAAAAAAAAAAAAGTATCTAGAAAGACTTTTACTTCACCTCAAATCCTTTCACCAGTCCAGCACAAATGGAAGTTCCTCCACCAGCTACAGTGGGAAGAAAGGTGGAAAGTGTTTGGCGCACACTGTCGCTGGTGATCTGTTTCAAACCAGTCTGAACTGTTGCTGTGCTCTGAAATGTAACTATTCCCACCCAGGAATCCGCTTCAACAATCTGTTGGATGAAAACCTCTGCAGCTTGCTTCAGCCGACCAATGCGATTATCCTAGGAAAGATAATACATGAAGATTATTAATCCTATTCCTCATAACAAATTACTAAAAATACATCTTGACATGTATGTTATATATCAGTGATGGCGAACCTTTTGAGCTTGGTGTGTCAAAATTCACTAGAAAACCTAGCTTAATTCGGGTGCTGTGTCACTTCCAGAAATATCCATAATTTTGTGATATTTGTAGCTCTAGTAAGAAAGTTATATTTTTGATATATATTTTATTAAAAGCAAAAATGAATAATTCTTTACATTTGCTAAATCTTCAATTGAAAGTTGGTATTTTGTACACTTCAAGAACAAGCAAGCACTACATGCCCAGGTGCCAGGGTGACCAGGTGTGTCACCTAAAAGGGCTTGGCGTGTCACCTGTGACACGCATGTCATAGGTTGGCCATCACCGTTATATATAAATGTCATATAGACAAGTCCATATGATTTATGAATTCTCTGTATAACTTTGTTTCTTCTCCTTCTATTTATTTATTTATATATTATTTACATTTCTATCCTGCCCCATACTTGAAGGTCACTGGGTGGGTAACAAACTTCTATTAGTTTTTCCCCTATACTTTTTCTTTCCCCCAAACTATATCACTGTTAGGGGGCTGCAATTCTATATGATATCTATATGACTCTTTTACCATAAGCAAGAAGCACAAAATTAATCTCATTATTTCTATCATAAAATGCTGAACAGTAGACTTACTGATCCCATACTTCCAGAGACATCAAGTACTAGGCACACAACCCTGTCCTGAGAGTGCAGCAGGGAGATAATAGGTTCAGGTAGAGAAACCATTAGTGGGGATGAACTTGCGAAATCACTTGAGTTCATAATTACTTCCCATGTACTCCTGAAGTTGCACAGTTTATTCTGCATATTCGTTGCTTCAATATTATGGGTACTTTTGTCACAGAACTGAGTAACCTAATGTAAATAAAGGAGAAAAAGGTCAAAGTCAAAATTGTGTTTTAAAAACTCTTATGTTAGCCATTGCTGTCTTATGAATGGAGGGAAAGCATTAAATAAAAGAAGAAACAAGTAGATCTATGACAGCAGTTCTCAACCTTTCTAATGCCGTGACCCCTTAATGGAGCTCCTGATGTTGTGGAGACCCCCAACCACGGGGGTGGAGAAGGTGAGAGGTGAGAGGGAAGGGCGGCGGGAGACTCGTCGTGACCCCTCTGAAAGGGTAGTTCAACCCCCAAAGGGGTCCCAACCCCCAGGTTGAGAACCACTGATCTATGAGAATCCCTCTAAACTGAATATGTGTCCTAGGGTGCCTCTAGACATGGAGGGAAGCTTTGCAGCCCCTGTCGTCATGTGACCATTGATCAGCAATAGTGGCAGTGCAGTAGGATAAGGGAAAATGCAAGTTTAAAAGCTGCTGTTTATAGTTATACTTACAGAAGGGAGACTTTGCATGTACATTATAGATGCTGAAGCAGTTTGTACTTTGTTTGGAATGAACTGACATCCAGGTTCATATAATCCAGTTCGGTGTTCCATTTTACATTTTCTGTTTTTAGTTGGAAATATATACTGACCAGAGATGTCAGCGGAGCATCTGATCATTAGAACAGAAAATGACAGACACATTAGTCAAGTAAAAAGACAAGAAATGATTACAAACTTCCATAACTAGTACTACACAAAGTATGCCCATCAAGAAGAAAATGGGTATTGCAACAAGAATTGCTGTTCACACAAAGAAATAAGCCCCAGTAGTATTTACTTGCTTTAACACAAGACTTCCACCTCCATTTATCACACTAGGTCAGCGGTCGGCAAATTCATTAGCCAAAAGAGCCAAATATCAACAGTACGATGACTAAAATTTCTTTTGAGAGCCAAATTTTTAAAACTTAAACTATATAGGTAGGTTCTTTGTTATTAACTTAATTAGGGTATTCCTAAGCTGTAAGAGCCACACTCAAGGGGCCATGGTTTGCCTACCCCTGCAGTAGGTCATGAGCCTGCTGCCGAATGCTTACAGAACTGTCATTCACACTTAGCTGTACACAGTTTGTACAAATTTGCACCATCAACCTCATGGCACCCTTGTCCCATCCAGTCTGTAAGTTTTTGCACCACAGTCCTCAAAAGCCATGTCTCCACTTACTGAACAAGGTGCCCAGTAATGCCTGTTCTGCCATCATATGTCCACTTGTGGTAGAACAGGTACCTTGTGGCAAAAGTACCATGTGACGGTTTCAGGGTACAGGCTGCAAACTGCTTTGCTTTCTGTCTTTGCAGGCTTCTAGCAAGCTGCAATAGCCAGCCTTTGTGCAAAAAGCTTGTTGCAAGCCCTGGGTTTTGGGCTGCAAAAAGGGCAGGAAATCCTGTGCAGGCCTGAGTGCAGTGATTGGTTGCAGCTGTTATTTGGAGGAGGATCTTAGAGCTGGAGGGGCTAGAGGAGGAGTTTCCACCAATCAGGCATGTGGAACAGGCACCTCTACCAGGAGTCTCCAGCAGCATTTTATTGCAGCAATTTTCTCTAGGAGGTGACAGCCAATCAGGGCCACAAAAAAAAAAGGTATAAAGGAACTCAGATTACAGCAGACTATGTCTTCATGCTGGGACAAGAGCTGAAAGGAGAAGAAGAGCTGAATCCTGAAGGAGCCGGACCAGTAGTTGACCAGGGGTCTTTTGACTGGAATATCTTGGGGGAAGACTTTGCAGGCAACTGACCAGAGGGTGATCGGTCAAGCAAGGACGGACTGGGCCTTGTGATCATCCAGAGCTGTGTTCTAGGACACTGGCTAGGCTTGGGCTGTGGCAGAGCAAGCCAGAGGGGGAGGAACGTGGAAAGGTTTGTCTTTTAAAAAGGAACTATTTTCCTTTAGGGAAAGGGGTAGCTCCTAACCTTAAGAGACTTACTGAGTTAAGCCAACAACTACCTGAACCTTATTATCTTTCTAGTATTGCTTGTGTATAATAATAAACCCATTTTAGTTTACTGTTCAGACCGCTTGCTACCCGTGTCTGTGTTTTACACTGTAGTACTCACTCGGCCGTTGCATGAACTCAGCATCCTAACAGGGCTAAGCTACTCCTAGAGAGGGCAGGCACTGACTGGAACGCTGGGGATCGTGACATACCACCTCCAGTGGAATCAGAGCATGATTTCCTGCCCTCAGCAAAGGCACTTTGGTCCACTCTGTGCTTGAAATTGCAGGGCAGGACCCATTATTTTGAGTGACAATTGTGGTGCCGTCTCCCCAAGCACCGATGAAGAAGCCACCTGTTTTTTCAAGTGGAGACCTAGCTGTATTTTTCCTTTATTTAATACAGGTGTTTCTTTACTACTTCTTGCTTCTCTTTACTTACCATAAATAAGAAACTTTTTTTTTTTACAAAAAAATATTCTCAATAAGTGCATTGAGACAGAGGCAACTCAGTCATGTAGTGAAGTGATTGGAACGTATTTCATTATTCCCATGCATTTATTTCTACACAAGTATCTAACATTCAGGCCATTCTTTTGGGAGTGCCCTCCAAGCCCCAGGGGAGCATAGAGTGGACCAGGATGCCTACGGGCCACACTGTATGACTACCAGGCTCCAGGGTTACTGTTGCAACTGTCAACTGTCTCTCTTCACATCTTCTTTCCTTTCTGCTACCACTGCTTCTCCTCTAACTCTTGCTACTACCTGCCCTGCTTTGATCACTTGCAAGCCCTCTTGTAACCCTCTTTAAAACCAAACTACTTGCAAGAAGGTTCCTATGTTTAGCTCAGCATAGTAGTGATTCAGGAAGATGATGAAGGATGGTTCCCACACAAACCTTTGATGAAATGTTTCAGTAGAGTAATGAGCAAGGGAATCCCACATAGGATAAAAAAGGATGAACTAGGGATTTGTGGGGAAATTGTCTGAAAAGTTGCACTTTTGATTGGTGTAACAGAAACCAGGAAGTTTATAATTATTGGATGCTATAATCCAGAGGAGTAGGGAACAAAGGTGTATGGCCAAAAGTCACATGACAATGAAAATCTAGTTGGGGTGACACAAACCAAGACCAGATAGCAGACAAACCCAGTTCCTTTACCCCAGAATTGAAATCAGGTGTGCAGAGGTGTTATATTTCAGAATAAGCTACCTGATTTAGTCAGGAAGAGAATTAGTGTTGCCAGACTTGCACAAAAGACTTGCTTTCACAAATAACCTCACTTTGCTGGTCTGCCTCTAGGTATAATCCTGTTTACTTGCATTTCTGTCCTTCTTGTTTATTTGTCTTGAGGAAATTGTGCGGGAGGCATGAGCTTAAAGTGAAAAGCAGCTTGATTTCTGCATTTACACTGGTTTCCAGATGCCTTTCACAGTACACTGTGACTAAAACACCCTCACAGCCTTAAATTCCATAGTCTATAGGGTCTTTGTGTGTGCAAGCCTGCTATAAACTTATAGCAAGGAACGTCTGTAACACTGGCTACTAAATCCTCTAAACTCAGATAATCAAATTTCCGATTCCTATGTACACACCACTAGAAATAAATTATTTATTATAGAATAAGATCTACTTTTAGGGTGTTACCTTGTTGCTTCAGCCTTCTGTGGCCCAGTAGCATAGAAAGGTGCATTCATATTGTATTCATCAAAGACACCCCATCGGAGATGAGCCCACTCATGGACAAAGACTCGGCCTGTGGGAACACAGTTGCGATTAATAACGATGCTACTTGTAAACACAAGCATTTCAATATTTCCCTGACAACAAACTAAAACAAAAGCCTTTGACAATGTTCAACTGTGGAAGTTGGACTCTGAGAGGAAGAAGGATGCCTTTGAGTAACTGATACACATACACACAAAAAATAACTAGGCTTGCCCCTTGATGGTGAGAGGACAATGCAGGATTTTGTTTAGTTCACACAATTGCCTCTTGATGTCCCTGCCATATGGAAGGGCAACATTGTGGGGCAAGCATGGACCTTTATCTGTCTGGGCACTTGCTGCTGTGATAATGTGGTGGGTACTTCCAAGTACATTAATGGCAACCACCACCACCCCGGAAGTACATAAATGCTGACCTCTGCCCCCCCTTTTTTTGCCCTATTTCAATCTCGCACTTGTGTGATGGCCATTTTCTACAAAACAGATCCTAAGAGGCAGCATTTTCAGGTAAGCCATAGCACTATTTCTGGAAAACTGGTGTAAGGAGTTCTTTTTTCTTGAACTAGCAATATGCTGTGCTTTCTATACTATATCCCAGGGCTATGATGGAGTTGCCCTGGATATATGTGGCAATTCCAATATAGTGTTGGGAAACCCCATATTTTGGGCCCTATCTGGATGCAGCCTTGCCCGCTCTACTTTGTAGGCCTTGTTTTACTTCTTTTTTGTTTTTTTCATTTAAAGGTACTATAAAGATCAGGAGTGGGGTAGGCATAACATGATCAAATGCCTCTTCTTCTCTTCCCATCCTTGCCGCAACCTCCATTTGATCCAGTGGTTAGAGTTGTGAACAAGATAAGATGTCAGTTTGGTTTGTAATGAACCTGAACTGGAATTAGGGAAAACAAATTTGAGAACAAACTGGTTGCATTTTGGGCCTTGCAAGAAGTGGATGTACACATATCCATGTGCCAGGCCTTATGGGAAGACTTAGGGTGCTTCCACACAGGGGCAAATAAAACCGGATCTCAGGCACCCGGATTTATTAAAACTGCCTCCCAGGGGAACTGGTTTTAATAACTCCGGATCCCCAGTAGATCTGGTTTAACAGGGTAGATCCGCATCTAAGAGATGCAGATCTACCCCGTGCCCCGTGCCTCCACACACACGGCGAAGATCTGGATTGGAGGCAGTTGCTGTGCGGACGCACGGCACCCGCCTCCCATCCGGGATGGAGGGCCCTCCCCCGGCCCGCCACGATTGGCTCACCAGAGCCAAGCCTGGCGAGCCGGGGGACCTTGCCACTGCGGCTCGCCCTTGCCCCAAAAGTGGCAGATCGCCGCTTCTGGAGCCAAGGCGAGCTGTCCTAAAGCCCGCCCTAGCCCACCCTGGGGGGAGCATGGCGGTTCCCCTCCTTACCTCTTCAGCATCGCCCTGAAACTGAAAGCAGGCACCCAGGATGCACCGCGCCTGCGTCCTGCACGCCTCCTGAGTAGCTGGTGCTGCACTTGGCAGGCCCTGCCCTCAGGAGCCGTTCTGTGCAGGCGCGCGGCCCTGACTTGCACCCTGGCCAACCAAGAGGCTGCATCCTGGGCGCCTGCTTTCAGTTTCAGGGCGACGCTGAAGAGGTAAGGTGGGGATCCGCTGCACTCCCCCCAGGGTGGGCTAGGGTAGGCTTTAGGGTAGCTCACCCTGGCTCCAGAAGCAGCGATCCGCCGCTTCTGGAGCGAGGGCGAGCCAAAAGGTAGGGGACCCCCAGCTCGCCATGCTTGGCTCCAGTGAGCCAATCATGGTGAGCCGGGGGTGGGCCATGGGTTTGCACACTTGTGCTCTGCGGACGCATCCAAAATGGATGTGGATTCACAGCGCAAGACCACATAATATGTGCAACTAACACACATTAAGCACACATTAAGTCCGGATAGGTGCAGACGCACCCACTGGAAGTGTGCTACTTTGCCCCCGCTAATGTGGACGCTCCAGCAGCAATCCAGTTTTGCCGCCGAAATCTGCATTAAAAGGGGGCTCGCTGTGCGGACACCCCTCGCCGGAAGTGTCCTAATCAGCGACCCGTGTGCGGAGGCGCACATTGGAATGTGTGCTTAATGGGTGTTAAAGGGTCTATGCGAAAGCACCCTCAGTCCTCCACTCCAGAAGGACCTAGTAGCCTGAAAGACAACTGCTGACTACTTCAGTCTTCTTAGACTGCAGCTGGCAACAGCAGAGGAGTGTGGGCCTCTAGTAAGTAAGATTCTGTGGGCACAATGGGGGGATGGCACAGCATGACCCAGGTGCTACTGGAGAAGCGGGGAAAGCAGGAGAAATTTAGACTAATGAACCTTTTGATGAATTTCCTTGGTTCTGTTTGTTTTCATTTTGAACCCTAAATGTTTCTAGGGGTTCAGTCCAATACAAACCCCTCTGGTTCTGTATGAACTAATTTGTACAGATCTGGTTAGGGTTAACCTTGTTGGAGATAAGTGGGATTGATAGCATGGCTTAGAGACAGTTTTGAGATGAGATTACTCACACACCTGTCTGACTCTCCCCTCTCTGTGCTAGAAAAGGTGGATTAGAGAATGGTTGGGCATATGAGGATCATGCACAGTCTCTCTGAGGTGCCCCTTTTGTTATGTCTGGCCCATTATTACCTGGCCTTTGGTTAAGTAAGGGAACAGCTTTCCCGTATGCTATGGCTTTAATGTGTTCATTTTATATGTGGCATGTGATTAATTAATCAATCACTTCTCAAGTCCTTGATATGTTGCAAAAATTAAACTATCAAATATTTTCATCCAAACAGAAAAAAACCCTCAGTTTTAATTAACCGATAGTACCTCGTAATCCATAAACATCTAGCAAACTGTCATTTGTCAAGAAATTAGGTGTGAAATGAATGTAGCGTCCTGGTTCCCCACATCCTCCATACTGCAGAGTGTATGGATCGTCACCATGTTTCAAGTAAGGATCAGCCACTATAACATCTGCCTAATATAAAATTGGGAGAAAAAAATTGATTGAAAGATCATCTGTAGTTGAAAGGTTAGAAGGACTCTTCAAAATAGACAAACCAGATGTGGACAGAATATTTAACAGATGAGATAAAATCAGATCAGTTGTATGAAATAAGACTAAGGCAGAGTGGAGCAAATATTAAATTGCCTCTGATTAATATTGTATCAAGGTAAAAGCCAATGGTGCAAAATTATGGGGAACCAAGATTTAAAATATTGCATATAATATATCCTCTGAGTAATGTTGGAGATGTTTTTCCTTTTGGGGAGGGAGGGAGAAGGAGGACTGAATGAGCACGAACAGTCTAAAGTGTTCATGAGAGAGGGGAGGGGTGTGAACAATCCCACGTGGGAGCCACCTCTAAGCAGGTTTGGTCACACCTTCATTTGGTTTGGTCACACCTTCATTTTAAACGTTCCTTAGTCCATCTTCAGATCTCAGTGCTCACACCTTTTCATTTCTATTTGTTTTGTTTGTGGATGT
Source organism: Aspidoscelis marmoratus (assembly GCA_014337955.1). NCBI lineage: Eukaryota > Metazoa > Chordata > Lepidosauria > Squamata > Teiidae > Aspidoscelis > Aspidoscelis marmoratus. The sequence goes on along the minus strand of MTQE01001134.1, from coordinate 48,285,628 downwards.
TTTCCCCTTCATAGCTTATAATATATCCCATGTACCTTAATATATATCCCAAACACTTACATTTTCAAAGGATTCTCTGGTAACTCTGCCATATTCAGGTTTTGGTTGCCACGTCAAAGGAATTACCACTTTTACAGATTTGATATAAAACCTTTGCTGTGTTGCAGTGAAAAGATAAGTAGATGCTTCTTGGATCAGACCCTTCCAGAAAAAGAGAAACAGTGTTTTAAAAACTGGATTTAACCACTAGAATTTAGGCTTATTGTTCAAATAATTAATAGATATTTTGAAGAGTACTGGGTCCAAGACTAAATGTGGTAAAATGTGCTTCTTCAGAGGCATCTTTGAAGGAAGGAAATTTATCCTCATCCTACATGAAAGAACCACAGAAAATGGCACCTCCTCACTCTGAAATGAAAAAGAGGAGCGTATGGTAGATGAGGGTGCCCCCCCCCACAACTGCCCAAAGCAAAGCTACCTCTCCCAGAAAGTAGAGACATGGAGTAAACTGCATATCATTGGCAGTATTACACTTTGGGGAAAATCTAATCTCTGAATTTCCACAATGCAGCCTATCATAACGTAATTTGTATAGTTGAAATGATGCAGGTCATGCAAAAGAAGAAAGTTTCAGCATAACCTGCAGAGTCACACATTTTGTATACAAGTGTGTATGTGTATAACTAGTTGATTAGCAGCATTAGGATGGATTAGAAACATTTAGAAAAGAGCCAAGGAATGACTGTCTGGAATAAGTGACCTTAGAAGGTGGTATAGAAAAGTGAATTGGAGATAGGATTAAATAGGAACATTATTGACAAGAATAAGAAAGAGACTTCACTCAACATTTTTTAGCAGGTCCCACTTGTTATGCTTCAGTGAACCTTTAGAGTACAATGGATTTTCAACATGAACATGGAACACTTGTTTTCTTAAAAAAAAATGCTGACTACTTCTGGAATCTCACAACTTCTAAAACTGATCAATGGCTAATTCAATCAGCTCAACAGATCTGGAAACATTTAGCAACCATACCTTGATACTGTTAATAATTCTGTCGTCTTCTGAGATGTTAGGATGAATTGCAATGACAATGTTTTCAAAGCCACCATTGTTGAGATTTACCATGGAGCCCGTCACCCCATGTAGCACTGCTTGAAATGTCAATATAAGTAGCCACCAGTTAAGTCCCATCTTTCCTGGGTCCACTTGCCAGACTCTCAGAAAGATTTAGGCAGTGATGCAACTTATATACAGCGTTGCCTCCTATTTGTTTTACGACAGGACCTTTTTCTAATAAGGAAGTTCTACAGTTTCTCAGAACTAACACAATTTGTGGTTATATGGTAGTAAAAACATCATTTTCTTCCTTCTAAGAAGAAAGCAAAACCATAGCAGCTCCAGTTGTTTTGAAACTACAATCATACATCATCAAACATGAAGTGTGGTGTACGGCATCTACACAATGCTCCATCTTCCTGTCATCAAAGCTGGGGAATACAATTTCCCCAGCTTTGAAAATCCAACTTAGAGGTATATTTTATCACATCAGATATAGTGTGTTCTATCTGGCATAAAGATAACACAACATTTCATAATAAGAGTATCATACCAATACTCCAACAAGATGGCAATTGTGTGATAATATGAGGATGCTTTGCTGAATCAAGGCCTGGACAACTTGCCATAATTGACAAAATCATGAATCCTCTCCTGAAGAAGAAAGTCGTGTCATCAGTCCATGATTTGAAACTGAAGTGCATCTGGGTTAGGCAACAAAACAACAATCCAAAGAGCCAGAGGTATTAGGCCCAGAGGAGGCACAAGGGTTTATAGAAAACCTTAACAGCAGGCTAAATTCTCAAACAAGGACAGGAAAAGATCTATATCAGAGGTAGGCGGAATTTTAAAAAATGAGTTAAAAGTCAAGATTGGAACTCAGTAGAGGAACAAAATTGATCTATCTTTTTGCACAAAAGGTTACACTTCAGCGTAAGAATTCCTCTGAATGATAGCTAGGATTAATAGTCCAACATTTCGGTCCTGGGCCTAAGATACTATGCACAAAGTTGCATATGACCTAGAGACTTGTAATTTTTCCTACCTTTTTCTGCAGACACCACTTCCATGGTCTGGGAAGTGATCCCTTTGCTTTACTCAATGGGACGTGTAAGCTGTACCTATGACATAAATACTGCTCAACTGATAGTTAAATCTGCACAGAACCAATGAAGTGTAGAAGGTGGGCAGGAAAATATTAAAAGCTCAGGTTGCTTTCCTTGACTCATTGTGCTAGCCTTTCTTCTCATTTTTTTTCCATTTCATGGATTAATGATCTTTTCTCCAGATCTTTATGTTTGTGCACTTACGTGACATTTTAATACTAAAATCTCAGATCTGAAATTAGACTTAAAAGTTTACTTAGTGGAAACATACAGTCCTAAGTTGAATGGGCGAAATGGAGTGAAACTATTGTTCTGCAAATATAACTGACTGTCAAAGTTAATTGCATAAGAAGAGTTAAGCTGCTTGTAGAAAAATCCAGTTACTGTTTTATCAGATAGTCAATTGTCACACCCTTGAGATACATGAACAAAATTAACTTGCCTAACCTCAATGATTCAATCTACATGTTATTTCTTCCTTCTGTCTCTCCTATTTCTGTGTATATCCAGCCTTACAACATATTTTTATTAACCATCTGTATTTCTGTAGCCATTTATTTTCCCTGCACTTGAGATGACTTTATGCAGAAATACTAGGGGTTCTCTCAGCAGGTTTGTAGCCATTTTCATTTTGAGAATTTATTTCATTAAAAATATAATTGAAACATGTCCTTTGTTACTGCACTTGAAGGCTGGAAAACACCTAGGGTTTCATGAAAGAACACATTAAACCTATCTACAATAACTTTGAAAAAGGTCAGATCTGTATTATAAATACATAATTAAGGAATGGATTGAAAACATAGATGTACACAGAAAGCCTTTGGTGTTTTGATGTAGCTTGAAAGTTCTGAACACCTACCCCCTACGAGGAATAAGGGGGGCATTCTAAGTCTTCTATTTTAATGGGGGTGGGTGAAAGTGGGGATTTTTAATCCTGGGATTTTAAAAAATATTTTAATGCATTTTAATTAACATTGTTTTAACTTTTTTATAGCATTCTCTTTGATGGGGAGGACATAATGTACCAAAGGAAGGCAGGAGGGGGGGGCACCATCACGGTGTTGACAAGCAGGGAGAGATATGGCATTGGGAGGCAGAAGAGACATATTAGGAGAAGGGATGTTAGATGTCTTGAAGTAACTCCTTCTGTTCTGCCTCCCAGACAGCAGAGTTTGGGGAGACCTGCCAACTTGCCTACTGCTCTGGTAGTGCTGCTTGTGAATAAAACATCTGTCATCCATGACTTGAATCTGGATAAAGGGGCTGATCTGGCATGCATTACTTAAACCTGGATGGATGAAGTGGGTGGTCTCAGTCTCACCCAGCTTTGTCCCCCAGGTTATTCAGTGCAGCACTGCTCTAGACCAGGGAGGAGGGGAGGGGTGTCAGCTGTAGTCTATAGGACTTCCTTCTTTCTTACCAACTACTGCCCAGCGGCCATACCTTTTCTGGGTTGGTCAACTGCAGGCATGCTTGGAGGAAGCTAGACCCATTTCAATCTGGCTTCAAGCCTGGTTATGGCACAGAAACTGCCTGGTTGATGGTCTTCTCTGGGAGAGAGGCAGAGGTAGTGCTACCCTGTTGATTCTCCTGGATCTCTCAATGGCTTTCAATAACATCAACCATGGCATCCTTTTGGAAAGGCTACGGAGTTTAGGAACTGGAAGCAATGTGTGGCATTGGTTCTGTTCCTATCTCCATGGCCAATCTCAGAGAGTGGTAGTGGGAGACTTTGACCCGACATCCTGGGAACTTGTGGGGTTCCTCAGGGGTTGATCTTATCTCCCATGCTTTTTAATATCTATACGAACCTGTTAGGAGAGGTCATCAGGAGATTTGGAGTGAGGTGTCATCAATATGCAGATCATACCCAGCTCTATCTCTCTGTGCCATCTGAATCAGGAGAGGTGGTTTGCCTCTATTGCCACTGATCAACATTGATTTCTCTCTTTTCTTTTTCTTTTGCATCACAACCACTGCTGGTTAACTTCACTTTTGCAGGGCCCCTGTGCGTATCACCAAGTTTGGCAAGGGTGTTTTCCCCCTTTATATCATTTGTGATAGCCTGTGACTACCCTCATCAAACTGCTGATCAGCAAGGACACAAACTTAGAAGAAAGCAACCCTCACTAAACAGCTGATTAGCAGCAGTCCTCTTAAAGATGGGGGGGCAGAAAGTGTGGTATTCTGCAGTGTGAAACAAAAGAATCAATTTTGTCAGAATTAGAACATTTTGATGGAACAAGGTCCAGTTTTGTCCTGATTTCTGAGTATCTGAGACAATTCATTCTTAGTGGAGAAATGTAACAATGCAGAATATTTTGTGCACTTGTAACTGAAAATACAACTGTTAGTATTGCAGCTCTACACGGCATTCTACAAATTGCTTGTGTCACCTCATGGCAAAAGAAAGATATTTCAGAGGTGGAAAAGGTTCAGAAAAGAACAATCCCAGCCCTCCCAACAAAATGCTACATTTGGGATATTTTCACTTAAAGGAGGTAATGGTGATAGAAAGTTAATATTATGTGCAGTGTGGATAGAATACTATAGATATGGGGGAAATGTGCCCCTTTAAAAGAACTAGAAAAAAATACAACTTTGAATGTTGAAGACCCGGAAAAAGGAACAGGAAGTATTTCATTGTACTGAATAGAGCTGAAACTATGGAATTCTATGCTTGGAGGTGGCATGCTTGGTCTAGTCTGGCGGAGCTTTATCTGCATTCCTAACAGGCATCACTGCTATCAAAACCATGCTTGTCTATTGTTATTGCACTCTTGGTCCAATCTCATTTCCAATGTGACTTTTAGTTTTTCATGCTGGTGTCATCTGAAACCACTGTGTGATGGTCCAACATCTCACTCAATGGGTTGCTGAGATCAGCAACACCATATTGAGTTCCCATCCTCTTTATCTGTAACTTGTAATAAATCATGATGGGGAGTTCAAGGCAATTTTACAATAGTAGGTGCTTTAAAACTGCAGAGAAATGACCCAAAGAAGCCTTACTAGTTATTGTGGTGTTAGTCAAGAGAACAGAACAGGAATTGGGTGTGAGGGTTAAATACCATTTTAGGCAGAAACACAATAAAACTTAAATAAGCTGACTCTGTCCTTGGTCCTTTTAAAAAAGTAAACAGTGTACTACTTTAAATCCATGAGGGTAATTTTAGGAGAAATATTTCCTGTAAATGAACATATGAAATAAAAAAAGATTTGGTATTAGTTTCATTTGTGCAGTTATAAAATCTATGTGCACTATCTAAACACAGTTATACACAGGACACAAACTGTCCTCTCTGAGGCTGTGGTCACACTTAAGGTTTAATCCAGCTTCAGTCCACTTTCAAAGTAAGAGTACACAAGACTGTCCCTGGATAATTTGTATAAATAGATTCTAGGTTATTTATTTGCATTTTTATCCTGCCCTATACCTGAAACTCTCAAGGTGGGTAACAACATTTAAAATGAAACATATTAAAACAATAACAGTATATATTAAAACAACAGTGTCTGCAAGTGGGAAGGGAAAGTGTTCCTCCCTTTAACCAAAGGCAGAGGAAAAGAGATTCATCCTCATTGTCTTCCTAAACATGTATAGTGAAGGTGGTAGACACACATCAAGGGGGAGCCCCATTTGTTGCTGAGGGTGGTGGTACAACCAGGAGGGTCTCTCCTCCAGATCTTAAGGCACAGACAGCTTGATATGGGAGAAGATATTTGGGGCCCAAGCCATTTAGGGCTTGATAGGTTCAAGTTAACACCTTGAATGGGGCTCAGTAGTTAATTGATTACATACCGAGACAACCCCGTGGTTGTTATAGAGGCCATGAAGGGCTGAGCTGTCCCACTGAGCATGGATGCTGAAATCCCCCAACACCACCTCCGAGACTGCCTCAGCCAGTTCAGATAGGGAAGTTGTCGGGCATTTCCTCCCCACTTTCAGGAACTGTTATTATTTTGGATGTTCATTTTACATTTGTTTTTTATTGCTGTAACCTACCCTGAGACCTTTGGCCATAGGATAGAAAAAATGCAAATAAATAAATAACAGTAAAATCATCTTGTATCTAGAACTTTAACGTCCAGTTTTTTCTAGCAAAGTCTACTAGGCACAATGTTAGACAGTACTACTGTTTTCTATTGGACTTAGTAGCTGCTCATATGCTTTTATCCTACTGTATGCTCATATGCACCACCCCACCGCAAACTCCATTCACCCAGAAGAGGTGCGAACAGAGCCATGCTGGTGCGTAATTGCTGGTGACTAGTTGTAGAGCACTTTTTACCGCTGCACAGCTATACATGTAGGGACACTCTGGCAAGGACCTTCAGGCAGTGTGAATGTTCCATTTCAGAGCATCCCCAATCTTCCTGTTTTTGCAAAGAGCGAAAAGGTCCTATGACTGTGATCTCACATAGGCCCTGTCCCCAAGCAATTTAAAGTCTGCTAAAACTCTTCTTTTGCCTCTGAGCGCACCCATGCCAGGGTTTTTAACGAACTTCCAGAGCTACAAAACGAGGAAAACGTGCAACAAAAAAAGTGCCCTTTAAATAAGACTTTCAGAGCTCTTTTTGGAAGTTGTGGGTTTTCCTCGCAACATTTACCTTGGGGACGCTCCGTGGCAAAAGGTGCGGGGATTGCAGCCTGCACACACAGCAGTAACACAAGCAGCTTCCCTTTCTAAAGCTCAGAACTAAAGAGCCAGAATCATGAAGAATTGCAACATTGTTGCAATCGCTATGAGGTGTGAAATGGGTGGATTATTGCTAGGGGTGGATTTTGACAGCATTAACAGGGAAAATGGTGAGTGAATGAGCGATCGTGTGCTGGACAGGGGCCCTGTCCCCAAAAGACTTATTAGCCCCTCTCAGCTTCCTCTG
>MTQE01001134.1:48251962-48277543 GCA_014337955.1 Aspidoscelis marmoratus | reverse complement strand
ATAGAGTGACAGTAGAGAGGCAAATAAGTCTTTTGGGGATGCAGCCATAGCAAAACAAAAGAATCTCTGAGGTGGCTTAAAGAAAGAACTGTCTACCCACTGGTTTTTCCCTCCCACCTCTCATAATATTTGCTGGAAAAGATGGATTAGATGAGGGTTGGGAGCATGAGTACTACATGCTACTGTCTCCACGGCACTTCTGAGCCACCTGTTTTATTATGGCTGAAGGCAGCCAATGAGTCACCTAAACCCTACAAGAAAAGGAGAAGGAAGAGTTGGCTGTCCTACCCTCCTTTTCTCACCAATTTGAGACTCAAAGTGGCTGGCAAAGCTTTCTATTCTTCTCCCTACAACAGACGCCTTGTGAGGTAGGTGGGGCTGTGAGAGCTCAGAAGAGACCTGTGACTAGCCCAGGGTCTTTCAGCTGGCTTCATGAAGGAGTACAAAATCAAACCCGGTATTCCCAGATAAGAGTCTGGCTCCCTAAACACTAGACTAAGAAATTACTGTGGAAACTCTCTTTTGGTCTCTTGAGATCTTTTTCTTCCTCAGTGTCAGAGTCACTACCCTAGGCCAGAGCCAGAAATAAGGCAGAACTTGATTTCAGCATTATGTTTATTGATATAACAGAATACAATGATTATAGGCAAGCAGTAGACTTATGAAGCATCTTAGTTCCATTCCATTCCCCCCACAGAAACATACTGCTTAACATAACATAGCTCAAGGTTCCCAAAAAATTTGTGTCCCCAGCCCTGTTATCTCTATACCAATTCAGCCACCATGAAGGGGAACATTGGGGCTGTGAGGAAGGTAAGCAAACATGGCTGTGACTGCGAAACAGACAAAAATGGCAGTTCAGCAGACAAGATGCTTTCACTCAAAAAGAAGGCACTAGGGGAAATTTGAACTACATCAAGCAATATAGGGACTTCAGCTTTTGCTCATGCACTGCCATCCTAATCCAAGCCACACATGTTCCTAAACTGATTAGCCATGGATAAACAAACCTTGAGTTGTTAAGTCAATAATCTGCCTACTCCCTCTGCCGCTAAGTTCATCTTTGGGTGAAACATTTAAGTTGGAGAATGAACTCGATCAACGACCTTGATCTACATTGTGCTGTCATTTGCCAGTCTTTATCTCCAAACTTTATAGCAAGAATAGAGCTCCTGCATAAGGTTCCACCTCACTTATAAATTCACCTTTAAGTTCTCTGAATCATCAGTGCTTGAGTAAATAATGCCTTCTTACAACTTTTTTTAACCTCTTACGACTGAAGGAGTAAAAGAAACAAGATATATATAACTCTAATTTAAAGACCATCTAACTAAAAATTAGTTGCAAGTGTCACAAGTAAATGACTAGGATTTCCTGCATTTACACCAAAGTTTTCTTTGACACATCTGAAGGCATGCTTTGGTCCTGCCCTGCTAGGCAAATTTGGAAAGAACAATTCCAGGTAGTGAGCAGCAGCTCCATCTTTTTATTTAAACCAGGCATGAGTCTATTTGCCAAAATCAGTGCAGGTTTTTGGGAAGGAAAGCTGACCTTCTGATGAGATTACATTTTTCAAGGCTTTAACCACACTGATCTTAGTAGCAAAAAAGATCAGTGTGGAAGCATGGGCCAAGATAGGTGGTTCCCAAAGGATACAGCACACTTCTACCTTTCATATTTAATGGCTCACATATTTCATATTTAGTGCCATTTGCTGGGATTCAAGAGCAGGAAAAGGTTTGTCCTTGTCTCTGTTTGAGATGCCCACGAGCATTTGGTGGGCCACTGTGTGCGATGGGATGCTGGACTAGATGGGCTGTGGCCTGATCCAGCAGGGCCTCCCTTTATGTTCTTATGCTTGACTTCACTGCTCAAATATCCCAGCAAAGTGCTTGTGACCCTGTTGCTTAAATGTTCCAGAAAATTAAGACATATTCCACTGAAACGCAGAAGGCAAATAGAGTGTGAATATTATAAATGTACCCTTGCACAAGCATTCTACAGAAATCTCAAGTGTTGAAATGAAATTGCCAGAGGTTTTTTTTAAACTGTGGTTAGCTAGCTTCTTCCTGTCTTGTGAATAAGTGTAGAACAAAGGTCACTCTCTCCAAGAATACTTTTTTCATGGTACCTGTCTCTCTGCTCTTCCTTTGCATCCAAAGAATAAATCTGATCTCTGGTTGTCCATAATTTTGTCAAGATCACCTGGTTGTCCAGAATTTTGCTTTTACAGTATTCACAGGAGACACAGGCAACTTGGCATAAATAGCTACTATTCACCAGCTCAGATAAAAAGGGAAAGGATTGAAAATTAGCTTTTTGTATTGATTGCAAAATAAATCTAAGGGGACAGTCTGAACAGCTTTAGCAAACTGCTTTGAAACCACTAAATACAGGCTTTAAAAGTACAGGCTTTAATAGCTGTTTTCTGTGGATTCACTAAAGACCAAGCTTGCAGAATATATTATATTCTACAAGGAACCAAGGAGGATGGATATAGAAGTTTGAAGGCAAACTAGAAAGCAAACTTAAATGTTGCCTTAAAGGTTGAAGAGTGAAACTCCTTTCCACCAGCAAATCATATCAGCAATAAAACTTCTCAAATAAGAGGAACGTTTCTTAAACTCTTGCAACAATTTTCTCAGTTCAAAAGAGAACCAATGCTATAACTCATACTAAGATGGCAATTTGTCTATTACACAGTCACAAGGACTGATAATTTAACTCTTCATTCATACCATTGCTTGATTTTTTAAAAAAAGAAAAAAAACTTTTGGCTTAATGCTGCAAAACAACTCACAGCAAAAAGTTGGAAAAATAAAAACAATAAGAACAATGGGAATTTGCCTCTAATGAATTGATTACTTAAACTTCAGTAGTTAGCTAAACATATTCCTTCTCTCTCTCTCTCTCTTTATATATATATATTGTTTCCTTATTGTTTAGGTAATCATAATTATAAAATTTTGCCTAATCAGCATGCCAATACATGGTTTGTAATAAACTAATTATTCATTTAAGCACAGTGTAAAAAATCCCATATTCAGATCACAGCCTTATGCTATGTTTTATATGCCAGATAAATTTTATTTGTTTGTTTAAGAAATGATATCCCATCCTTTACCCTAAAGTCCCAGGGCAAGTCACAACAACTTCCTGGACTAAGAACCACTTGGACTCAGTTTCAATGTATTGGTTTCCATCCAGCCCATCACTGCATCCAGACCTGAATTTCCTGCCTGTGCTAAAGAGGAACAGCTTTTCACCTATCAGCTCTAAAAACTTGGCACCACCTAGATCAATCAGGGTTTCTCTCATTTCCTGGCACTATCACTGCAATATAATTTGAGATAACAGCATTATATCACCATTTGTAACCTGACAAAAAAGTTTATTTAGCTTCTTTTATGGTGTGTTCATAGGACAGCGATTGACTCTTATAGTTGATGTATCCACCTTGTGCTGTGAAAAATCAGTGTTATTGACCTGATCGAGTTCATGTTGCTACATGCTGGGAGTTCCCAAAGTCACAGAGCCTAGGTGGCCTGCCCTACAGAAAATGACTTTTTATTTGAAAGGCTGTTCAGGATGAAATATGGTTTGTTTGTTTTAAAAAAGGAACTGAGGGCCTTTCTGTGCTTGTTTTAGATTCGGATTAAGGAGCTTCTTAATCTGCATCATGGGCTTCTCATCTGCATGTTGATCCAGATCAAGGAGACCCCACCCAAGGTAAGTGCCCAAGAATCTTCACACCTGGGGCAATTTCACATTTCCCTTCCTGTCCGCTGGTCGGGAAAGGAGCATGATCACCTAACATTGACTAGCCCCGCTTGATAGGTCACTCACCTGTGATTGATACCAGGGCCAATCCTCTTCAGGGTGCCACCATCTTGTGTGCAGCACCCTCCATGACTGCATATGTGTCAGCACAGTTGCAGTGTGCTAGTGTGCTTGCACAGCAGCTCTGTTGACCTCCCCATCCAGCCATAGGTGTGAATGCTCCTCAGCTGGACGGAATCAGGTAAATTGGAGTAAGGGTTGGTAAGGTTATGGAGCATGATTTTGTGCTCTGCACCTAGTTGATAATTAGGCAACTTCTGGGGAGGCAGAGGGTGCTTGGAATCTATAACAGCCTCCTCTAGGTGCAGATGCTCTTTCCGGGAGAGCAAGCCAAAGTGCAAAAAGGCCCCTGGAAATCAAACAGAGTAGGCACACGGAGACCTATTCATACTCTTTTTCACTACAGTGAGCTGAATTATATTTCTGCTAGGATTATAGTAACTGGTTCAAATCTGCCTCCACATTTTATACAAATCAGTGTCCCTTTTTGTGCAGTGCTTTCTTTATGGCAATATATAAGTGGCTGTTAATACAGACTTTACAGATGTGTATCTATTTTTCTGGTGGTCCTTGCAACCTCAGACAGCCTTGGCAAGGAGCTTGAAGGTTCTGTTGCATGGATGTTTCAAACCAGTTCTCTGTGAATGGGGGTTTGTATAGTACCAGTAGGATTCAGAGTTCATTTTGGACTGAACCCTGCAAATGCAGCAGGCCCTCATGCAAGTCTAGTGCATTTCACCACAGCGGGGGTCCAATTCAGCACAGGAGGGTCAGCCTCAGAGTTGTCCCTCATACACTGAACATTTTGTGTCTCCAGGACTCTTGTGCAGAGCGTGCAGGGCATACAGGCCCACTTGGATGCCCCTCCAAGGTGCCTTTAAGCCTCATGGAGACGCAGCCTATTCTTGCTGATAAATAGTCTTGAATGACAGGTACCATATCTGCTGAGTCTTGACTAAGTCATTGAGAAAACTGTAACTGTTCTGTGATACATTCTGCAATGGTCCATAAGAAGCTATATCAATTAAAGAGTGTTCTTTAGAGTTGCATTTTGAGGCAATACTGGGTTTTGCTTCTGCTAAGGCCCTGTCTACGTGCAAAGAAAAATCAATTAAAAAGCTTCTTTTGCTTCTGAGCGTCGGCACGCAGAGCTTTACTCCGGGCTTCCAGAGTAAAGGAGGGAAATCTGCAGCAGAAAAAATACCCTTTAAACAAGACTACATCTGCACTTTTGGGAAGCCGCGGGTTTTCCTAGGAGACATCTTTTCCCATATTCTGCTTAATTTTGAGGCATTTTTGATCTCTGCAGAATAATTGGCTGTCAGAATCAGCTGCACTTAGCTCTTTCAGCAGGCAAGCAGAGCTCCAAACTGTCACATTGTTTCACTTCGGAGGGGGAGAGAGATTTTGCCCTTGCTAACAGGGAAAGGTGATACTAATTATCATTACCACGGAGATTGTTTCTCAGCAAGCAAATCTCTCTCTGCCCCTCCTAATAATGCAGCCTTCTAAGTGAAACTAAGTTTCACTTTGCAGGTCTGGTTTTGCTCTAATCAGCAGCCATTACCTGAATGCAGGCAGCTGAATGTGACAGCTGAAGGGAGCCTGCTTTCAGTTTTGCTTGCAACTATGTTACAAGCATTTGTTATGGAGAGAGTGAGCTGCTTTCCGTAACTGCTTTTAACTCTTGGCAGCCAAGTAAAGGGATGATTTTGTGTTCTGGAGGTTCAATTGAGGTTTTTGCTTTTCATCTCTGCAGCGGGTGGGGGGTGGGGAGAAAAAGATAGAGGGTCACAAAAAGCAGTTTGCATGGAGACAAGAAAGTACGCTTTAAATCTGTGTTGCCCCAAACCACATGGGGATGCTTTATTTTGAATTACAACCTGCATTTTTAAAATCTGACACAAGAGGGAAGCAAAAAGAGACCATGGAGACATGCCCTAACATTATATCCAATGGAATAGTGAGTGTATCGTAGATACATAGTTCTGGGGTCCAGACAAAATTAATTTCAAGGATCAATGCTATTTCAGTTTGAATCTGTCCCCAGAAAACTTGGACAGCCTTGCATTCCTGCCCTATGTGGAAAAAAGTTCCTTTAATTTTTTTATAGGACCAGCATAGTATTGAGGCATGTTTCACTAAACAGGTGGGCAGCATAGGAATCTTATGCCATTTATGCAGGATGTTCACATCAGTGGCAGTCATATAGGGTTGTGTTTAATCTTTGTATTCCATCCTTGTTCTGATTTTGGGTGTGGAGGTCTTGCTCCCATGAATGAACCTGACACAACTGTAAGCATTTATATATTGTTTTCATTGCACCTACGTGGAATTATTGCTGTAAAAATAACTCAAACTGAGATATTGAGCAAGTTGCATTTGATTTAACTATCAATACTGTGAAACAATGCAGTATATATATTTCAGCTTTTATTTATTCCTTATTGCCCCTTCTGAAGTATAAAACTCTTTCAATATTTTGTATACTGGATTAATGAGTAACTAACAGCTGTATTGTTTATTCCTATACTAATGGTGCTTATTGTGGAATTAATATTTTTCACCACTGCTGACTCACTTACAATGACCCCAAAATACTTTTCCAGACAAACTTTATTTGAAAAGCATTTGGTGTTTAATCAGGTAAAAATGCCTAACATATCTGAATGTCAGAGTATGACTTCATCAATAGTTGCTTTCTTCTTTTTCTTTAAACCCCATAGAGCTAAACTTAGAAAAAAGCAGGAAACAACTAATAAGATTATTCCAGATATAGTAAGAATTACTGTCCAAGTGCCATACTGGGCATGAGTGCTCCAAGGGTCCATTTGTGGATTACAAGCTACTTGCGCTATGTTGGATATATCTGAGTACAAGAACGATTTATCAACTGTGCGAACAGCCACATAGAAGAGTGTGACGTTAGCCAAACCTTCTGGCTTAAACACAAAAACTTCCTTGAAGCCAGCCAGCTGAGGTGTAAGGTTAGAAGTATTCACAGATGCAGCATTCCCAAATTTTTCTCTCAGTTCCAGGGGACTTTCACTTACTCTTACTTCATAAGCCGCAGCTGAAAAGACAAAGGGACTTTCAAATAATTCTGCTTGGCTTACTACTCAGACTGAAGAAACTGTGGTTTGAGGAAAACTGGTGAGCAAGAATTTAATTGGGTTACCTACAGAAAAGCAGCCTTGATCAAATAAATCAACAGAAAGTACAAGCAAACAAGAAATCTTTACCAAAAACCAGATGCAAAAGGAATACAGTCTGCCTTCAGTACTTGAAGGCAGCTAAGCTCCACCATCCTGAATGAGATGCAGAAAAGAAGGAGCCCATGTTCTTCAGGGCAGCTTGGTTTATCCTGCTCCTTTCTCATTTTGCACAAAACCAAGAACCTCAGAGGGAAAGCAGGTGGCACAGGAGAACCAATCTTTGGGGTTCATTTGCCTGCTGAATAGGTCACATGCCTCACCAGGTCAAAGTGAGGGGACCAAGAGTATCCCAATGCAAATGCTTCCACCTACTGAAGGCCCCTCCAGAAAACTCCATTATAAATCAATACCTTGGAATGAACCTATTCCAGAGTAATTGCTTGTTGCTCAGACAGCTGGGTAACAGCAGGAAGCAAGCACAGCAATGAAACCTGTCTGGTCACCATGCTTCTGCTTTCAGGCTCCACATGCATCCAGATATTCCAAAATCTAAATTTCTTAAAAGTGTGTGATCACCTCCCCACCCCTGTCCGTCTGCAGCAGCCATTTGGGGGCCCTGCAAATGTGTGCAGTGACCATCTCCAAGATGGCAGCTCCCAAGAACAATGTCCAGACAGGTAAATGAATATTGCTATAGTGAGGGAAAGTAGGTGGAGTCCTTTTTTCTGCTGTAATGATACCGTGGGATATTGCTCCAAAATCCTGGGGTTGTGTTAGGATTGCTACAAGTACAACTACCCTGTGGCAATCTCACCATAGCCCTAGGATATTAGCAGTATGCCCTGAGGTACATGAGCTGGCCAGAGAGGTTCTTGACCCTATGTCAGATTATTCTAATCAACAAATCTCTGGCCATACTCTCTTCAACAAATCCCTCAAGGTAGTTGCCCATATGGAGAGTTTTCCCTTCTGCTGAGTAATCAAGTACTTCCAGATATTAATGGGAAAATATAGAAAGAGGAGCTTTTATTCTCATTTTTCTTAAAAAAAAAAAAAGGAAAGAAACCAAGGGGTGGGGAGTAAAACCAAATGCAGAGGAGCAGCAAGGTATAAAAAGTAGAGTGCAACTGTTCAGCTGGTTAGCTGCTTACAACAACTCAAGCTGCATTCACACTCAAGTTTTAATCCAGATTCAGTCCACCTTCAGAGCAAGGAAGCACATCAGCAAATTGACCAATCATTTCTTTTCCACATTCTCTCTCCCAAAGGTGAATTTTCTGAGCTAGATAATGCCAAAAGAAAATAGCTTGTCACTTTGCTGATGGGTTCTCTCATTCTGAAAGTGGACTGAAGCTGGATTAAACCTTAGATATGATTGCAGCCCAAAAAAATGAGGCCTAAACTAAGGTGGACCTTTAATACAGCAGAAAGGGCCAACATCTCACTGTTATCTGTAACCATGCCAACCCTGCTGGTTCCCAAAATGTCCTGTGAATTGTGTTCACGTGTTTAATCATCTTGCTTAATGTCTTTCTATCAGATAGCTTCTCTCTTTCAATGGCACTTGATTTTAGGAATGTTTGGAATGGTATGAAGAAGGCACAAAAAACATTTTAAATCAGATCTTTTACAGCAGCTGAAATAGAACATCAAAGTGGCTCTCATCAAATAGAGTTTTATTTACATATACCAGTCTACGCAGATTTTGCTTGTAGGTTTTATGAGCACAGTTAAACTACTAACTACTAATGTATTTTCAAGGGTCAACAATACAGAAAATGAATAAACTGTGCACCTACCTTGCCCCTGATCAAAATCGTCCCCAGGTGCTGTCCACGTTAAAAGAATGCCATTCTCTTCTGATCTAGCATCAAGATCAACAATTTTGCAGGGTGGGAACACATCAGTATAAGAGCTTTCAGGTATTCCAGATACAGTGAAAGAGTTCCCTGAAACTATTCTACTGAATCCCTCTTGTCTCTTCTGTGCTTCTTTACTATTCATCAATGGTCTTGGTGGGTTCATCTGTATTGCACCTATGCCATATTAAGAAATGCATGAATACCTGCAGAACTGATGTTTAATGAACTCTCAAACAACTCCTCTCATTCAATCTTTTACGATTACAGTGATTGCTTTTAGACCTGAGGCCAATTCACACTTGGCCTTGTAGTGGATGATGTGGTAGCTTCTGGTAAGGAGCGTTCTGCACTTGCAGGCATTTTCAAGCCATAAACCCCTCCTGTCTTAACAGACACTACCCCAGTGACACTACCCAAAATTGTACACCACATGCATCCTAATCCCCATCTAATTCCTACCTTCCCTGGCCAGAGGAGTGATGATTCTCATCTCTGCTGGGGTCAGGGTTCTCTGAGGTGCACACATGCTGGCACCTCAGACGACCTCAATCATGACTGCATGTGTACAGAGCATCACCACTGCTGTGGCAATGGCCCATGTACAGTCACACCAGGCTCTGCAAAGAAGATGATGCTGCCCAGACACACACCTGGACCCACATAAGTCTCTGGGCATATAGGACCTGGTTTGGTGTGAACTAGCATTTCCAAGTGCAAATGCTAGTACACACTAATGGGAAATGCACTTTCCCCATCCAGCAGATGGGAAGCTAAGTCCAGAAACACTCATGTAAATAGTACTGTTCCCACATGCATACAGAATTTTAAAGACTCCAGATTTTGTTTAACTGGCAATGGATTGGAACCAATCCCAAGGGAAGGGAAACATTTGGCTAATCTTACTGCAAAGTCTACCAGTATCCTGGTCTAGGTGGCCATTTTGGCTGCCTAGATGAGGCTAGGCTCCATTCAGTACAAACAGAGTGGCCTGGCAGGGAATGGGGCCTCTTCTGTTCTGCTCAAGTGTAGAATGAGAGGCTCAGAATGAATCTGGGTCTTGTGTTGGACTGGTATATCAGCTGGTGTGAAATGACCCTTGTAGGAAAGGAGGAACATCACACTGTTGTGGATCTCAATCATATTGTCTGGAATGAGATTCTGATCTGAGTGCAAGTCTCATGAATGGTTTCTGCTGTAGTGATACCGTGGGATTCACATCCCAGGGTACTGATAGGAATGCATAGGTTCAATATGCAACAATCCAGAGTATCATGAATGCACTCTGCATGGGATTGCTCTTGAAGGCGATTTTGAAGCTGCAGCTGGTACAGAACAGAACACAGCAGAAACATGGCTGACTGAAACTGCTGGATGCATCATATACTAGTCCTAAAAGAGGCTATCAATTTGCAACTAAGACCAACTGAAGATGTTAACATTAACCTGTAAACTTCGTGAGCCTCAAATATCTAAAGGAACAGCTCCTCCCATAGAGACCTGCCCATGCCTTAAGATCTTCCAGGGAGATCCTCTTGGTAGAACTTCTGCTATTAAAAATGGTTGGGACACGTAAGAGCACCTGCTCAGTAATAGCCCCCCAATTATGAAATAGCGGCCGAATCCCCAAAAGACTTATTAGCCCCTCTCGGCTTCCTCTGCAGTCACTCTGTTATAGCTGACTTTAAAAGTCCCCTCCACTTCCAGAATAAGCGTCCCCCTGGCAGCCGCGATCTAAACGGACTTTCCATCCCCGTGGTAGCAGTTTTCTCTTTCCAGGCATTCCCCCCCCCGCCCCCTCTCTTGTTAAAAGGAAAAATCGCCGGATCTCCCTCTCTTGAAACTGCTTCCTGCCTCTAGCAAAGCAGATGAGCGCTCATTCTTAGTCACTTTCATTCACTTTCAGCAGTTACTTTCACTTTGTTCTCTGTTAGAAAAGGCTGCAGGATCGGGAGCGCGATCCTTCGCTCATTCTCTTTTAAGGCTTCCCTTGAAAACAATGTTACCATTCTGAGCAATTCTGGCTCTTTTTACAAAGGAAAGGAAGTGAACCTGCTGCATTTCTCAGATGTGTGAATGCTTTTTGGCTGTGTGTGCAGGCCAGCAATCCCCGCCCCTTTTGCCACGGAGCGTCCTCAAGGCAGATATAGCGAGCAAAACCCGCGAATCGCCGAAAGAGCGCTGAAACTCTTCTTTAAAGTGTACGTATTTTATCGCAGGTGTCTCACTTTCCTAAGCTCCCTAAGCGCCTTGTAAAGCCCAGAATGGGGACGCTCAGAGGCAAAAGGAGTGTCCTGGCACACTTTAAATTCCATGGGGACAGGGCTAGTGTAATTTCTGAGCTGTGTCATTTAAACATTTGGTGAAGACACACGTCTCTGCCTAAAACTTTAATAAACTTACAGAGCAGGATATAAATGAAAATAAAACAATATTTTTAAATATAAACTTGGCTGTTTTAAATGCTACATCACGAGAACACATTGTGAAAAGTTTCATGCAAATGAACTATCTGTGCAATTGGGTTTTCAGTTATACTTTTACTCATCACAACTACATATCAGGGTGGTTGACCCACATGGGCAAAGCAGAGAGTGAATCTCCATCCACAGTAGCACAAAGCTTGAATTCCCTACCTCCTTTCTTCTTCATGCCTCCTTCAATTCAGGTTTTGCCAATATGCACACAATCTGTTACATTCTGTGGTATTAAATTTTCACATGGGTTTGCGCGTAATAGCAGGCTCATAATGGCTGTGGTCGCACAAGTGTTTTAGGTTGACCTCAGGTCGTGTTACTCACATGATTTTTATTTAATTTATTTTCCAAGTCCGCCTACCCATTAGACCATCTTAACCTGGAGTCCTGTTTTTACAGGACTGACAAGGACTCTGTATAATGCCCATCCCAGCATTCCAGGCTGTCTTTGCTTCCTCTAACCATGAGCAGGGAGACAGGCTAAAGGAAGCTGAACTGTGCTGTGGTGGGTGGGCTCCAGTCTTTCTTTCAGTCAATCGGCACATGTGGAGTTTGTGAGGCACCTCCTCTCTCATTCAGTTTATGTGTATGATTCCTTTATCTAGCATTTTTACACAAATGTACTATTAATATTAGTTTAAAAATTAACCACACAGAGAAGGGAAACACATAAAAAAGGAAGGGGAGCATGGAGGTGGAGGAGCAGGCTTAAAAAAAGAGCTCCAAACACACACCCTCACCTCCCTTGAGTGACAGAATGGCATCCAATCAGAAAGGAGATAGATTCGACACAGCAAAAGCGGTGGAGAGCCAAGAGGTCCATGGAAGAGGCTCAGGCCAATCACATAGAAAGGTGTCAGCACTGCAGGCCAAGGTGAGGACAGCCTAGGGACAACCTATAATGTTCCAGGTGTGACCAGCACTGTATGACCTCAATTCGAATTAATGAATAGGCTGTCCTGTCTTAGACTTGTGTGACCAGGGCCAATGTCTCACCTGTTATTGGACCTCCCTATTTGACTTTTGTTACCATTTCGTTTTAGTTTCCTTATCTCCTAAAACCCAAGCTTCATCCAGAAATCACTTATTTCACATTATTGGATAATCCAGAATAAAGCACATCCACACACATTGTATTCTATATTATCCATGCTTTAATCCAGATTATCCAAATAATGCAGAATAAGTAAGTGAAGTCAGGATAAGGATTTACTGATCACATACTCTCCTTGTAGAAAATTTTGGGCCTGTTTGCACTTGGCTGTATTCTGGAATATATCTCAGGACAGGGATGTGTAGTTCCTATGCTAATTCAGACTCCAGCAGACCTCACCAGATACCTGCTGTAGCCTGAACTAGCATGTGGACAGCAAACCCCTAGTGCAAACAGGCCTGCAGTCTCACTGAAGATTTAATCCAGTGTGGGTGGTTCCTGCACAAGCACAAGAAAAAGAATACATTCTCAGAACCAGTTTGTTGGCTAAGATTTCTGTAGCTTACCATTTGTTACATAACCAGGAATATACATGGCATGGCTCCAGAGGATTCTGGGGGATGGATCAACCATCTTCTTATCTCTTTTAACCTGCACTTTTAAGCTGTATCTTCCATTTTGCACAAAAGAAAATAAGTATTTGGAATATACACCATCATTTTTTATACTATCTGCACCTGGAGCAGCAAGAGATCAAGACCCAAAGAAAGAGAAAAAATCAAGTGTGGCTATTATGTTAAAAAACAACTCTGACTGCCATCCATACTCTTCTCTGTTCAACAAACACAGCTCTCAGTCAAATTCAGTAATCTTTAGGTAAATTTGCACTTACCTTTCGTAGACCAGTCTTGTAGTCTGGAGCCAGTAGTCCAGACCTTGCTGAGACAGATGATGCAGAACAGGGCTATCCACACTGAAGTGTTTGCCTCCCTATCACTTTGTGTTCTTATATGTTTTTGGTGCCATGGCATAGAAGAAGAGTCCACTTCTGCATCAGTACATACCTTCTAATTTTGCATCCTCAAAGAAAGAATTGTGGAGTTTTTCCCCAATGGAAAACTGGTAGCTTGTAATTATGTTTATGTTCTCAGGAACACCCTGTGATCACCCTATTACTCTCTAGTACAAAAACCATATTGAAGGTTACACAGATTCATCTTAAGTGATCAGAAGTTCTTCCACTTTCTAGTTCCCATGCTCTTTTGCAAATAAAAAATATTACCCTTGCAACATGTAGCATTTATGACACTATACTGGATTCATTTCAGATTTGCTCACACAGATTTTCTACACTGGCCCTTAGTCAGGATCAGGAAGGGGACTATGGACCTCTCTTCCATTCATTAGTGAAGAATACAAGAAAACCCAAACACTACTAATACTCCGTATGTGCAGGATGCAGCAAGATCCAGGCAAGAAGGCTTGATCTGGATTGCTGGCAGACCTGATTAAAAAGGTTAATCAGCATACTAGCAGGCCTTGGCCTGGAACATGGTGGTGTGTGAATACCTCCATGTTTCTTACTAATGAGGGACCAATTTCAGCAACACACCACCAAAACGGGTTCTTGAGTGGCTCTAAGGCTAGTCTTTTGGAGCCTGGCCTTAAAGCTCTTTTGACCTTTGAAGCTCGTGCAGGGGCTGATCTAGACCACCATTGTCATGGAGACAATGCTGTTCCAGACCACACCTGACCATTGTCCAAACCAGGGGCCTTTCTGCACTTGGCCTTATTCTGGAATATATCCCAGAATAGGGACCTGCTATGTGCATGCTAACTGCAGACCATGGAAAGCCCCAGGCAAGGCCTGCCACAGCCTGCATTGGCTTGTGGGCAGCAGACCGCTATCCCAGGATATATTCCAGAATAAGGCCAAGTGCAGAAAGGGCACAGCAGGCCTCACTGGTCCAGACCCATTGGTTAAGATCATGGTTTTTCAGTACAGAAAGTTCCATTGTGAAAGACACATTATTTCACTGAAGGAAATAGAAACGAAAATACTAGATAATCAAAACACATTTTAGTCTAGAGTTCTGCAAAATTATACTACAGGATTTACCAACAAGAAAAAACTGTTGCTTTTCCCTAATGGTTTTAACTCTCTTCCTTTGACTGCAGCCTGACACAATGACACAGAAATTAAGGAATGAAAGCTTTACAGTAAAGTGAAGGCACCAATGTGTGCTAAAATTCCGAGTTCTCTTAAAAGTTGTTACCAGTACTGAGTGCCTACCCTTGATTTTGCTAAGCATCTACTCTAAAGTTCATGTTTTATCTGTAGTTACAGTTTTTGTATTTTTACTGTACTCTATGAAACTTGATTTCTCAAGTAGTTCCAATATAGGTATTAAAAAAAAATTGCTAAAACCACTTGTAGAGTGACTAAATAACTTAAAAATGATCTCCATTACCTGCACCATTGTCAAAAAGGTCCACAAATATTGGCTCTCCATTTTCTGGCTCAATTACAGCAGTCACATTTGCACCAAGAATAGGGGAAAAGCTTTGGCTAACTTCTGCGTACACAATCACTGGATTAGGGTAGGCAATTACATCCTTATTTGCATGGACTCTCACAGAAATCATAGAGGTATTCACTCCTATTCCCCGAGAGGTCACAGTCATCGTGAAAATGTCAGGGATCATATGAGTGTTAGCAAGGGTGTATGTCCAATCTCCAACCTGAAAAACAAATTTAAATATGCTTAAGGTTTTTCAGCCTACATCCTGTAAGTTGTTTGGCTTTTTCTAAAAAAGATAGGCTTTTTCATTTGTTTCAATTACCTCTGCTCTCCCTGGAATCTGCAGACGAGCTACATGCAAAATTGAATTAATATTAAATTCTCTAGTGGTATAGACCTTTCCTCTTGGGTCCTGGAGAGTGATCACTGGTTCTTTTCTCTGCCATGTTACAACAAAGAATGTGTCCCGTCCCACTGTATAGTCAAGTGCTGTTGTTCTGTTCAGCTGACTGTTGCCTTTCACTCTTTCAACTGCACTCTCAATCTGTCCAAAAACAGAATTATATGTTTTCATTTTCTCTAACATCCCATATCAATTTGAAGAAAATAATGACTCAGCAGACATATTAATATTACTGTTTTTGTTCTTGTTGCTATTTCACACTTCATACTTCTCCTAATACCAGAGCTCTTCTGTTGGACATAAAGGACAAATCCAGTAAAACTATTAATTAAATTATGTAAGCAAGACAAGTATTACCAGAGCAAGGATCTGCAAAAATTGCAGCATCAATATATAGCAGTTTAGTTGCCACTAGAATATTGGAAACATTAAGACATGTAACAGGTGCGCTATACAAGAGACCTAAGGCTGATATTTGCCCAGATATAAACTTATCTCAACTATTGTAAACATGATGTACATAAAAGTTTTGGTATAATGCTCACAGGATCTGCACAAGGATGGGTTTTTTTTTTTGCAATTGATTCATATCAAATTGAATGTACGAAAGTTCATATTCATTAGAATAGACCCCCTTCGAATGTGGTAGGATTCTATTCAATACAAATGGATTTGTACAAATTTGTACGAATATCCAATATGAATGCATACATATCTGATATGTATCCGATACGTATCCCATAGCATATCCGCTCTGAAAGAGTCAAATCCACTCTGAATCCACTCTGAATGTGCTCTCAATCCATACAGAATGCACTCTGGATCCATTGCAGATGTGACTGACACAGCTGCTTTCCTACCTCCCTGGTTCACAAACATTCCAAAGCATTGTATGAATGTTCCGAAGCATTCACAGGAATACAAATGTCAGTGCATGAATGTCGTAACATTGGATTCGTATAAAAATGTCCGTATTTATCCAAATTCATATGAATATTGAATGTTATGAATATTCATGCATATCCCTATTAAGCAATCTACTTCTTTTTCTCCACACAAAGAATATTGCTATTTCAGTAGCAGTACTCTTAATCAGCTAGTGTGGGGACACCATTGCCATACTTGACAGATCGAAGTCAGAGAGTGTCCCCTATAATCATGGCACACAGAGGCAAGTGTAGCCCCACCCCCCCATGTGAAGGGGGAGGGGGAGGGGGGAGAAGCTTGCATGGGTATCATTTTTGGGGCAGTCGAAGAGATGGAATGGTGGCCTCCTAGAAGGGGATTACCCGAAGGCAGGAAAACCCAAATAGAGGGAGAAGGGATTTGCCCGAATGCAGGAAAACCCAAATAGAGGGAGGAAAATCCAGGGGGAAAAGGCTTGGCATTTAAAGATGTAACCAAACGGGCTGGAATTCAGCCTGAAGAAGGATTAAAGTAAAGGTATAAACGTGGTCTCAGAGAGGAAGGAAAAGGCTGCCTCCCCCACCACAGAGTGAGCCTGGCTTTGATCTTAATGATGATCTTAAAGGTAGAGGAGGGTTGCCACCTGACTTTGGATCTGGCAGTAGAAGGGTTATCCTGCACAGGAAGTGGCCCTATGGAGCAGTTCTTGTGTTTCCAGTAAGTCCCCTCGAGCAGCAGTGGCAGCTGCAGAGTAACTGCTATGAAGCAAAAGAGGGTTTAATTGTTCTGCTGCTTAGGTGCCATAATATCACTTTTGGTGCCAGACAGGGAAAGAGCGCAGAATTCATGCAGACACCATGCTCTTCCTCTACATTTAATGTATAACGCATTCAAATTACTGTATCGGTCCAATGCAGATCTTACTGCTATCTCCTGTTTGTTTGTATTTCTATCCCACCCTATACCCGAAGGTCTCAGGGCGGGTTACAATATTATATTAATCTTAGACAGGTCCCTGCCCTCAGAGACAATATACAAAAGGAAAATGGTGTGGGAGGGAACAGAGAACAAAAGTGTCCTTGCAATGGTAAAATACTTTTTTTTCTTTTCTTTTTAAGCACTTCCAGGACCTAATCTAAAAAGCAAACTACTAAGAAAGGAAAAGAAATAAGGGCTTATAACTCAGAGGTTATGAGTTCCTGGCAGATATTATACTTTGCACTTTTCTGTCTTTATGAGCATAAATTCTTAATAGGAACAATCAGAAACTTTAAAGCTGGGGAACTTTGGACCAGAACAGGCCTTCTTCCACCATTCTGAGAAGGCTAAGTCTACAAACAGACCTCGGCAGCTTGGTGACTTGTATCTCCATGACCTCCTACAATGGTTGTGAGGATATCTGTTAAGGTATTTGAGTCTGGTCTGTCAGAGGCAAAAAATCGCAACCCTCCTGCAAGAAACAACAGAAGAAACAATAACTCCTCCGGTTAGCAAATCTGCCAGATTGCTAGTTTTGTTTTCTTAGCAAATATTTTTCTCTAATAACTGGACTATCTGGATCATGTTATCCACCTCTTTATATAGCTCAGTCAGAAATGTCACCTGTCATCCTCCCCAGTAGTTCCAGTTTTTCAGATGTGGATTGCCCCACAGCAATGGTATGAATTATGATCCCAGCATTGGCTACATCAGAGAAACATGAGTTTAATGTACTGTCATCTCCGCTAGTCAGCAAAATGATTTCAGAACCAGAAGTATTTCCATCATGGCTTTTAATTACCTGGGAGAAAGCAATTAAAAAGAATTAGGTATTAATATAAAATAAACTAGCATAATAAGATTATCACCCTTGTCCTCTGCTTGAGATGCCCATGTGCAGTTGGTGGGCCACTGTATGGGACAGGATGCTGGACCATGTATACAATCCAGCAGGGCTCCTCTTATGTTCTTATGAGTATTTAACAGCATTTCATTTCCAAGACGTTCAGAATTTAATATTAAATAAGTAAATGTGTTTTATGAATGCTGTGTCACTTTGGGAGTGCTAGTTTTTGTTTTAACAAAGTATACTGTTTTGTTTTGGGCCACATTAAATCATCTGGTCCATCAGGCCCACGGATAATTTTGACAAAGAATATTGAGAAAAAAATACCTCTATTTTCCGGTGTATAAGACTGGGTATATAAGATGATCCCCAACTTTTCCAGTTAAAATATTGAGTTTGGGATATACTTGCCGTATAAGAAGACCACCCCCAACTTTTGAGAAGATTTTCCTGGGTTAAAAAGTAGTCTTATATGCCAGAAAATACAGTACTTTGTTTCCTAAATATTCCTAGTCAAAATATAGGTGTATATCTGGCTACTTCCCAGGGACCTTGGATGGTATGGTGTAGTGTGGGGATGACCTACAAGTGGCACGAGAACCACAGGGCCAAACTGTACAAGGCACCCAGCCATTCCTCTGAGTGCGGGGCAAGGCAGGGCATGTGGCTTATAAGTGGTACAGAAAATACTAGACTAAGCTGCTGGCTGCTTTTCAACGTACCTGGTGTGAAGCCTGGTGTGAAATGCACCTTACAGGAGGCCCAAGGTCAAACGATGTGAGCCACACAGCTGCTTTGTGGGATCTTGAGCACAGTGCAGCATGCAGCCTGTGAGAAGTCTGTATTGTGCAGAGTTGAACCACACAAGCTGTTTAGGCCCTTTTTTATGGTGTCTTGCATGCTGCATGGACTACAGTGGCAAGCAGTGCAGGGGCAAGCCATGAAAGCCACATGTCTGGGTACAGGGCGGAGTGCATGGTCTGCAAGAATCACCCACAGCTGAGCTGCATAAACCACTCAACTACTTCTTCTTGTGCCCAGTGCCATGTGGTGTGTAGCATGGTGGTCAGCCTAAGAGAAGTGTGGCCAGTATAGGTCCAAGACAAAGAACCCACCAATCCAATCTTTGGGGTATCCAGAAGGGAGGTATTCCAGAACCTTAATCATTCTGGTTGCCCTTCTCTGCACCTTTGATAGATAATATCAAAAGCTGATGCAAGGCATCATGGATGCCTAATTACATACCTGATCCTTGATTCCCCTTGTCTCTTTGGCAACAGTACAGGGGGAATTGTGATGTCCCAATTCCTAATGTGCAGTAAGGGAAGAACCAACTTGAGTCTCAAAGCTAGAGTCATCTCAGCAAAGTGGTCTGCCTGCAGCTTTCTGGAACCCAAACATGCCACCGGCAGACATGTCTTGTAGACAAGTCTTGATGGGTTTAGAGTCAATTATCTCAAGGAAATTGAAGAAATGGAATGTTTCAGGGATTAAATCAGCTGTTTAGTTTTGGTGCCTACACTAATATGTTAATTTAGCAGCCCTCTTTGCCCAAGAAAGGAACACTATGAGTTCAAGTTTTTCTTCCTACTGGAGGTTGACTGGATTACATTGTCCTGTGACACAAACAACTAAACTTTGCCCTTGCATAAAGAGACATCAGTCACTGCTGGATCCATCCAGTCAAATTCCTATGGCTAGCTTTTATTTACCATGATGAGCAAAGGTCAAGAAGACATATGAGGAGGGAACTAACCTATGTAAGCAGTTTGTCCACATCATTGCCCTGCAATAATTAAAACCTGTCTACATTGCCCACTAGCCAACTGAAAACAACATCAATGACCTGAAAGTCCATCAGTCTGGGAACAATCACCTGGCATTCACCACCACCAGCAGCAGTGTTCCTCTAAACACTGAAGGTTAGAAGATTAGAAGCAATGATAGCCTCAAAATGTCTAACCCTCTTTCTCTTATCTTTACAATCTTTACATGGGACATACTAGAATGCAACAAAGAGTACAGTCAGCAGTAATATAGTTTATGACTGTCGTACTGTGTGCCAATTCTAATATCTCCTTGTTATTGCATATTTAAGAAATGGTACTGACCTCCACATACACACACATTTTGTTCAAGGTATCTGCCTAAAGGTGTATATGACAGTACAACTTAAAAAACACAAACTCAGATAAGAGAACAAATAGATCTAGAAGATTTCCTTTATCATCACCAGGTGAGATATGCCAAATACGTCAATTAAATAATGTTATTGTATTTAAGTCGGGTATTATACTGAAGAGGCATAAGGAAAGACCTTTGGATAAATTTTACACAATTTGCATTGTTATATAACATTGTTACATAAAGCTTTAAATGATTTGGGTGCAGAACATTGGAATGTTTGCTTTTAATTTCAAGCATAGTAACGCTTGAAAGATGCTCTAAAAAGTCCTCAGAGTATAGAATAGAGCAGAAATAGTAGGAACAGATGTAATGAAGTGGTAGAATTTTGTAAACAGAAATTCCCAAGATCAAATCCCAGTGTATATCTGGAAGAAAACAATGGCACAAGCAATTTTCAGCCAACATTCAATCCACATGCAGAGTGAGAGAACACATCAGCAAAGTGACTAGTCACTTCCTTTCCATGTTATCTAACCCAAAGAGGAATCTACTGGATTAGACAGTGAAAGTAAAAGTGTCACTTCTCTGACCTTTACTCTCACTCTTTGGCAATTTCTGCACAATTTCAACCACAGCACCTTCCTCCTTCACTTCACAGTGTCATCTCTTAAATCTGCATCACGCTGTCTGCACGCTGATGCCCTGGCTGCAGTGTGGGAAGCTCCAGATGCCCTCTGAAAGGCAAGAAAGACTTCCTCTTTCCCTCCAGCAGGCCTGGCTTGTGAGCCAGTTTGGTCTTGTGGTTAGAGTGCTGAATTCATATCTCATAGTCACTAGATTTGATTATGCACTTCTCCATACACGTGTCCATGAAGCAAGCTGGGTGACATTGCACTAGTCACAGCTCTCTTTCAAGTTCTCATAGTCCCACCAACATCACAGGGTGTCTGTTGCAGGGAGAAGAACAGAAAGTCTGTCAGCTGTTTTGAGTATCCGTAAATGGGTGAGAAATGTGGAGTATAAAAGTCAACTGGGCTGCCTTCAGGCATGGTGAATAAATCTGCAGTTAAAGGTAAAAGTGCAGCTTACCTGCTGCTCAGCGATGACTGGCCATCCCGACTCAATAAGCAGCTCCATAGCTTCCCATCAGAAGCTGCGAGAGCTGAGTAGGCATGTGCAGTCACATGAGTTGAGGCAACCAATCACATTTGAGCTGCTCTCCTACTCTCGTTGGTCTCTTCTTGCCGTTCTGCCCAGAAAATTCAAATTGTTTCTACTACGCAGTAAGTGTCCTTAGATCAGCATTAAGGTAAGTACGCAGTAGCAGTCGGCTAATGTGACGACCGACAATGCATTGATCATTGTGTATGACGCCCCAGTCGCATTTGCACATTCTGCTGCACAGTATAAACGAGTCGGGACCCAGCCCTGTTCTTCTTCTGTGTCTCAAAATTACAGCTGATGTTGCCATTGGGGCCAGGAGTGGGGAGCAAGCATCCACCCTTCAGTTATTATGGCAGTTATGGGGATTCCCTTGCTGCACATTGGCAGGTGGGGGAGAGAGTTTTGCTTGCTCTCAGGATTGAAGCAGGATTCCTGGCTTTAAATCTGAAGGCAGGGAGAGTTCAAAAACAATGCTCAGGGCTCTTCAAACCGCTCTGCTGCTAAAATACTATAAGGACCCTTACGGCAGCATAACAGAGAAAGAGCATGACATTCATGCAAATAATACACTCTCCTGCCGTACTGGAAGACGCAATAAATTTATAGTGTTACACAGATAGCGCACCTTTCCTGTGCATCCAAGGTGTCATAAGGACACAGTCAGATTCTAATCGAAAGTGGATCAGATGTAGATTAGAACCTAGACATAGCTGGACCCTATGCTGTCAAGGAAACAAATGGAACTGCCCCCAAAGTAACCAGGGACTGAGTTCCTCTCAACAGTATCTTTATCCTTTTCCCAATAACTCTAATTTACTGAGGTAATTACCAGCACATTCCTATGTTGACTCACAGGCTATGCCCTCTTACATTCAATTAAACTTACTCTGAGATGTACAGAACTACAACTTTAATAAAATTCAATAGGCAGAACATCTAATCTTTAGCTTATTTTAACTTTTTAAAACCTGTGGTTTTGTAATCTGGTTTCTGAAATATATTTTTTTAAATTCCAGTGTCCCTCACATAATGCAGAACTGTATTGTCTAAAAGTGTTCTATATAAATCAGGCCACTAAGAAGGGAGAAATTGATTTATACTGTGATTTGTTATAGTTATTATATTTAAATTGGCATTTCCGACGTCATTTCCTTCAGTAACAAGGCATCCATCTGCACTGGGTAGTTTTATGAAGATACAGCACTAGGTGTCTTGTGAAAATACTTTCAGGGTGTGTTCCCATACAAGACCATTTTCGGGATTGTCCAATCCCATGTAAATTTTTATTCCCAGACTTTGAGGATCATATTACTAAAATCTACAGGGAAAAATTCCTCGGAAAAACTGTTCCCAGTCCTGTTTTGGCACCCAGCCAACTCCCCCCACCCCCATGGGAATGCTATCAGACTATTCAGAGATGAGATCTGACTTTCAGGCTGTCCTCCCCATATCCTTCTGGCCAATGCCTGCTACCGATGGGTGGGATTTCACATCTGGGAAGGTCTACTCCCTTCCTTTCCCATCCCTACAATGCTAGAGTTCCGAAGATTTTTTTTTAAAAAAAAAAGCTTGGATCTTGGAACACAAATTTCCCCTTTCTGTGAATTCCACTGCAATTACAAGAGATACATTTGTAGAAACTAACAATTGTAGGGGGAAACTTTTTTTAGACCCACTAAAAACCACAAGCCTCTGTTCTCCTCCCACCCCTCACTAATTTGAAAGGAAGTGATCACTTTGCATTGTCTGTTCTTTCGCTCAGCTGATTCTGAGCGAAGCAGGTTTACAGGGTTTGGACAAGGGGCAGAGATGCTCTCTGGTGGGGATTTGGGTGGTATGAATGGGAATTGCAGTATTCAAATTCAGCCTGTGTTATCTATCATCAAGAAAATGGGAACAGCCAGAATGAGCATTCTGTCCTGAATCCAGATTAAAATAGTCCAATCCAGATTAAAATAATCAAGTGGGAATGCAATGTCAGTTCTCATACAAAAACTAAAATGTTCCTACAATCGGAGACATTGTAAAAGCAGCAAAAATAAATACCACTCACTTCCAGTGCCAGGTGTAACCCGTCACACACATTTGCTTCTTCGCCCATTGCTTCTTCTGGCAACTCTGAAACAAGCTGCCTCCGTACATCAGAACTGATTACTTGGTGGATCTGTGATTTAACTTCCCCTGTTTTACCAAAAGCAACAATCCCAATGTATGAATTGTCTTCCACAATTTGCAGCAGATACATTTCTATCGCCTGACGCATGTGGTTGAGTCGGTTGTTCTGTTCAAGATAAAATATCACATATTGTTCAGTTATTAAGAATTATGCACAGCAAAGTCAGGATACAGTACTCACTCAAGAATCTAAAAGAATCAACAGTCTAAAATTGTGTGTGGAGTGGTACAAAAAAGGGAAATGGAAAAAGAAAGCCTGAAATGACAAGATTGCATATTCTCTGGAAACTCTCTGGTATTTTGACATTTCCAGAGAAGAATTTTGCTTATGCATATGCCTTCTATTTGAGCAGCACTGAGATGGCTAATAACACACAGCATTACCTCTGCAAACTCTGGCTTAGCTGAAAATCTGGCAAAGTGCATATGAAATTGCATTGTTAGGAATTTCTCAAAGCAAGTCAAGTAACTACTCCCTTTATTTTGGTTTTTACTGCATTTGACTGGCTTCCTGAAGTCCTCAGAGGCTGTGGTCACACTTAAGGTTTAATCCAGTTTCAGTCCACTTTCAGAGTGAGAAAATGCATCAGCAAACTGACAAGCTGTTTTCTTTCAGTGTTAGAAAATTCACCTTTGTGATACATAATATGGAAAGAAAAGTACTGGTCACTTGGCTGATGTGTTCTCTCACTCTGAAGGTGGACTGAAGCTGGATTAAACCTTAGGGTGTGACCACAGCCAGAGTCGGTGTTGTAACTATCTCGCCAGATGTTCAGATAATCGGGCTATTATAGGAACTCCATGCTGCTGTTGGATTTCCTGTGACAGTGTGGCAACCAGCATTGTATCATAAAGGCCACAGTGCAATGCCGAGAATATTGTGCAGTTTTTCCTAATGTCTGGAGGTAGCCTAACTTGTAAACAGTGACTGTGACTGTAAGAAAAAGAAAGGTCTGGTAGCTCCTTAAAAACTAAGAGAGAAGTTGGGCATAAGCTTCTTTGCATTTGGCCCATAGGGGATTTTGAGGAACGCTCCCACATGGAGCATCCATACTGTGTGGAGCAGCTTCCATTCCAGGAGTGGCTCAGCACATGCTGGACCATCCCCCAGCCAGGTAGCTGTGGAGCACTACGTGGCTAGTACAGCCCGGCATGTATTGTTTGTACCTCTTCCATGCAAAGGGTGCATGGGGCCATGTAGTGAAGTCATAAGTGCATGACGCATCACCCAGTTGCCACACCTGTGACTGGTGTACATTGCCGTTACTGTGGCAAGGCAATCACACTTAACCTGCACTTACTGAAATGCCAGCTAAGTTTGGAATGGATTGGGCATTCCAAAGTGCGGATGCCCAATCCCACCTCTTCACCTGTTTCCACACTGAAAGAAGGTGGAAAAGCCTTAAGTCTACTTCATCAGATGTATGTGAGATGTAAGGTGATTGTTCTTAGTTGTGGAGGCTCCCTGTGAGTTGCAAAAGTCTGTATCACTGGCATTCTGTATCATGAGATCTGGGACAATGAGAGAAGAGAAGTTTTACAGTGTGCAGGTTTACATGCAAGGCCAATTTCTGACTTAGGTCCCTTGTAATTAATACTATGTTTTTCAGTGTACTTTTCAGTTAAAACAATTCAGTTTTACCTCATTCATCCTGCTAGAAAAATCCAAGACCAAACAAATCACCCTGTCTGAATTAGCCTGCAAGAGTGAAAATATAGGCGGCAAAGGGGTGCTGTTGAACATTGGAGGGGCACTGAATTTAAAGTCATCAGAGCTCATGATCACATCCCACGTGCTCTTATAGCTGCACATTCTGTTCTGGGCATTGGGAGCTTCAGTGTTATGGCTGCTTGCATCACAAAACTGAAACACCTACAAGCAGGAAAGAAAAAAAAAGATGCAGCAACATTATAGCATTATAATGGTTGTTTCAGGAATCTGGGCTTTGCATACCATACAATTTCCTCCCCACTTCTTCAGACAATCACCCCTCTCTCTAGCTTTTGACTCCAGGTTCAGATCTTAAGCCAATTCACACTTGGGGTAAGTTCCCATTTAGGGAATAAAACGGAATATACATCGAGATTTACATCGGGATTTGCATTGACATGTAAAGCGCGTTAAAAGGAAGCAAAGAGCATCTGGCGATCGGATTCAACCCCGATTTTCTGTCCCCACTCTAAACACTTAAAA
>MTQE01001134.1:48236971-48251915 GCA_014337955.1 Aspidoscelis marmoratus | reverse complement strand
CCCCGATTTTCTGTCCCCACTCTAAACACTTAAAACGCTTCCAAAAATGGTTTGGGGAAAGTGATTCTTTCCCCTCCTCTCCCCATTGCCCAGGGCAAATGGCAGCAGCGGCAACTCAAGCCCCGTTCGCCCGCTCACCTCCACAGCCACCATCCCCAGCAGGGGTTCCCTCTGAAAAAAGCACCCTGGCTCTGCTGCCACTGCCGCCTGCGCACACACAGCCTTAAACATTCGCACATCTCCCAGAACCTGCAGCAGCTCTATTTTATATTGTTTTATTTGCTCCTAAACAGCCTGCCTTTAATGTGGTTTTACTTTTTTATGACAAAATGTGCATGTCCTTTCAGTTGTACCTGGCTTGTACAACTCCTATAAGCAACTGTAAAAGCCAGTTGGCTGGAAAATGGTCATTAATGCTAGGAGGTAAATGCCATGTGAAGCTCGTAAGTCATGCAGTAAGTTCTGCAGAAGAATAAATATACTTCTAGGGTTCCACTTGTATGTCTCGGTCAACAGCTATGCCTGCTGATTGCCCTGTCTCATCAGGCAGCATGGGTGCGTGAGACAAGTCACAACTTTTGTTGCCTCTCAGTTGACAACAACTGATTAGCCTGCTCACCTCAGGAATTAAAAGCAGCTCTGGGTATTTCTGCACTGGCCAGCACACTAGACCAACAAGCGTACAAGGAAATATACACGTTGCATATGGGTCAGGCATGTGGAAGGGAGGCTCCTAGTACACTTGTAGGTCCAGTATACTGGCCAGTGTAGAATTGCCCTCTACTTCAGTTGTCTTACTAAAACAAGGTTTGATAATACTTACAACACAGCTGTATAGGGAAGGCTTTTAATCTCCTTAATTCTACTTACTGAAGATAGACTTTGCATGTACATTATGGATGATGATACATTTTGGTGTTTATTCAGTATAAAAGCACAACCTTCCTTTAAAAGTCCTGTTCCCTGATCAATGACACAGTTGCCGTGGGTGCAGGATTCCTTCTCACAGACATAAATGCCAGCAAGATCAGATGAACATCTAGAAGGGCAAAGATGAAAAACAGAACAGATACTTCGCAGGTCTAAAGAATGCTTGAGTTCATCAATGGAGAAGAAAATTGATGTCTAAAACCTTTATAGAACCATAAAGCATGTTACTGCTGGAGAAAATAAGTATCTAATTTTATATGCATACAAAATGAACAAACAAGGTACCTTGTTGCTTTAACTTGATTTTGTCCTGTTATATAGAAAGGTTTTTCATTATCATATTCATCATATACTCCCCAGTGAAGATGAGCCCACTCATGTACAAACAGCCTGCCTGTATGAAGCAAGAAAATTATATTAGGTTCAACATAATTCAAAGTGCAAAATGCTAAAGCATATTAGAACACTTCCTCTGATTGATTCCTTGGTCTGGACTTGAAAGTAAGGATATGTGCAAACTTAATTCTTGCAATTCAGTTTGAGCTGAACTGCAAAAACAACGAACTGGTTCTATTTGAACCTCAGACCAGTTCATTCCTTTATGATGGTTTTAAAGGCCCTTTAGGTGGGGCAAAACCACTGTTGAATTTGTTCAATATAGAAGCAGTTTGGCCCAGATCAGGGTAGTTTGTGACTTTATATTCAGATCTCACTAGGGGATTTTGATCAAATTAAAATAATTCCAACCTCCTCAGTTCTTGTCAAATACATTGTAAAAAGAGCCAGTTCGGCATGTACCTACTTGAAAGGAGTTAAGTCCTTGAACTTTTGTCCATGTGGACAAAAAAATACCAGCCTTGAATTACATCAGCTATCCAACAGGCATCTACACAAAGTGATTGTTGCAATTCAGACCTTTCAGTGTAGGGAGGGATAAAAATGTAAATAAACAAATAATTAAAATGCCCAGATTACTGAACTGAGCCAAACTCCCCAAACTGGAACTCTGCAGTTTGCAGTCAAGCTGTTATGTATCTGGCTCAGCCACTATCTGCGCTTACAGCTCCTGCTAATTCCAGATCACGGAGGCGTGCCATCTGCACACCTCTGTGATCAGTCTGAGAAGGAAAGAGAACCTGGCTCCTGTTTTTTCCCAGCTCCACCTGGACCTTCCCTGCCAATCCCTCTTGCAGACATCTTCTATGGCTGGACGGTAAGAAAAACCCGTCCTTCCTCCCTTCCCACCCAACACTTCTATCTAGCCTAGGACCAGAGTGTAGGTTAGGGACCTGATACTGCTTTCCTTTCCCAACTTCCTTCTGGACTCTAAACCTTGCCTAGCAGCCTATCCTATCTGAATGCCTGTGCCAGAGACTTTTACTTTTGACAGTTGTCCTTCTGTCTGCCTATGACCACCGCACGTCACCAAGTTTCCTCCTGGTGAAATTTAGTTAGTGTTGCTCTGCATGGCATTTCCCTCTGTTTTTATGCCATTTTACTTGCCTTTTATTTTGTATTATTAATAAAACATTTTCCTGTTGAGGAAAATAGACTCTGAAGTTTCTCTCCTTGCTGTCTTATACTTCTAAGCACCAAAACTGGTCTAGCATTTTAAAAAAACCTCTAAGAAGAAGATCCCAACACGAGAGACATCCTGACGAGCGATATTCCCCAAGGCACGTGTCAAGACCTCTACTAGCAATACTTCCATGCGAAGATACAAGACACAAAAACTTCAGTAAGAATACATTGAGAAATATGAATGTCATATATTAATTCATATCTGTTCTACTCATATCTTTACTATTATTTTAAAATACTATTTTTGAAAAAATGCCAAACAGAAAATAGAATGAGAAAATGATTTCATTTTACCATGTGAGCCATAGATTTCAAAGAAGGCATTATTGATTAAGAAATCAGGGGTGAGATGTATGTATTTCCCCTTTTCTCCACACCCTCCATATTGCAGTGTATATGGATCATGTCCATGTTTCCAGTAAGGTGAGGCAATAATGACATCTGCCTAAAATCAAAGACTTCATTTAATTAATGAGTTGCAAACAAACATTTCTTAAATCACAATAATATTCCATTCCCCTCATTATTACGTTTCTGCATCTAGATTTCACAGTAATATTAATAGACATATCATTTTACACAAAGGTGATCCATAGATAAAGCAAGAAGGAGCCATGCATGACTTCCTTCCTCCTTCTAACAAGACACATGGTCACAGTGGTCCAATAAGCCCCTCTTAAAAATGCTCAGATTTCCTACTTTATACTTATCAGCCTTTTAATTGGATATTAAAAACATTAAGAACAACACAGTGCACTAGATGCAAACATAACATTAATAGTCATATTATTACTACACATAAGGTTGCCTTTCAATCAGTTCCTAGTATTAAAATTAATTTTAGCATCAAGTGAAATAAAATTTGACATCATTCTCTAGATAAGTTGGTAGGAGTACCACCTCCACCTTTTCCTCCTAAAAATCAGCGGTAGGTTCAACTTTTACTTGGACTAGTGGGGTTAATTTGTCATTAGCACCCCTTAGCTGATGGCCATATAGGATTTAGATGAGACAGGATCCCTGGCCTTCTGAGAACAACCTCCTTCATATATCTCATTTTGAATAATAAGTGGTAGAGTCACTGCTTGCAAAGCTGCTGAACACAAGACTGTTTGTTACATTTTCATCAACAACCAACTCCTGGGGCTTGGAATGTACTCTAAAAGATATCCCTTTTAAAGTATATATTTTTGAAGTATCAATATTTGCATGGTAGGAGTTGCTACTTTCAAGAGTCACTGATTTTGAATTTGATTGATTGTAGAAGGCCATAGCTAGTTTCGTTGCAGGTTCAATACCTAACATTTCCAGGTGGACAGCTAAAAAGTCACTACCAAGCAATAAAGACAATGTTGTGCCAGAGACGTCATAGATCTTTGTATAAGGCAGCTTTCAGTGTCCTTACGTGTTGCTTAAAATGAAATATCATTTGTGGATCATATATTTTTGTAGCCTACTGGAAGATTGGTGAGGATCAAATAGTGATGTGTATTCAATATATGTCCATAGATCCACAATCTTTTAGATATTCTGATTATGCTTTTTAAGGGTCGATATTGCTTTAGATTCTGATTTGGTTGGTGCACCTGGATGGACAGAATGATGTAACGCTCTCTGACCTTAGGCAAGAATAGCTGCATAATTGCTTTTGGCAAATTGCATAGCTTTCCTTGGCATGGTTTTCTTATTGGTGGTTGGCACGTGGATAATGCCCCTTTGACCCTGAATAAAGTGCATCTCCATACTTGGCAAGAAAGTGAACAGAGATAAGAGGGAAACACTAATTAGACCTAAGATAAAGGGAAGGGCAACCACGCAAGGAAAAAGGCCATCTATAAAACTGGGTTCTGAGATCAGCCATCTTGGACATCAGCCTGAACCATCCAGAAGCTCCCATGCATCATGACCAAGGATGCACTTGGCATTCTTCCTAAGGGTCCTCATTTGGCAAAAGGGCACAGGGCTGTATGTATCCTTTCAGAGAAGTGAGAAATATCAAGGGAGTCAATATAGATTAGATATTAGAAAAAGCTTCCTGACAGTGAGGGCAATCAGTCAATGGAATAGGTTGTCACAGGAAGTAGCGAGCTCTCCTTCACTGGGGATCTTAAAGGGAAAATATGACTTATTTCTATCTAGACAACTGGATTGTATTACTGCACAGGCATACCTGAATCCTCACCTTTATGTATTGCTCTTGCTTTGGCTTTTCATAACCATTGGTCTTCCAAGTTGCAGGTATTAAGATTTTGACACTCCCAAAATAAGCTCTTCCTTGAGTAGCATTGAACAAATAAAAAGAAGCCTCTGTAATCATTTCCTAATAAAAGAAGGCCATAACAAGAAAGTATATTGACAAGAATCAACAATTGATGCAAAGCAAATAATCATACATTATTCCAGATCTAGCCAATTGAGAGTAGAATGATATGAAAGAGGAAAATGAAGACTGGAATCTAATATGTAATTTATGCAAATGCAGGATTGCTTAAATTTAATTTCTCTTCAATGCATTCAGCATGCAAGCCTGGTTAAACTGTTTTATATCTCATCCACAGCTCTGTGGTAAAATGCCCTATTTTACGTCTTAGGATACATTGTCATATAAGATGCACCTGTAATTTGGCGAGGAATATTTAGGAAAAATAATTAAAAATAGGAAGCATGGTCTTATAAGGCAAAAAATACAGTATATGGGAAGCAAACATGGGGCTTTTCTGCAAGGGCCCTTATTCTGAACTGTATCCTGAACTCGAGGCCTGCCATCCACATGCTAGTGCAGACAATAGCACACCCCAAGCAAGGCCTGCCATAGTCTCCACTAGCATGTGGATGGCAGATGCCTATCCTGAGATATAATCCAGAATAAAGCCCAGTGCAGAAAAGGCTATGGTCTGGCTTACTGACCATTTGGGCAGTGTCCGCACATATGCCACAAAAATAGGTCCTAAGGGGCTCTGAGGCCAGAAACATTCATAGTCATATCTGTGAAAACTGCACATGAACACAGCCTCATTTCCCCCTCATTCCTGAACAGTTCTGAGGGGATCTTGAAAATGGGCAGTGGTCCCTCCACAAATGATGATATCAACTTTTGATGCCTCCCCTGCCCCCCTAAATTGCTTCAAACTTTTTTGCCAAAAAACCTTGGAAACTGTCATGGTTTCCTGGGGCAGCTCATAACAAAGTGGTACATAAACATATACCCACAGAGCCATACAATAAGAGGAAAACCCTGAGAAAAAAAGCAAGTGCAGAACAAATAACTACAAACTCAAGGAATTCAGGAGAAAAGCCAAGAAACTGCTTATCAGCAAATTACTTCCCTTCAGCCTGTTATTTCTTTAATGCCCAAAATCTCTCCAAAGTGATTCACACATTCTTGAAACAATCCTGCCCTCGCTATGCCTGTTTCAATAACTCAATAAAGAGACAGAAGGTACAGCCTTCCTTCTTCAAGGTGCATGGAAATTTTGCCTCAGAATAACCTGTGAACTCAGGAGCAATTTTAGCAAGGTACGATTGAAAAAAGTAAATTACACAGAACTTGTCTGGGCAGTTATAATCACTGCAAGTGTTGGACCAAGTTATAAACATTTGGCTTCCTCTGTATGTGCAGCTATGCCTTAAATTCGCTACCTTAAGAACATTCATGCATCATTATATCCATATATTCGATGTTCCCTACCAGGTAATCTTCAGTTTTCAAACCAAAGGTGGTGGTGGTTTTATAAATGGTGAATTAAAAACTTTTATAAATGGTGAATTGTTTTGTTTTTGTTTTTTAAGATGAAGAGTGTGGGTTTAAGAGTATTGTTTAGGTTGTAGCAAATATTTATGGTCAGAAGTAATTCAACAAGTTCAAATTCCCAAACATCTGTTGAGTGTTTGCTAGCCGTACAACCCAAGAGTTAATTCACTGTATGGAAAGTTAAACCACAAGTCTAAGCCGAGCCCCATTTGCTGTACGTTAACTGGCAAGAGGGCAGGGCTTCCAAGAATTCTGAACCTCTGGTTGCTGTCATTAAAATGTACATTGCACACCCTGCAGGGTATTCTGAGAATTCATCTAGGAGAAAAACAAGAGGTTAATAATAGACAAGAACACTAGTCATTACATCTGGCAGGCTGTGCAACCAACACATAGTAATTTAATAATCAGATAAGTTTTGGTGTTGAAGATAAACATTCTGTGAGCAATATTAGCATTCTGTTCTCCAAAGAAGAGTAGTCTAGAAACATCAGATGTGGCAGCCTTATCGAAGTCAAATGTTCTATTCAATAATCATCATTTTATATAAATGATGCAGGTCCTCCCTAGATCCAGAAGATTTAAACAACTATCACCAGTGGCTAACATATCACTAGTATTGGAGACAGTCATGGAAGTTCAAATGCAGGCATGCTTGGAAGAAGCTGATTATCTAGACCCATTTCAATCTGGCTTCAGGACTGCTAATGGCACAAAACCAACCTTGATTGCCCTGGTTATTGACTTTTTCTGGGAGAGAGAAAAAGGAAGTGCAACCCTATTGGTTCCCCTGGATCTCTCAGCAGCTTTTGATACCACTGACCATGGTATCCTTCTGAAAAGGGTACAGAGTTCAGGATTTGGTGTGGAAGCACAGTATCACAGTGGTTCTACTCCTATCTCCAAGGCCAGAAAGTAGTTGTGGGAGATTCTTGCTCAGCATCCTGGAAACTCACCTGTGGGATCCCTCAGGGGTCCCTCTTCTCTTCCATACTCTTTAATATCTATATGTAGCCACTGGGAGAGATAATCAGATGTGCCATCTGAATCAGGAGAGCTAGTTGAAATGCTTGACAAGTGCCTGGAAACAGTAATGGGGTAGGTGAGGACTAATGAATTGAAGCTGTATCCGGACAAATTGGAAGTGCTGTGTTAAGCAGATTTGAGTCCATGATGTTGGGAGGCTTCCAGGCCTTGATTGGGCTATAATGCATGGGAAGGGGGATGCTTTTGGAGTCTGTACTGACACTTGAAGCTCAGGTATAATGGTGGCCAAGAGTCCCTATTTCCAGCTGGAGTCCATTCTGAAGAGTAATCAATCCAGATCAGACTATTGTAATGGACTCTATATGGGGCTGCCATTGAAGACTGTTCAGAAGCTGCAGCTAATTGGAATGACTGCACTAAATAAGGCCCTAAATAGCCTGAACCCCAAATATCTAAAGGATGCCTTCTCCCAGATTGACTTGCCCTTGTCTTAAAATCTGCAGGGGATGCCCTGAAGCTAAAGAAGTGGGTACCCAGGATAGGGCCTGCTTAATGGTGGTCTCCAGACTATGGAATAGTCTCTCTCCTGAGGTCTACCACAGCATCTTACGTGTTTAGGAAAGCAGTGAAGCCACACCTTTTTACTCTGGCCTTTGGCTAAGGAAACAGATCCCCCCTCCCAATTTCAGGCGCTGCTACTATTTTTAGTATAATCATTTTACATCTTGTTTTTATTGCTGTGACCCACCCTGAAATCTTTGGGTATAAACTGGGAATAAATAAATCCCATACTGACACACCCTGACCTCTCCGCAGTTTTTGACACCATTGCCCATATGTTGCTAGATCAGCTTTGGGACTGAGGCTCTTTTTGCACTGGACCTTTTCTGCACTGGACCTTATTCTGGATTGTATTCCAGAATAGAGACCTGCTAGCCACATGTTAGTGCAGACTACCGCAGGCCTCAGGCTACTCCAGAAGATAGCAATGGGGAAACACTGCAACAATGTCAGAGCTTGTGTAGAATTTCCCTTGGATCTATTCTTTCTGCTTCTTTATGAAGGCGGTAAAAAAAGAGTTGTTTTTTCTACCCACTTTTCTTACCCATTTAAGGGGACTCAAAGCAGCTGACAAAGCTTTCAGTTCTTCTCCCCACCACAGAATACCCTGTGAGGTGGGTGGGGCTGTGAGAGCTCAGAAGAGAGCTGTGACTAGCCCAAGGTCACCCAGGTGGCATCACGGGGAAGTGTGAAGTCAAACCAGGTATTCCCAGCTAAGAGTCTGGCTTCCTAACCACTAGACCAAACTGGCTCAAAGTGGTTATCAAGAGATTTGGAATTCAGGTACTTGGTTGTTGCCTAAAGACAATAATGTGATGGATGTGGACCAGTAAATTAAACTTTAATCTAGATAGATGGAGGGAGGGTGTGTCACAGTGTCTTAAATCCTGATTCTGTTCTGAAAAAGAACAAGTATGTGGTCTGGAAGTATTGCTGGATTCACTGTTGTCACTTGAAAGTTGGGAGTACTTATCTCCATCTGGTTTGCTACTTTGGCCTTTCCTGAGTCCTCTCTGCACTAGGCTTTACTCTAGATTAGATCCCAGAATAGAGATGTGCTATCTACATGCTGATGAAGACTATGTTAGGGCCCACCTGGGGCCCACCACATACTGCACTAGTAAGCGAATGGCAGCTCCCTATTCTGAGACATAATCTGAAATAAGGCTCAGTGCAAAAAGGGCCCTGAATAGGAACAACTTGATCATGGTGATCCACACTCTTATAGCATCAATATTATTACATGAAGCTACCCTTTGAAGATTATCTGGAAACTGGAACCACTGCCAAATGAAGCTCAACTGCTGATGGGAGTTTTCGGCTGGACACACTTCATGCCAGTCTTGAAATATCTAAACTGGTTATCAATTTGCTACCATGCTTGATTCAAGACCTTCACAAATCTTAAATGGCTTGGGCTCTGAATATCTGAAGGAACATTTTATCCCATATGGCTCCTCTCATTTATTAAGATCACTAAGGGAGCAATTTTTTGGAGTTCCATCACCCTCAGAAGTTCAAAGGATAGAGGTACATGAAAAGGCCTTTACAGCAGGTCTTCACCCAGGTATTTGATGTTTATGTCCTTCCTAAAGTTATCCAGTTAAAGGTGGGAATGTCTAGTACTGTGTTAATTATGTTTTACGTTTTATAGATTTTAATGAAGCATTAATGTTTTTATACACTTTTATTGACTGCTGTGACCAGCCCTCGGAGAGAAATAT
This sequence comes from Aspidoscelis marmoratus, assembly GCA_014337955.1. Lineage (NCBI taxonomy): Eukaryota > Metazoa > Chordata > Lepidosauria > Squamata > Teiidae > Aspidoscelis > Aspidoscelis marmoratus. Next base: position 48,242,381 of record MTQE01001134.1, on the reverse strand, counting down.
CTGCACTATTACACTACTCCAGGACTGTGTTCACATTTAAAGTTTAATCTAGGTTCAGTCTACTTTCAGGATGAAACAATGCATCAGCAGAGTGACAAGCTGTTTTCAGTGTTAAATAACTCAGAAAATTCACTTTTGGGATTGATAATAATATTACTGGTCACTTTGTCGATGCATTCTCTCGCTCCAAAGGTGGACTCAAGCTGGACTAAACCTTAGATACGATCACAGCCCTGCTTTCTAGAATGGAAGCATCCCTCTGTCATGAGGAACCTGCAAAAAATAATGTATGTTATATTCAGAGGAAAGCCCCGCTGGACTCAAAGGTGCCTGCCCAGATCTCAGGAAAACAAGATCAAGACGGACTGTTGCACACTAAAATTCAACCTCAGGTGATATACAAGGCAGCGCACGGCTGAATTCACTATGAAACATTTCATATTAAATTTTAATAATGTAACATACAGCAAAAGAAACTGCCAGGCACTTCCTATCAATCTTGAATTGCAACGATATGCAAATACAGTATATGCGCAGGTGGAAAAGTCCTGCTGAAGAATACAGGGCAGCAGAAGCGCGACAGTTTCTAAATCAACTCACACTCCCCCAGCCAGGCGCTTATTTACCTTAATACCGGAGAGGATTTTCGCATCTTCAGGCACGGAAGGGTTAATGGCTACCAGCAGCCCGTGGTAAGCATCGCCCCGCAATGAGACGGCGGCGCCGCCCCCGACGGCAAACTCTAGGAGCGCGAGGCTCAACGCGAAGGTCGCCCCCTCGGTCGCTTTTCGCGCCATCATGCTGACACCTGACCTCCACCACATACACCCCAACAGGACGGCAGGCGATGGAGGCAATCCCTTCACAGTCCTTGTTGATCTGTGGCCACCAAACAAAAGGAAGAGCAGGATTTAATAAAGTTCTGCAAAAATAAAGAATTTTTTAAAAAAGAATTCAAACATCCCTAAGAATTTCCAGGGACGGGGCTGCCTCTCTGATGATGCCACCCAACGCCCTTGTGATGTTCCTCACCCCATTCCATCCTAAAAGCTCAGCGGGAGCCGCCACGTGACTGGTTCCTCCTGCCTTATCCTTGACAAAATGTGTAGGCCATTAGTAAAGAGAAGTAGAGGTGTCCGGGCATGTTCGCGCTACGGAACCCTACGGGTGGAGCGAGAAATGCTCTCTCGTGACTCCTTTAGACTCAGTATTCAAGGACAGGCATTCCCAGCTCGCAGTTCTTACCAAATAGTTTCCTGACGATCAGATGAGGACTATTTAAAACAAAAAACAGCGTTTAGAATAGTCCTTCCTCGGGTGCTTTCCTTTGATCATACTTTAACTATGTATCAATTCTCCCTGCACTTCTCTGTGCCAGCCAGGTGTGAGGAACATTTGTTTTACCCCAGCCATTTAGGGTGTTTACCCACTGTCAATAGAAGTACCCATTAAGTACCCATTGATGAGTACTTAATGGGTACTTCTAGTGACAGTGGAAAAACACCCTTAATGTTCCCTTATGTACCCCCCTAATCATTCTGTGACTAATTCACACAGTATTTTTCTCAAGACTTCCATGTGCGCCCCACAGCATGCGTGCACACACACGGAAGAAAGCCCTGTTGGAGGCAACTTCTAGATTTTAAAGCACATATAGTGCTGTTATCAGAGGATGAAAAAGGAAGAGTGCTTGGAAAACCTCATCTCCACTTCCATTATTCAGTCGACAAAGATACCAAAGGCATGTTTCTCCCCGCATGCCACAGCCTCTTGTTTTGGCTCTGGACCAAAAAGGCAAAGATGGGTCCCCATTGTCACCCCAGCTATTTGTTACAAGCAAACACAATAAATCACTGTTGCCAACATTTGGCACAGACAGTTTTCAGTAAGGAAAAAGGCGTAAACTGATTGCCACTGGTGATTTACCATGAACTGTTGGGCACACCCAGAAGCCTTAAGATCCAGCAAGTCCTATCTTGAGCTGAATACTGAAGATAAGATGAGTAATCTCTGCTGTTGTAATGGCAGCTTTCTTCTTAACTACCAAAATATGCTGGATCTGGCCACAGCCCATCTAGTCCAGCATCCTGTCCCACACAGTGGCCCACTAATTGCTTCTGGGCATCTCAAACAGAAGACAAGGGCAAAACCCTCACCTGCTCTTGAATCCCAGCAAATCCCATCCTGCCTTTCTCCCCAGGGTGTGCTAGTAGCCACTGATACCCATAAGAACATGTTGTATAAGAATTAATAGACCATTGTAGTGAACTAAATCTCTGCTGTTTGAGGGAGGGGAGGAAAAGAGGGTGGGATGGAATAAATATTGAAATCATGTTCTTGGATAAATATGTTTCAGTTTGTTTATTGTATTACATATACACAAAACTAATAAAGAAAATGTAAAAAGCACACAGGAAGTAACTTTATGACAATGACAGTAGTAAAACAAATGGCCATAGTAAACCACAAACATCAACAATAAAGTTGAGCCAAATTAAACAGAACACAACCATTTGGTTTGCAGCTATTAGTGGATCCTAATATTCATGAATTTCGACAGCTGGTTTTACCCCCCCCCCCACCACCACTTGCTGACTCCAGTGATCAGCTGTTTGGCAGCACCTAATGAATGAATATATAAGCTTGTGCCCTTTCTTGAGTCAAAAAGGGTGCATCTCCATGGTCTCTTTTTGCTTCCCTCTTGTGTCGGATTTTAAAAATGAGTGTTGTAATTCATAATAAAGTGTCCCCATGTAGTTTGGGGCAACATGGATTTAAAATGTACTTTCCTGTCTCCATGCAAGCCGCTTTTTGTGAGCCCACATCCTTTTCTCCCCACCCGCTGCAGTGATGACAGGCAAAACCCTCAATTGAACCACCAGAACACAACACCGATCATTTCTTTATTTGGCTGCCAAGAGTTAAAAGCAATCACAACTGAAAGCAGCCCACTCTCTCCATAGCTAATGCTTGCAACATAGTTACAAGCATAAGTGAAAGCAGGCTCCCTTAGCTGTCAAATTCAGCTGCCTGCATTCAGGTAATGCCAACTGATTAGGGCACAAGCAGACCTGCAAAGTGAAACTTTGTTTCACTTTGGAGGCTGCATTATTAGGAGGGGGAGAGAGAGATTTGCTTGTTGAGAAACAATGTTCCTGGTAAGGATAATGATAATTAGTATCACCTTTCCCTGTTAGCAAGCACAAAATATCTCTCTCCCCCTCTGAAGTGAAACAATGTGACAGTTTGGAGCTCAGCTTGTGCACTGAAAGAGCTGAATGCAGCTGATTCTGACAGCCAGTTCTTCTGCAGGGATCAAAAATGCCTAAAAATTCAGTGGAATATGGGAGAAGATGTGGAGAAAGCATCTCCATGTTCCCAGGAAAATCCACAGTTTCCCCCTAAGTCAGATGTAGTCTTGTTTAAACGGGAGGGTTTCTGCTGCGGATTTTCCTCCTTTACACCCAATGTAGCCCGGAGTAAAGCTTTGCATGGAGACGCTCAGAGGCAAAACAAGCCTAAATCCAGAGTATTTTTGGCATGTACACAGACCCAAAGACTGAGGAATGCACTACTTTTCATGCCACAGCAATGAAGTACAATGTGTGAAGAAAGAACCATGTTTTTCCAGGAAAGAAAGCCTTGAGAGATTTGAAACTACAACAGTATGCAACAGAAGTCCTCATTTATTACATAGCTTTTCAATGGGAATCCCAATAAAAGCCACATTTTAGTAATATTGCATACTTCTGACCAAGTTACAACTGTATATATGATTGCTTGAAAAAAAGTTCAGTGAAATCTAGAAGGGTTACTTTTGAATGGATGTATACAGACTCGGCATGTCAATGCACTAATCAACATCAAAGTGCAAAGATTGCATGATGTCACCACTGTTGATGTTCTGCTGAGAGCTGCAAAATATTAATGAATATTCTTATCTAAAGTTTCTTGTAAGTTGTAAGCAAGAGGCATATTTCTGACCTTCTTCCTGCTTGTATTTCCCAGAGTTAGGCCATTTCCCAAAAGAAAGTATGCAAATTGCAATAAATACTAGAATCCCTCTAATTTTTGACAATTAAATAATCTGGAGGATATTAGTTTTTTTTCAATTACCATTTAATGTTGAAAACTTAGGTACAAAAGACAAACTACATTTGTCTTTTTTGTTTTAAGTAAGCTTTCTTAAACCACAGTGCAATCCATGTTTGCTTATTTCTTTCAAGAATAGCCTCTTACTTAAACAAGAAGTTCACTCATATTCCAGAAAGGCCATCTTGTTCTCATCTGTGTAGGCACAGCAAATATAAGCTACGTTTATGAAGACAACATGTCATAACTTGGCTGGATCAGAACTACTGGGCCACAGAGATTTTGCCATTGAGGAGCACGTAACTGTTGAAAAACATCTAGGGTGTTTTCCCACTGTCACTAGAAGCACCCATTAAGTACCCATTAATGGGTACAAAAATGCCATTATGTACCCATTAATGGGTATGTAATGGATACATAAGAACATAAGAGAAGCCTTGCTGGATCAGGCCACAGCCCATCTAGTCCAGCATCCTGTCGCACACAGTGGCCCACCAAATGCTCATGGGCATCTCAAGCAGAGACAAGGACAAACCTTCTCCTGCTCTTGAGTCCCAGCTGATTGCCTTAGAAGTGCCCCAGTTCCTCCCCCCCCCAGCCTGAAAGATGCACCTAGGCATTCGTTCTAGTAGCCATTGATACATCTGTCATCCATAAATTTGTCTAACCCTACCTTAAAGCCATCTAGACTGGTAGCTGTCACCACCTGTTCCAGCAGCACATTCCATAAGCCCATGACCCTCTGGGTGAAGAAATTCTTCCCCCTGTACTTTTAGTGACAGTGGAAAAACACCCCTAGCAAGAGCAGAGACAAGCTGGATACAACTACTTGAAGCCTCCTCTGGTCTGCAATATTAAGAATGGACTATTGATCCAGGATAACTACAGGTCCAAGTTACAAGGACTACAGGTTCTATATGTGATTTTAAATTTGATTGTATAAAACATTTTGGACTTTTATAGTTATATATTTTCATATACAATAACTCCTAAAACTTATCTGTATATATTGTGTTCCTTGTGTTTTGGGAAATTTTAGACTTTTTATTGCATTTGGCACAGCAAATAAAACCATACCATATTTTTACTTCTTTTCATGCATTACTGTTCTCCATAAGTGTTTACAGAATTTATTGTACTAACAGTTCACTAAATCCTCTAAAATCTTTTCATAATTTTGCATTTGTCATTAGAGTTCTGTTAGTATTGTAAAACTCCACAGTCATCTTCCTTAAACATATTTAATAAAGCAAAAAATTGAGTCTCACAAAAAAAACCCCTTCTTTAGGGTTTCTCTAATATTCTACTCCAGAAGTCT
>MTQE01001134.1:48191635-48229099 GCA_014337955.1 Aspidoscelis marmoratus | reverse complement strand
TGGTGTGTCACCTGTGACATGCGTGTCATAGGTTGGCCATCACTGGGCTAGCTCCAGATCCTGCCCAGAAGTCACACAAACAAGTGATATTCTGGAGTAAAGCCCCTCTGGAATAATCACTAGTTTACTAGAAAGTGCAGGGCTGGCATTGTCTTTGCTTAGTGTATCCAGATGGTTTGATGGCATGAAATACGTGGATGTGCACAATTGCCACCACTGTGCATGCACAGCTGACTTTTTTAGGTTCTGCACATGCACAGTGGCCACATTCAAGGTGGCTGCTCTTTGCAACAGTATCTGTAACGGTAAGATATATAAGATACAGGGTTACCGCATTCAGAGTCAGGGGCTGTGCTCACACCTAGGGTTTAATCCAGCATCCGTCCACCTTCAGAGTGAGAGAGAACCTCAGCAAAATGATCAGTAATTTTCTTTCCACATTAAGGAAAGGTGAATTTTCTGAAAGAAAGCAGCTTGTCATTTTGCTGATGTATTCTCCCACTCTGAAAGTGGACTGAAGCTGGATTAAACCTTAAGTGTGACCACAACCAGGGTTTATCAAAATAGGATATATCACATTTTCACCTCGATATCTGGAGGCTATGTTGGGGTTGCCACAGATACATTTGGCAATTCCAAGATAGCCAAGACATAACGGTATTATATATCCCCCATCTGGATGCGGCCTTACACTTTGTTTGATTTAATGAAAGAACTTCCAAGTGTGTGTACAAATTAAGCTCTTTGGATACGGTCCAGACATTCTGATTATAAGAACTTAAATTTTAGATCTGATATTTTTGTAACAGATTTAAATGATGCCTAAATCATATTGAATTCTAATATGGTGTTGGCTTTCAAGGAAAAATTGCAGTTGAAATTAGACAGCTACAGTGAAGAGAGTAACATTACTTGTTACTTTTATTTTTGAGAGACTTGCTGTAAAACAAGGTATTCAAGAAAAAGAAGAAATGTAAACTGCAGTCATCCCTTGTGCAATGCTTTGTTTTGAGTCTTTCAGATTACGTGTGTATTAAACCCGTAATTGCCACTCATGGAAGATCAGGAACTGGAGGAATCTAAGGAGCCCAGTATAAGTCAGTAGCACTTTCAGACTGGAGATCCAGTTTTCCTGTGTGGGCCGATACATCGCCAGTCTGAGTCTTCTTTTGGTAGACTTTTTTCGATCGCTCAAGTTTCCTCTTTTGTTCCAAGCCCTTTTTGTTTGTCTGATTAGAAAGCAACAAATCGGTTCATCCCCAGATGGATCCTTTGGTATCCTTTCCTCACATTTTAAACATCCATGTCATTGGGAGGTGGACACACTCCTAATACAGTAGTTACAGAAATTGTTTTTTGAATGCTGTAGCATTTTAAAAGCTCAAATGCAGAGTTCAGAAAGCCCTTTAGAATGACAGATATATCATACAAGAAGGGATCTTGAACCTCCCTATTTATAAGAGGAGAAGGTTTCTGTTTCCTTGGGTTTCTGATTTTCTCCTTTTCCTTTCTCCAGTCCAATCTAGAATGTTATCAGGGAGTAAGAGGAGCTGAGAATGTTATTTTTCATGAAGGTGTTCTTGCAGTTAAGTGGATTCTAGCTCTAGACCAATAGTGGGTTGTTTGTATGTGAACATATCTCTCCAGATAGTCACTGACCACTGTTTTTTTGGCAGAAGGTTTTGTTTTTTAAATGCTCCTGTTGTGCCTTCTCTGATACTTTTTTTTTGCCTAATCTTCTCATTGTTCATGGTTCTGTATCCTGTGGTATTTCTAAAAAGGAACACACTCTTCCCTTGTAACATAAGAACATAAGAGGAGCACTGCTGAATCAGGCCACAGCTCATCTAGTCTAGTATCCTGTTTCACAGAGTGGCCCTCAATTGCTTCTGGGAATTCTAAAGCAGAAGACAAAGGCAGAACCTTAACCTGATCATAAGTCCCTGCAAATGGCCTTTAGAGGCATCTTGCCTGTCTTTCCAGACTGGAGGAAGTACCAAGACATCCATTATTGTAGCCCAACAAACCACAATCCTCTGCATTTTAATGAATAATGGAAAACCTTTTCTGTGACCCAGTTTGGTCTAATTAGGGAGCCAGACTTTTATCTGGGAATACTGGGTTTGATTCTGCCCTCCCCCGTGAAGCCAGCTGGGTGACCTTGGGCTAGTCACAGCTCTCTTCTGAGCTCTCACAGCCCCACCCACCTCACAGGGTGTTCTGTTGTGGGGAGAATAAAAGAAAGCTTTGTCAGCCGCTTTGAGTCCCCTTCAATGGGTGAGAAAAGCGGAGTAGAAAAGCCAACTCTTCTTCTGTAGTTATTATCTTGCTTCTGGGGTCTATAATGAGGAAGCAAAGAATTAAATATGTTGCTTGAAGCTTCTTGGAGGAAAGGTAGAATATAAGTAATCTTTTCATAAGGCGTTTTCAATAAAGAAAATCTATAGTAGAATGATAAGTAAGATGTGGTCTTCCAGAGATGGTTGCACTGAGGTCTTCTCCAGACTGGAAGAATATGGCACCATTATAGCACTGCTGTAGGGGGGTTGCCACCTATAAACCACCATAGCCTCACTATATCCCTCCAAAAATGCTCTAAAAACAATTGTTGGAAAGTCCAACATTGATGGCAGGTTTTTCAGCAATAACGTGTTTACTTACCTTATGGATGGAGCTGCCATCATCACTCCATCTGCCATGCATGTGTGGTGTGGAAGCAGAAACATATGCCTGGAGATATACAGTTGTGGTGATATGTGCTTCCAAACAGTGCTGGCCAAACAGCTGGAATTGCATGTCGCTAAAATGTAGAAAGTTAGTGCAGTGGCCAGCACTGTTTAATAAGCAATAATGGCAGACAGACGATATTCTGCATTATCACTTGCTAATAATATATCTGGTCACTGTCTAGAGGTGGCCTCAGTTTCTTATTCCTAGCTAGTATGATCAGTGGTCAGGTAAGACTGGAAATGTAGTTGAGTTGCTTCTAATGGGGCATGGGTTCCTAATCCCTTCTTGATGACTTCAAATTGGAAATTGGAGTTGCAGATTACTTTGTATAATTGTAACTTTGTGGGTAGTTAGTTACTGAGAGTTCTGACTAGATCAATATACAACAGAAACTATTTGGGATAATCTTGTTTTAAGAGTCTGCAATTGTACAGTAGTTCTTCATAATACAAACACAACAGTTGTAACATAGTAATCTCTCATTGTTTAAGCTACTGATGTAAGAAATTGCCCTTACAGGAGATGTACAAGTTCCTACTTATTTTTCACTAAACTGTTAGATTTTCATTTATAAGAAGTGGGAAACTCCGTATGAGAATTTTTACTGTATAATTTTCATAGAACAAATAAAGCTCATTTAACAAAGGATAGCTGCATTGCATTTTTATCTGCTTATTTCATCATATTGTATTCATAAATTGTTTTAAATAATATCTTGTGAACAAGTAAACTTATTTTCAGCAAATTAAAAGAATGTCAATTTATTTAACAGTATTTTGTTATATTAGTAAAGCAACTCAGAGCTCAAGTACAAGAAGTTCTTAAGGAAACTCATGGGCTCTCTAAACCAGCAACTTAAAATTGAATATGTTCATTGAAAGTGCAGTTGTTTAACACATGATACTTAATAAAAAACAAATTCAGATCTGAGTATGCTTACTTTGCCAGAAGGAAGAAGAAACATCATTATCTAGCTTGTATGGACAGAACAATGATCCAGCCCATTACCACAAACAAGGAGAGCATTTTTCCTCCAGCAATTGTGAGGTAAGCTACTGAAAGATTTGATTTTGTTACTGTAATACTTATGAGTGCTCAGTCATAGCCCTTCAAACATTCCTAACCTACAGCTTCCAGCATTCAGCTCTTAACATTCAGTTCCAACCATTATGGAATATTCATAGTTCTACTTCAGAAACAAAGATACAAGTTGAGCACCTCAGATTCCTCAATTCTTTATAAAAATCGCCTTATAGAATGTAGGTATAAAAGAAGAAAACTATAGCTTTAAAAATGTTTTTTTTTCCTGATTTGCTGTCCAAGGAGATTGAACCAAAGCAGGCTTTCAGGGGGTGATCAAACAAATTTAGTAGATAAGTCAAGGGACATTGTTGGGTTATTTGCTTTGAACAGTTTAATCCAACATCATGCCATTTATGGCTTTTGAAATAAGTTTCAATGATGCTCTGTGCTATATAAAAGAATTGTTTTGGGGATAACAAAAGATCAGGAATGCAGCTTTTTTGGGGTCTGTCAACATTCCTTTGTTGTATTTTTCTGTAGTGTCTTGATTTTGCTGTATCTTAATGAATTTATTTATTAATTTAGAATATTTATATCCCGCCTCATATCCTAAGATCTCTGGGTGTCTTACAATAAAAACAGATATGCAGCAAAACATTAAATACATACCCCATTAAAGAGTATTAAATAGCACAGTTAAAAAGTTAAAAGTTAGAATTAAGATTAAAACAGTGCTTGAGTTAGTGAATTACTGTGTTATTTCCTGGATTTTAAATTTCTGATCTGACATAAATTTGCCCTGAACATGCATTTAAAATATAGCGAAGAATTGCTTTTTTGTTGAATGTGCATTTATGTTATATTAACCATATTTTTAGGAACCAAGACTTATGTCATACCTTACTTCAGGGGAGGCAGAAATCCTTTTTTCAGTTATTCAGTCCTGTGATTTGGGTTATAACAAGGATCATCTAGGGACAGAGACATCCAGCCAACTTGGAAAGTATTTGAAAGAGGAAGCAAGCAGTTCAGATAAGCATGTAAGAAATATGAGAAATAAGTTTTTCAAAGCAAAATTTGGCTTTTGTTAATTAATAGCCAAGTGGCCATTTTCACTGAAAATATAGCAAGGAGAATTCTGTGTTGCAATCCAATTATCATCTTACCAGTATAGTATAATATCTGCATGCTGATAGCTCAGCTTCACATCTTGGTGCAATTAGAAGCACCTAACCACTAGTATATATATTCCTTCTGTCACTCACATGGTTCTCAGAAGATCTGGAAGAGCTGAACTTCTCCGTGGTAGCTAACATAACTTTTTGGACAAGGTATTGAAGAGAGTATTGCTGGCATGCTTGGAGGAAGTTGGTGGTTCTGCTGGATCTCTCAGTGATTGATGCCATTGATCATGATATCATTTTGGAAAGGCTATGCAGTTTGAGAGTTGAAGGCACTGCATTTCAGTAGTTCTGTGTCTTCCTCCAAGGTTCATATCAGAGTGGTTTTGGGAAATTGCTTGATGCCTAGGGAACTGACCCGTAAGATCCCTGACCTCAAGGACTGATCTATCTTCCATGCTCTTTAATTGCTATATGAGGCTGCTGGGAGAGGTCATCAGCAGCTGGGATGAGATGCCATTAATATATAGATGATATCCAGCTCTCTCTGTTCCATCTGAATCAAGAGAGTTAGGCACTCCTCTCTTGCTGCTTAGAGACAATAGTGGACTAGATGAGGGGCCAGTAAGTTGAAACTGAGTCCAGACAAGCTGGGAATGCTGTGTGTCATTGGGTTTTCAATGTGTGGAATAGGGCAATGACCTTTTTTCAAAGGAATTGTTCTGCCCTGGAAGGGAAGATTTGAAATTTCGGGATGTATCTGGGTTCTCCACAGTTGGCCAGGAGTGCCTGCCTCCAGTTATGACTTGTTCGTCAGCTATGGGTCTCTCTGGGCAGAGATAGTTTAGCCATAGTAATCCATGCCCTGGTAACTTCCTTGCTGGACTATTGTAATGCACTCTATGAGCTGATGCAGAATGCAACAGTGAGACTGCTGACTAGGACTGCTGGCTGGAAGCATACCATGCTGGTCCTAAACTAATTATTTTGGCTGTCAATTTGCTACCGAGCCTAATTCAAGATATTAAGATTAACCTATAAGGTCCTAAATGGCTTGTGTCCCAGATATCTAAAGGAATGCCTCCTTCTATATAGACTTGCCTATGCCTTCATATGTGCCAGTGAGGCCCGTTTAGCTCTGTCACCATGCTCAGATATTAGAGGGATGGAGAGATGAGAGAACCTTCTTGGTGATAGCCATCCATTATGAAATAACCTTCTCTCTGAGGTATATCAGGTACCACCACTGTATACCTTTAGATGCCTAGTAAAGATGCGTCTTGTTACCATAGTCTTTGGCTGAAGGAACAGATTTCCCAGCCATTTCGGATGTTCTGCTAGTTTTAATGTGCATATTTTTTGTTTCTTTTTAAATTTCGTATATTGTAACCCAGCATGAAGCCTCTGCATGTAAGGTGGGACAGAAATATAAAATTAAGGGCAACTGGCTAACATGCCTATCCAGTATCTTGGGTTTCAGTTCAGGATCATGTGTGTTGGGTTTTTGTGCAAATATTTAGGCTGATGTTGAAAAGATTTCTTATAAGTAGAAAATTTGAAAACCACTAATGCCATTTTAGCAATTTTTTCATCAAAAGAAACATTCTTCCAACAGCTGTGTCAGTGTTTGTGAAGTCATAGCATAGCATCATGAAAGCAACATCACGCTTTTTGAGGAGTGAAATTCTAAGCCTTCAGCTTTTGTTTTAAGAAGAAACATACACTCAGAATCCTTTTGAAGTGCTTGAATGCTTTCCTGAAGTGTATAACATTAATGCAGAGCTCCTTTCTCTGTGTGAGTGCAAAGAGAAAGTGAACAAAAAATATCTTGTAAGGTTTCAGGAAACTTAGAAAAGGAACACTGGCATTCCTACAGCAGACTTGTGGATAAACACCGCACCAGGATGAAAGACTTGTTGCCATTCCTTAAGGGATCTGAGGATAGTTCCTTTGAAGAAAGCCAGAGGGAAGACGAAAGGAAAAGGTATGCTTTCATTTGAACTGTAGGATGTGGTTGGATATTTCTTTTCTACAGCATTCTTCACTGATCTGGAGTCCTGTGACTTATGTAATACAGTTTCTGTGCCAAGGTTTGGCAACAGTTTGGGCATTCAAATTTGTGTCATTAATATGACATGCATACAGCTCAGGGGCAGCTGTCCCTTCTAACATCATCTCCCTTCACACCTCTCCACTCTCAGATGGTGCCAGTTCTATGCCCGCAGTCCCTCTCCAGGCCATTCTCCCTCTTTCAGATTTCCCTGCCCATTTTAGTTGCTTCCCTTGCACTACAACATGCCATTTTCCAGGACCCTAACCGTCATGTAATAAGGATTTAAAATGCAGATAGGTTGTTTCCCAATTATAAATTTACAAATGCTTCCTTTGTATAAAAGCATTATGCAGAATCATGACAATTGATTCAGTGAACAGTAAGATGTCTCTTTAAATCACTTGATTAAAAGGAATTGTTTGCTTGTAAAAAATTCATTGTAGAAGAATCGGTATATTTTCTGTAGTGTTTTAAAAGATCCTTGCAACCTAAAAAGTGTGTTAGTGCAACTGGCATGTTTGGTATATAAAACACAATTCATTAATATGAGTTCATGGATTAGTCAGATGACCATATCAGTTTTCAAAATATTAAATAAATTATAAATAAATATAAATTATAAACGTTCAAGGTATTAAACAAAGGTACATATAAAAATTAGTAACTTGTAGTGCTTGTATGTCATTCTGATTAAATAATATGAAATTTTGTAATGATGTAATTGTTTTGTATACACATTCTAGCAATCTGATCTATAACTTCACATTATACGAATACAATATGGATGTAAGCTATTTATCATGCACAGGCATTGTTCAGATTTTTTGCTTTTTAAAAACTAGGTATCTTTTAATGTGAAAAGTTGTACTAGGTGCTGTATCGATTTGGATCTATCCGTTTTAATGAAGGAAATCACCTTCGAAACAATTCTGGTCCTGAATACATAAAGAAATGCAGGCAGTCTTAACATTTAAGATTGAAACTCAATATTTCTCCTAGGACTAATTAAGAAAAACCTAAATGAATGGATGGTGTTGTTAATTCAGTATATGGTAACTGCTGCCAGAAATACATATGCTCAAAAATGGGAATCTGTTTATATCCCTTCAATAGAAGATTGGGCAATTAAGATGTTGGAATTTGCTGAAGTGGATAAATTAACTCATTTGATAAGAGGCTGTTTGGTGGGAAAAAATATAAAAAACCGTCAATCTTTTATTTATCTACAGCAGCAAGAAAATTAATTGCAGGTTTCATGGATTAAAAAGAAAGAAAAAAAGAAAAGGAGGGGGAGGAAATTCATAGGAAGCAGATTACTAGAGTAACCATAAAACAAGGCGACTGGGAACTGTCAATATAATTAAGGGGTTAAAATTGTATAATTTTAGTGCTATTCTATAGTATAGATTTTAAATTCAACAAAATAATAAAATTAACAATCTTTACTGTTCAACTTGGAGCTAATAACATCTTATCCTTTTGCTAGGTTGGTGGAAGAAGCTGTTAATGATGAAATTGCTTTTCGGAAGAAGCTCTATGAAGCAGAGCTCGCAATTGGTTCAGCAGAATTGTTTTTGCCATTGTTTAAAGAAACTCTTGATAGAATTTCAAAAGTAAGTTGTACTAACAACCACTGAATTTGCTATATTATTCATAATATACTTTGTGGTTTGAATTCTAAGAAAGGCAAAAGTTTTGCTGTGAAGCCCAGCTTTCCTGCCTTCTTCCCTATTAGGTTCCCTGTAGTTCCCTGTGCCATGTAAATCTCCCTGCCATGCAGCTTTTGCTTTTATTTCCACTGGTTGCTAAATTAGAGGATGTTGTCCAGCATAGGCTCATGTCAAAATATTCAATCCCTCGTACACACCTTCACAGACTTTTCGCTAGACCAGAAGTTCCCAACCTACCCAGGATCTGCTTAGCAGTAAGATGACAAATGGCTTATCAGAAGGATAGGGGGACGTATTTAAACATTTAAGCTAAATGATAACACAACTATTGGTTTCTGAAGTTAACAGTGATCCTACTAATAGTTGATTGAACGAATATGTTATCCTTCTATAATGATGGGAATCTTTACAACAAAATAGTTGTAATTTTCTGTGTTTAAATGATAAAAAAGCTTGCTTTTAAAGTTTCCACGTTGCCCATGTCATATGGTTTTTGCAGAATGTTTTAATATTTTGTATTTAATATTTTTGTCAGGCTTGTTACGTTTCTACAACAGATATGGTAAAGATTTCTATACAAGATGATTTACTGGTAAAGGAGCTAGAGGCTCTCAAAAATATGAAAGAACTATTACAGCAGCTACTTAGAACAAGCAAGGAAAGAGAAGTAAGGATGTACCCAAATGTACCATGAGTATTTTTTTATTTGTCTTAAAATTGGATTTATAGAGAAAAATAACCTTCAAAGAAAACAGGCAAGAAAATGTCAGTCTTTATCTGTACCTTTGTTTTTTCTTATCCCAGTCAATTATAAGCTCACTTATAATTTCTGTGGTGTTTTGGTCGTATGACTACTTGGCATGACAAAAGAGCAGTGGACCCACTTGTTTTAACACAACAGTTGTCGCTTCTCTCTCCACCAAGAAACATACAGTCAAATATCTTCTGATTCAGATGGGTCCAATGGTGGCTTCACTGAACACTAAAGTTTTGCAGCAGATCTTTCAGTGAACTACTAGTATAACTCATTATTTCATTTAATGAAATAATATTTTTTAAAAAACTTAGAATATGAAAAATATAAGAGGGAAACAATATGTCTTCTTAAAATAAGAAAGAAAACCATCTGTGAATGGACTACTCTGGTTTACTACAAGTCTTGTGGACTGCATTCCTCATCATCCGTACAACTACCTTGCTGACTGGGGCTGATAAAAGCTGGATTCTAAAATGCTCACTGATGAAAGCTGGAATAGAATTTTGTAGGTCTTATTAAAATTAATTTTGTACTGTGTTCTTTCCTTTTGTTCCTTTTAAAAATATATTTAGAATTTGTGAATCAGAGAACCATTTTTGGACTTTTTAGACATGAGACTTGAAATTAAAATTGCAGCAAGTAGAGGGCACAGTCCAGATCTTTCTATGCTAGGGAGTCTGTTTCATCCCAACTCTTCCTCTTCTTCCCTTTCCCATTCTTAGGTAGTTGGGCTTTAACCTCGACAACTCCCATGAT
Organism: Aspidoscelis marmoratus; assembly: GCA_014337955.1. NCBI lineage: Eukaryota > Metazoa > Chordata > Lepidosauria > Squamata > Teiidae > Aspidoscelis > Aspidoscelis marmoratus. Next base: position 48,218,989 of record MTQE01001134.1, on the reverse strand, counting down.
GGTCTACACCACTACCTTCACCAGGAGAAGTAATAATGCTGCACTCTAAATTGCTGCTAGGATTTGTGATATAATTAGATACATTGAATTCATTTTGTTTGTTTTTTTAAATCTGGGTTTATAGATTATTGGCGAACAGATTGAAGATTCAATACAGAAATTAACTGAAAGAGAAACAGAAGTTGCAGTAAGCTTTTAAAATAAATATTTTTGAAACCTGACGTGATTCTTTGTAACAAAGGGCGCATCCCCATGCATGTTTTGGTCCAAATCAAAATTGGGTTCAGCAAGGGTCGTCCCATGCACTTTTGATTTGGTCCGATTTCTGCGGAACAAATCACCCAAACCCATACCAAACCCATGCCAAATTTGGTACCCGAAAAAGCAAGTCTCGTCATGGTTTGGTGTCCTGGCACACATTGCTTTGTGAACCGAGACTGCACATGGGGACAAACCTGGGCTATTTGGAGAGGAGATTGGCGCTCATGTCAGTGGGAAGTGGGGTTTCATGTCCTGTGCTTTCTGTTCCTGCCCTGTGCATTGGAGATCGCAATTGCTGAGATTTTTTGAGAATAAATTATGTTAAAGCTGAAATGATGAGAGGGGGTCAAATGGCCTTCGCTGCCCCACGAAACTCTTGTTGTACAAGTATTCCACCCCCCCTTCCCTGATCACCAAGGCAGGCAGGATAATGGCTTGATTTTTCTCCCTTTTACACGGCAAAAATTCCACCCCCGTTTCCTGATTGCCAAGGTGAGCATAATAATGCCTTGATTTTCCACTTCCTGGGTGCTCAACCACTCAACTGCCGCCAAACCTCGTAATGGCTCTGTTTCTTAAAAATTTATTATTTTTCCTGTTTGGTCCCGCTAAAGGGGAGATGCGGTATTTGCAGTGTGTGTCACAGGGGTGGGGTGACGTCAGTCTGGCTTCCAGTGAGGGGAGAGGGGGCGGAGAGGAGATGGCACTGCTCCCCTATGCCGGGGTTTGGTGTGGTTTGCATGGGGATGGCTGAATCCGCACCCAGCCCGCATTGCCGGGAATGGGATTGGGATGGGCAACATCCGTTCCCGGACCCATGCCTGGTCACATGCATGCCCAATCAGAGCCAAACGGCTTGCATGGGGATGCAGCCAAAGTCTCAATCAGTTTGTTTTTCTCTTTTACAGATGACTTTTTAAATCACTTATACTGTGAGCTAGTCTGTACAAACAGTGGTGTTTTGAAATTCTTGTTTTGAACTTCTTATAATTGTGGATCTGTCATAAAACCTGATATCCTCCACTCAGATTTTCACTTGGGTTCTTAAAGATCCAACTCCCATTCCTTTAGCACTCAGGTGATCCTTTAGCACTCAGGTGATTATAGGTCCTGAAGGACCCATTCAGTCCAGATTTCCCTAGAACTGGTGGAAACAAATGAGGCTCTAATGGGGTCTGCAGTGGAAATGGGGTCTTTCTGTTCTTAGCCTAATGGGTCCTTAATGGTTACTTAATGGGTACTTAGTGCTAGTGGAAAAAAACCCAATGTCTGTGGTCACACTCGAGGTTTAATCCAGCTTCAGTATACTTTCAGAATGAGAGAATACATCAACAAACTGACAAGCGGTTTTCTTTCATTGTTAAATAATTCAGAAAATTCAACTTTGGGATAGATAATGTATAAAAAAATACTGGTCACGTTGCTGATGTATTATACCACTCTGAAGCAGACTGAAGCTGGATTAAACCTTAGGTGTGACTACAGCCCAAGTTTAGCCTTGTAACCTCCTCTGAGTGCATCACTAACAACTGCTTTCTTCTCACCTTTATTCAAATATTATATTACTTTTGAAGACATGTCAGTTATGATGGTCTCAACATAAAATAAACCCTAATATTAAATGAAACTTATATTCTATATTTATGCTTATACGCTTTTCTACCGTTATTCTTTTCCCTTCCTCTAGTATTTTTTTTTTAAATATGTTTCTCTTTCTCTCTTTTGAAGGTTCTTAGAAACGATGTTGTACAGAAAGAGAAATATATTTTAGAGCTTTCTTTGCTTCTTCAAGAAGAAAAAGTAAGTTAACTTTCCCTTTGTACAGATACATTTTATCTTTGATTTCAGCAGCTGTGATTGTAGTAGGTTACATGCCTGATAAAAGCATTTTTGATGCCCTGCCATTTCTGATTTGATTTTGGCTGGTTATAGCTGAACTTCTTTATTTCTTAATCTTTTCCCTGAGGGTTTTGCCAAACCAGGTTTACATAAATCCAAATCATTACAAACTCTTCATGTTTGGAATGTTTGCTCTTGAGCCACACCACTTAAATTTTGGATATCCACCCAATAGTGAAGAAACTGGAGATACTCAAAGCAATTGAACCATTCAGTTCAATTCCCACCTTCTCTGCTTTCAGTCACTGCCATCTGCTTTTCTCATTGGAACCCACTCTGGTGCAGATTTCACCTAACTACTGGTATGGGCTAGCAGTTTCTGTAATTCTTTCCTTTTTAATTTTTTGTTATTTGTTCGTTGAATTGTTTTGCGCAGAAGAAGACATATATCCATGGATATCCTTTTATTTCAAATCTTACAAAGAAAATGTGCATCCAGGGTTTTGTTCGCTTCCTCCCAGAACGGATTTTAATACTTTAAAATGTCATCATGTCCCTCAAAATGATCCATATACTTAATCATTCTTTCCCAATTTTTTTGACCTATATTCTTTTTCTATTTGAGTCTTCCAAACGCTGGTTACAATTGACTTCTGTGCAGTTCTTCTGAATGCCATCCTGGGCTGAGTTGCAGCCACTGGTTATGAAGTTCATGTTGTGCTGTCAGGGCACTTTGGCCTGGCCTAGGCTTTGGAGTGGAGAACCAAAGGACCATATGCAGACCATATGCAAAGATGTTGCCTCTTCACTTAGTGTAGGCCTCAAACACGAGCAATCACATTCAAGACCTTCAGGAAGTAAGTGCCTACATGGCATACTGTGAGGCCCATGCTCCTCCTAAGAAGGCCTAAGATAGATCAAAGCTTACCAGCCAGCTTTTGGAAGAATCATGGTGATAGCCAGGTTTGTGTTAGGGAAGAACCTGTGGATAGTTGCAGTGGCTTCGCCATTGCCAAACACGTAGGTGAAATACACAGGTGTGAAGGGAGAAGAGGGAGGGTTTGAATACAAGTGGGAGTAAAGGAGAGACGTTGCGTGCAAGGAAGGGAGAAGGTAATAAACAGTGGGTGTGAGGGACAGACGTGTTTGACAAGTCTGAATTCAAGCCAGTTCTGATGGTGCCAAGGTTTGGTTTTCATTAAACTGCTGGACAGAACCAGTTCTTGCACCTTGCTACCTACTTCTTACTTCTGTTTTAGTTTCATTATTGTTATGCTGATTGGTAGAATCACCTTCCCCAAAAAGGGGACATTTCAGCCAACTCTGGATTTTTTACTCACTGCAAGGTCTGTCCCATTCAAGCCCCTTTCAGGCAGAGGCTGGTGATTGTGACCACTGTTGTCATCAGTAATTCAGGACTAATTTTTGGCAGCAACAGTGTTAGTGATGACGTGAGATTGCTGGCCTTCAATCTTAGGGAAATATTCATCATTGAGCTAGAATTAAATTGTTTAGATAAAAAAGTCAAGAAATTTGACTTCATTCATCCCTGCTTTAACATCTAGCTCCTGAAGAGCTGTCATGATTAGTTTAGTCCATGACTTGTAAAACATTAGTCATCTCTGTTCAATATACAGACATAAAGAACTTAATTAATTCTCAGTTTTCCTTTTATTTCTTTTTAAAATAATTCTAAGTCATATTGGAACAACAGATCAAAAAGCATTACAAAAGTACAGCAATAATATATTGTAATGGTCAGTAATAGAAGAATTTTTAATCTGGCAAGCAGAATCTATAGTAAAAAGTAAAAATGATGAAATAGGAAGTCTGTCCCTACAGAGGGTAGAACAATGGTTAGCAAGTATTCCTAAGTTTGGATCTGCATGCATTCTGTGTATTTTATGGGATATATATTCCATTTATGTTAATAACCAGATTTGATTGTACATATGGTCAACATTTAAGTGTTTTTCTTTTGCATTGTAGACTACTGTACTCAAAACATCACGCCATTCTGAATCTGTACAGTCGGTGCAAACTCATCTGCAGTGTCAAATACAGAGAAAGGAGGCTGAGAATAATCAGCTGAGGACAAAAATTGAGGTTGTAATTTGATTGGTTTCTTTGTTTAATTATCATACCTTTTGGTGGATAGGATGAGATAGCCAAGAAACTATGGAGTGATGTTTGTAGGTCACATGTTAATTACACATAATTTCCTTGGGAAGGTTACGTTAAATGTTCTTTGTACGAATGCAAATTTCCTTGCATTTGATTTGAATCAAATCAAACACACAGAAAAACCCATTTGTGCATTTGTCTCTGCTGGTGGTCTTTTGGCGGTGGGAGAAATAGACAAAGAACTCTTAAGATCTCTTTCTCCTCTGCTTTCCAAATGCTACAGTTACACTTATGTTCGCATGATGGAGGAATTAGTGCAGTGTCTGTATAGAAGCTATACCCTTCCTGTTCTCTGAATGTGCTGTGAGGGGGGCAGAATCATGCCCCTGTGTGACCTATACACTTTCTATACAGAATTCAAATGTTTAAATCTGCACGTAAGGATTCACATGGTTAGAGTGCTGGACTCCTATTTGGAGATCTTCTGGTATGATCAGCACTCTTCTGTGAAGCCATCTTGGGCTAGTCGTAGCTCTCTTTCTCAGCTCCCACAGGGTGTCTGTTTTGGGGAGAAGAACAGAAAGCTTTGTTAGCCCCTTTGAATCCCCTTTGCTGGTGACTTATTTATTTAAAGACTTGGAAAAGAAATGAATTATTTTCTTAAATCTAATTATCCCTTCTATTTCTTTATGCTAATTATTTTATCCTACTACATGCCTTATGAGTGGCTTTATAAGTCACAGCAACACGGTTAGCGTATCTCTTAAACTAGTCTTGAAACATGTTTTACTTTTATAAATTCAATAGATAGGCTTTCAAATTGGCTAATCTTTTGACAAATTGATATATAAGTTTTAAAATGTTGAGTTTATGTTTGGGGGTGAATAATATTTGTTGCAATGATGACATCTAGTGGTAGAATGGATTATAACAGAATTATGTTAGACTCATTTTTCAGCAACCTAAACTTTCTAGACTGTGATATGACATACCAACAGGAACATACTCTGGCAGCTATTTAGTGTTGCCTGTCAAGGTCTTGGCAACTTGCTTTAATCATTTCAAACAGGCAGCAAAACCAAAAGGTTTATGGAACCTTTGGTCGGCTGCCATTCATGGTAGGTTACACTGCGTTTAACTTGGCAGGCCACAAGTTATTCAGGCCTGTCATCTAGACCAAGGTGTTATAGGCCAGTTTGAACCCACAGAAGTATGGAATGGGTAAGTTTATGTTGGACTATTAGTCCAATAGTGTTTCGTTAGGCAACATTTTGAAACTGATTAAGTAGATTCTATACGTCTTTCCTTATGCTATTATATCTCAAATTACTGTACTTAACAGAACATATATCAAGATAGATTGTTTTACAGCATGGCAACACTATGAGTGGTGTCAAAAGGATTCCTTCTTAGAAGACCACCCTGTCTTCCATTTGGAAGAACACTGTGTTAGCTGGCAGCTGTTTTGGTGTACCCAACTATAATAGGTTTTTGGAAGCTTTCAAGAATGTTTTGGAGATATTCCACTGTTGGGAGCCTGTTGTAAGAAACTTTGCTTGTTCTCTTATGATGTTAGTGCTAGTAACCCAGAATTTTCTAGGGCTGATACGAGGTGTACCAATTTGTCTTTGTTCCTGTTATGGAGACTTAAAGCTATACTAGAAATGCTGTTAAAAGTAGCAGTGAAGTTCCGCAACAATGACCACAGTGATCCTTCTTTATAGGTTATGTTAAGATTAAAGCAGGTTAGAGAATATACTTTCTTTGTGATGCTCCATGAATGTGCTGTTGGATGTCATCTTAGAAGAGGATTCAAAGGGTCATAGCTTTTAGGATGATGCTTAGCTGCTACATGTGGATTTCAGAAGAATTTGGGGCAAAAACCCTTTTAAATCCCTGGTAAGATGATTAGTTCAAAATAAGCTGATCAAGGAGTCTGCTTGCTAGCCATGCCCCCAGCTTCCTCATAACTACTGGTGGTTAATGCCACTGTATACTTGATGGTGGACTGGGCAGGGAAGAGGCCACAAAGGAGTTATTTCAAGCATTCAATAGAATGCACTTAGAATCTTTTTATTGAATGAAAACTTTCACTGAATGGCAGTTCCATTTTAAAGAGGCTTCTACGGCAGCATCCGTATGTGTACCAGAAAATGCTGGATCTGCATTGTCCTCTCACCCAGATATTCCCTAGATGCAAAAACCACGTCCGGGAGTGCTCCAGGTTCTGTAGATCCAATATTCTCAGCTTAGGTTCTATTCCAGGCAGTGTATGACATGACACTCCAGAGCCTGGCAGCATTTTCTCAGGCACCAGAAACAGCCCACTTATAGCACCATGTCTAACCATACCACAGAATTCCCCTCAGCCTGCAGTGTCATATCAAGGGAATTTTTTGTTCTCTTGCTCTATAAATATGCCAGAATAGTGCCATGATAATGTACACAGAACTAAGGCAAGTGAGAAATGTTAATGGTTGTAACTGGAATAATTTCTTTTTTCCACAAAGCACAATACCACTAAGAGATTTGTGCTTCCAGTGTTGCTTTGAATCATTAAACTAGTCAACTGCATCTGGGTTTCTGTTACCCAATGATTGCTTAAAGCCTGTGCTAGTTCTTCAAATTCTTCAGCCTGCCCTTCAGCTTTGTGTCAGAGAAGGTCTCACTGAAGTAATTGGAAGGACGTTCATGCCTCTCTTGCAACCTGTTGTCTTGAATCAAGTCAGAACAACTTTCTTTTCTTTCTTGGCTGTCTGTCTGGTCTAATTAAATTTTAAACAGATTTACTTCTCCTTTTCCCCTGCTAACATTGATTTCTTTGTATTTGGAACAAATGGCAAATTTTCTTGATTTTCTTGCAGTCTATAGAAAAGAAAATTACTGAATGGAAACTACAGTCTGGAGAATGTAAGCAGCAGATTTTGGCAGAAAAGGAAAGAAGAGAAGAGAGGAGGAAGGGTCTGAAAAGGGCAGCTGTTGTTCAAAAACAAAGAGCTGAACATTTGAAGGCAACTGTGGAAAGCCTTATTTCCAAAATTAGGGAGAAGGTGAGAGGCTGGATAGGAAACTGGTGACTCAAAAGGATGAAGAAACCCAAGTGTTGGTCTTACTGATGTTGTGAGGAATATACAGTGATCCAGATGTTGGACTCCAGCTCCTGCCAGCTCAGCCATCATGAAGTTGTAATCCAACATATGTATTCAGTTGTTTTGTGTAGTCTACTGTAAATGAATTTCTATCCCTGTTAGTGTGATAATACCTGGAAAGGTGATTTTGTTGATAAAGTTCCGTGAGTGAGTTGTTTGGAGACTCTTCAGAAGTCCTACCTGCAGTCTGAATAGCTGCACAAAACTTTTCTACTAAAGATCAGGTGTAGGCCCTGGTTTAGTGAAGGAAGTTTGTCCCATATGAACTGCTCCAAAGCTTCTTGTGGAAAGGTAAAAAACAGTTGTAGGGCAAGTGGTCAACTCATCTACATGCAAAAAATAAAAATGTGGATTTAACTATGACACAGCGGGTTATATCTTGCATTTGGTTGTAGAACTTGGAGCTAAGTGGTACTAAATAGGAACTGCATATTTATTACTGGTATATTTGCCCAGCAGGAGAGATACATAACCATTATGGGTGTATTCAGAAGAGCCTTCAAAAGAGCAGTGTTTCATTGAAGGTTCTCTGCATCTGCAGCACATGGTGAAATGGCTTGTCAGAATAGAGATTGATCTGCCAGATGAGCCGTGCTACCACAGAGGAAATGCTGTAATTTGCCATATAAATATTCATGCTCCCTGTGGCCAGCAGGCACAGGGAAAGCAATAGGCCAGGCATCAGTTTGCTGCCTGAATTTTGGCCAGAATTTTGTATTTCTATCCTACCCTATACCTGAGGGTCTTTGGGTGCAGTTACCAACCATAGTTGGCTAGGAAAGACCCAGCATGGTGGCGGCTGTTGACACATCAAGTGCTGGAAAAGCCCCATACCGGACCAGCAGCACTTGAAGCATGAATGGTCAACCAGTTCAGGCCAGATCTCTGTAGACCTATCTGAGGCAACATCCAGCAGGCTCTCTGAAGTCTTGTGCACAGCTGCAGTCATATCGCCATGCCCAATCACCACACCTGGAAGAGAGCATGGACGCAGCATTCAGGAGTAAGCTGTCCTGGTAAGCGTTACTTTTTAGTAGTCCACTACTGGATGACTTGCAGGGAGTCTTTGGCAATTTCTCATGAGTTGTCATCCCAGTGCTGATAGGGCTGACCAGTGAGCAGACTGAAGCTCACTAAGGGCGCGTCCCCATGGAACCGGTTGCTTCGCTTGTGACGTGTGTCATAAAAATCTGTGTTATAAATCGCAATAAAGTGTCCCCTTGTGGTTTGGGCCAACACGGATTCAAATCACATGTGGCCTGTTCCCATGGAAGCCGGAGTGTGAACCCGCATCTTTTTCTCCCCACCCACCCTCTCCCCTGATTGGAAGCCAGGTTGATGTCACCATAACCCGTCCCGCCCACTGCAGCGATGATAGGCAAACAGCTGCAGCAATGACAGGCAACACCTCCAGGAACACAAAGATCATTCCTGTCCTTGGCCGCCACAGTTAAAAGCATAACCAAAAGCTAGTTAAAAGCAGATCATTCCCTTCCTTGGCTGCCACAGGTTAGCGGAGGTGCGCACATCCGCATGTTTTTATTGCCCTGAAATTCTGGTTCTGAAATTCTAAATAGAATCTTGAGCAGAAGGATTTCTACTGCCACAAACCAGCATTCAGTTTTTAATTTTTTAAAAGACGATAGCTTTGCTAGCTATGGAGTTGAGGTTTTAAAGGAAAACAACAAACAGCAGGAAACAGGGAGCAGAGGCAAAACCCTGCCTGTTAATACTGCGGCCGCCAAGCTCCACCCCAAAGAACCTGGAAGCGTCCGCATGACCCCAGGACAATACATGCTAGTCCCTTATTTCGGATGTAGTACACTTGCTAAGTGGTTTTTTTTTTTACATGTATTGTCTTGCATGTAGCCCATATTAGGGCTTTGCATGGAGACGCTCCCGAGGCGATCTCAGAAGAATTTAGGAATATTTTCAGCATGGGGACAAGCCCTACGTGGGAACAGGCCGTCAGAGTGGGTTACGATAAAATCTTTATAAAACACAATTGCAAATGAGTTCTCTCATTGCAGTTATGATGGCAGAGCTAATGGAAAGCTGGAAATATTGTTTTTTTAAAGGTACATGATCTTGCATTTCTGCAACATTTATACACAAACAATCGTATTTGTGCTGCTCTCTTGTCATTGCAGCGATGATGTTTCTGGAGTATTTCAACACAGCCAAAGACTGCTAGTACATTAACATTTCTGCTTTGCTTGGATGTTAGCAAGACTATTTAGGTCCCAGCTGATTCTTGTGTTTTATATTAGAGCGTTTATGCTGAGATTTCAAGCTGAAGTTTACATTACTCTGTACTACTGCAATACACTTGGAAACTGCTTTGAATGAAAATACCACCTGTGTCTGGGGAATTGGGCACAGTTTCAAAAAATGAGTTCTTGTATTACTTGGTCCATGTTCTGTACATTCTCCAGGAAATCCAATTGTCTGAGGTACTTGCAGCTTGTAATGTCTGGAAAAGTCATCATGAGACAGTTGTCGATGAAAAAACCAGGTTAGAAGTTCAGGCTGAAGCTCTGAAAAAGTAAGCTAATGAAAATAATGGATGGTAGTCATATTGTTCCACTGTTCTTCACTGTCAGTATTTTAAAGCTCATTCAGTCCCTAAAGATAACAAGGAAATCCATACAGTACAGACAGGGGCAGAGCAGACAAAAAAATAATTCTTCTTTCTCTATTTGTTTTCTTGATTTCTGGGTTTTCTTGAAATGATTTGTCCTTTTTCCATTAGTCTTCTCTGTGTGGAAGTGGGAGTTGAGTATACATTTATGTGTGCATTTGTTGTAGAAGAAAGGCCACCACCAATTGACTGAAATAGTCTTTCATTAGCCAGAGAATATGAACATATCTCTCTACTTGTGATGGTTGGGTTCAGCAAAACCTTGGGAATGTTGACTTGACAAATTACAAAAAGAACGAGTCTATGGGGAAAGGATATGAGGTCCAAACACAATCCTGAGTTCTCTGTTTCCTTTTAGGGGGTCATAAAGAGAGGATTGGGTAGCAGTAGTGTACAATGCGTGCTACTTACCATCCAACCTATGTAAGAATTTGCCAATGGGAACAATCAGTTGGGCCCCCAAACCTGACTTAACGTTCCTGCAGGTTGACAGGCTTCGGCAGTAATGCAAATGATGTTCCTCTTTCTCTGCAGAAGGTGAACTTGGAAACCCCCATGCCCTAGGAGGTAGACAGCAAGGGCTTAAAACTCTCCCCATTTCTTTTTACAGCATTAATCCTCATACAGCATCTCACTCCAATAAGTTTAAAAGAAAACACTGGACTTCGATTAAGACATAGCCATCCAGTTCAGATGCTGGTTAAAAATAAAGTAGTTGACCTTGAGTATGCACAAGAAAAAAAGGTTGGGAACAGTAATCAAAGTCTAAGTGTTCCAAATATTTCAGTGGAACACTCAGACGTTCTACACATAGGGAACAGTGAGTGACTTGAATCCAAGGGGACAGAAAAGAAGCGATTATGTGTCCCAGGCTTTTGACACTAAAGAATATCACAGCCAAAATGGAACTCTCCTTTTTTCTTACTGCTGAATCGGAATACAAGTCTGTGCTAATCAGCTGAGCAGTGGGGGGACAGTGAAGAGAGTCTTGTCTGGCACCCTCTTTCCCTCTCATCAGATTCTTTGCTTTTAAGCATCATTGTTTAAATGGGAAAAGGGAGGAAAGTATGGAAACACAATGATTTTCCAAAAAAAGGAGAACCCATGAACCGCCTCTCATTGGGAGTGGAGAGAAGTTCCAGTTGTGCTCACTCATTCCAGCCACCAATGCAATCTGCTATGATTGATGTAGAAATAAGGGTGGTTTTTAACATCACAGAGTAGGAAGTGTAAACTTATTTAAATAGGACATGAAAAATGCTTGATAGATAACCCTCTTAACAGCCATAGCTTAAATGAGAATGAATGAGGCACACTAGAGAGAAATTGACTTTGGTTAGAGCAATATGAATTCATTAACTGACTAATCAAGATTCTGTTCCTTTTTCTCTTTTCCCTCATCTCCTGATTTCCTCTCCTGTGTCATCTCTTCAGATAGTCAATCCAATCAGATAGCTGGGATCTCTGTAACTACTCTTAGAAATTGTTAGCATGTTGGATTCTAATCCCCAATCAATGACAAAACCCACGTGACCTTAGGCAATCAGTCCCTCTAGCCCAGTGGTTCTCAACCTTCCTAATGCCGCAACCCTTTTATACAATTCCTAACCCTAACCTTAACCCCAACCATAAAATTATTTTCGTTGCTACTTCATAACGACCCCTGTGAAAGAGTAGATCGACCCCCAAAGGGGTCCCAACCCACAGGTTGAGAAGCACTGCTCTAGCCTAACACGCCCCTTAAGGTTGTTGTGAAGATAAAATGGATGAAGAAAAGCTGTGTTTATGTCACATTGGGCTGCTTGGATAATACACTTGATTTGAATGAAATACTGGTTTTAGAACACTTTTAAAAGCTGAAAATGATGCCTATTTAGTTAAGACTTAGGTTAGCTGCTGTTTTGTAAAATAATGACCAAATGCATATTGACGATAAGAAACTGTTTGGAATATTAAAGGCAGATAGCAGATCAAGTAATGGAACTGAAAAGAATTCAAGAAAATGGCAGAAAGTCAAAGAATGAGATTCTTAGACAGCTGAATTCCATCACCTCTGAAAATGAAAGGCTTTCTCTTGAAAATGGAAAACTAAAGGTAAGTTCATTTGCAGGTTACAACTATAGTAATTCCAGTCTCTGATAGGATTTTTATAGTCACAGGATGTTTTAAAATTTAAACTGTGATCTAGGTATCACTGTAATAGTTTCAGATGCAAAAATGAAAGATTGCTGTTTTCCTAGAGGCGTTATTCTTAAGGTTTTCTGTCTTCGTTAAACTGAAGCTTCCATATGTATTTTATTTATTTATTTAAATTTTTATCCCACCCTATACCCAAAGGTCTTAGGGCAGGTTGTAACATATAAAATGAACACATTAAAATAATAATATATTAAATTTATTAAAACCATAACAAGGCCTGGATGTGGGGAGGAAAAGCTGTTCCATTATTTAGCCAAAGACCAGGGTAAAGAGGTGTGTCTTTACAGATCATCTGAACACATAGAGTGAAGGTGCCTGACACATTATTTCACAGTCTGGGAGCCATCATTGAAAAGGCCCTATCCTGGGTGTCTACCCCTTTTGCTGCTGAGTGCGGTGGTACAACCGAGAGGGCCTCCCCTGCAGATCTTAGGGCAAGGGCAGGTCAATGTGGAAGAAGGCGTTCCTTTAGTCATTTAGGGCCTTGTGGTTAAAGTTAGCACCTTGAATTGGGCTCAGTAGAAAATTGGCAGCCAGTGCAACTCTTTTAAGACCGGTGTGATGTGCATCTGGCCAGCTGTTCCAGTCAGCAGTCTGGCAGCTGCGTTCTGCACCAGCAGCAGCTTCTGAGCTTTCTTCAGGGGCAGCCCCGTGTAGAACACATTACAAGAGTCTAGTCTGGAAGTTGCCAAAGCTTGGATAACTGTGGCCAGATCATCTCTGTCCGGAAGGGGCCTTAGTTGGGAATAGGCACTCTTGGCCATGGGTCTCCACCTGAGCTTCAAGTGTTAGCGCAGAGCCCAAGAGCACTCCCAGATTTCGCAACTGTTCCTTCCAGGGCATTACAAGAACTTCACAGACACAACTTCACAGACACAAGACCCAGTGACACACAGCACCTCTGCCTTATCTGGATTCAGCTTCAATTTATTGGTCCTCATCCAGCCTATTACCCCGTCCAGGCACCTGTCAAGCACTTCAGGCACTCTCCTGATTCAGATGGTACAGAATGATAGATCTGGGTGTCATATGCATATTGATTACATCTCACTCCAGATCTCCTGATGTTTTCTCCCAGTCGCTTCGTAAAGATATTAAAGAGCATGGGAGATAAGATGGATCCCTGAGGAACCCCACAAGTGAGTTCCCTGGCTGTCGAACCAGAATTTCCACTGAGTTCAATGGGATTTAATCTCAAAGTAGGAATAAGATTGCAACTGTTATATGTGCAAAATTAATTTGCAGCACAATTGTAATATTAATTTTAGTTTGTCATACCTTTTGTCCTTCATAAATAAATAACTTCAGAATGTTCCTTTGGAACGCTCATACATTAAAGATATATCCTTTTCTATCTTCATCTGAATGAAGGCACATTTTTTTCTTCTCTAGTTACTATGCTATTGTTTTGTTTTTAATGTTTTGAATTATTGTAACCCACCCTAAGATCCTAGGGTAAATGTTGGGATGTAAATACAGTCAATCAGTCAACTAACCAGTCAGTCACTTCTGCCTCTAGGCATCACTTAATGCTTTGGACGTGAGTGTTATTTCTACACAAGCTGAACTTTTAAGCTTAAACGAGGAAGCACAACAGCAGGACAGTCTGATTGAACAATATAAAACTGAGGTAAGAACAATATAAAACTGAGTCTTAAAATTATCAACCTGACAAAAAGAGCATTCCTCAAGAAAATCTAGATGATCCTGCTCTCTACCTTTGTTTTTCTGTCATTGGCAAAATAATGAGATATGAGAATCATGATTTTTCTGACTCATTTCCTATGTTTGTGTGTAGAAGTTGCTTTGTTGATAGCCTTAAGAAGACTGCAATTAAAAATGATGGGATAGCATAAGGACTTGCATCTCAGATTCATGTTTTTCTATTAGGGTAACATCAACAAGTGGCAGGCAAAAGGTGGGATAGAAATATAAATAAATAATATTTTTGCATTTTGCCTCTCTTAAAAAGAACTCAAGGCTACACATATTAGTTTTTGCCCTTGATAACTCTTTGAGTGTTTAGATCAAGAGGCAGCGACTAAGTAGATATCATTTGTGGGACCTTTGGGGGATATCTTTTAAAAGGAAGAGAATGCATTTTTAATCTGGCTTACTTTTCATTTCTTAATTTATTTAAAATATTTTTATACTCTTAATAAAAAATATTGAAGTGATTTACAAAAACAAGCACACCTTCTTGAGCACACAGCAGGGCAACACCCTGAACTTTTCCCAGCTGTCAAGTCCTTCCAGAATGAATGCTCACCAAAGTAGGCAATTTTCCATTATAGTGCAGAACATCTGAAATTCACCACATTGGCAAGAGCCAAGTTACCATACTGTGTGTTAGTACTACAGTCAGTGATTTATGTTATTTTTAGCACTTAGGAAGAAATACTATAGTCCGCATGGAGCATAGCTTCTAAACAGAGCATATAATTAACCTATAGTAGGACCTTGGCTTCTCTGCCAGAATACCCAGTTAAAAGAATTGGCCTTGATAAAAAAACATGCAGAAGCAGCATGTTTTGTTCTTCTTGTAAAATGGTTGCTGTTTCTTAAACTTTGTGGTGGGAAGCTTGTCTTTGCTCTTTTGAGTCTACATTCCCTTGGGAGATGTGATTGATTAGGAATGGAATGTGGGTGGTAGCTGTGCCACTTTTCCTTCTCTAGCATTTTTTCCTTTCCATTGTTGCATGTGTAAAATTAGGCTGAGGGTTGCACGCAAGTTGGCCTCTCCTGTTTTAGAAGCTGCTACTGTCATGAGGCTCAAAAGATTCAAAAAACTAAAACTGGAGTGCTGGTAGGTAGAAACTTAGTCATTATAAGACTATCCTGTATGGAAAACATACTGCTTTTCTAGGTAGCAAGGAAAAACAGTGTTGTAATAGTGTATGTAAATATTGCTGGCAAGTGGGGGAGAGCAGAAATGGGCAAAAGGGTAAAAACTGGAGAATGGAGATCACTGCAAATGATTCAGGCCACAAGGATAAAAGCATTAGAATATTATGTACTAGTCATCTAGAATGAACTGAAATTGTCTTGTTGCTAGGTCGTTTTACTTAAACAGAAACAGTCTTAAATTAGTCTGGATGGTATTTGTGTGGGCCTGTTGCTTTTCTCTTCTGGTTAATTACATGTGTTGCAAAATTGTTCCATTGCTGCTTTTCAGGATCTTTAGAAAAACCCACTTATTGAGTTAATCTTCATTTAGTGGTTCAAATTTTGGTTAATGCCCAGTTTTTTTTCCACATTACCAACCTAATCATCTTGTAAATTTGGAAGTGGAAGTGGAATAACCTGGAACCTCATTTTACGGTGATAGTGTTGAAGTTAAGCAAGTAAATTTGCCCATCTCCCTCATTCTCAAATTGCTGACTAAAGCTGTACTGACATAGCCTTTCTGATGTTCCACAATTGAATTATATTGGTATTCTGCATGCAGTGTGTGTACATAGTGGTAGATGTTGTTTGACGTGAACTCCTGTCATTCTTGTCAATGTAGCCAGTAGTTGGGTGTGATGGCTTATTAACTTATGTGTGTAATGACCAAATTAATACATTGTATATTACTAAGGATTAATAATATATTAATCCTTAACTCTGGAATTAAAGTTCTCTTATGTGCACAGCAAAAGTTTTTTTAATTTTTTTACTTCAGATTCACACACACACACACACACACATATATAACATTACAGTTATACTGCATACATATAAACTCAGCTACTCTACATACAAATGAAGTGAACAAAAATTAACTTTAATAAAGACGAACTATGCATTATATATGTTCCATTATTGTTCATCTTAGGAGATAACTCTTCGTTACTCTTCCTTCTTTTACCTCTGTTTTCTTTCCAGAGGTCCAAATCCAAGTATTGTCCAAATTTTCTATCAAAGGCTTCCATATTTTGAAAAACTGGCAAAAGTAATAGTTGACAGTATTCAACTATTAAATACAGTGCAACCATGATATTCTGGCATAATTATACAGTGCTCCTGTGTGAGAATATAGTAATCTTTAATAAGAGCTATACATTAATTTTTAAAAAGCCGTTCATGTAAAATATTTTAGGTGAAGAAACTGGAAATGGAAGCTGAAGAATTGAAAACTAGATATGAAAAGGTCATACATGAAAGCAAGAATCTAATAGAAAACAAAGATTTAGAAAGAGATGAAGTAAGTATGTCCAACACGCCTTTGATGTTGCTTTTTGTATAATAGAATTGATACATTGTGGTTTAAATATAGTTGTATATGCAAAATGATTGAAATTTTGTTTAATTCCCCCCCTCCCCCAATTCCATTGTGGCTGTACAGATGAGGGACCAGATGGAGGCTCAGTTGAAGGAGCTGGAACGTTCCCGTGATTTACAGAGAGCAGCTGAAGGGAAGTTGCAAAAGTGTCAGGAAAGCCTGCTGACTTGCCAAAAGAGCTGTGTCGATAAATCCAGGACCATTAGAGAGCTTCAGGCTCAGGTGCTTGAAGGGGATAACACTTTTGTGTGTACCATGTAGACCAGTGGGGGAGGTGTTTCTATATATTATTGTTGCTTTTAAAAATGGAAGAACATTTTTTTGCCAGCTGGGGGCATTCATGCCACTTCTTTGTATTTTCTAACTGCAAGAACAACAGACATAAATGTTTAATTTGCAACCAAGGACCAGTTCGCCCTATCCCAACTTTTTTTTATAGATAGGAAGGCCACAAAGATGTATCTGGGAAAATTGAAGTGTTTGCAAGCATCTTTTGCTTGCATAGCGTAGTGTGAATATGTTCTTGCACATGGTGTATTGGCATCTGGCCTTGGTGCAATCTAGCACTGAAAAGAAATGCTTATTAGAGCTTTCATTTTTCATCTCTAGCATTGTTTGAGTTTTGAGTTCTCCACTGGACAAGAAAAACTGTTGTCCAACACAGAAGGCAGATCCATCCCCTGCACATTCCATTTCTGAAGAACTGGCTGTTTGCTGTTGCTCCTTCAGCTTATTTAAAGAGTATGGAAGACCCCTCATAGGCTTTTAGATCTGCATTCTGCTCTTGCAGTACCCATCCTGATGCCCAAAATAAATCTATAAAAAGGACATGAACTTACAGCTTCTTTCTCAACATTGTTCAGCGTGTACTACAACAAAGGTAGTACACAGCTGTAAAGTGATTTATAATATTCCATGAATCTGTCAGCTTGGCATCCATTACCAACTTGTTTCAATGAATTTCTTCTGACTCCTTTGAATCTTCCTTCTTCTAAGCATTTTGTGTCTCTTAAGTTATGTTACTAGGAGAGGGTTAGGGTTTGTCATACTCATCCCCAGGGCCCCAGAGTTGGTGAGTAGCAAGTTCTTCTGTTTAATATCAATAACAGAAGACAAAGTATGCTGGTTAGGCAATGGTAAATCATCCAGGCTCTTAACAAGGTTTCCCACAGCCCTCAGGATTGTTGAGGGACTTTCTTGCTATCTGTTGCTCAGTCTGTGCTGCAACTACTGGAAACACTGGCTCGAAGAAGCAAAGCTGAATTTTATACAAGATAGATGTGCAGTGGTCCTTAAGGGTTAGAACATCTTCAGTTGTTCTCTGTTGTTCTGTTCTGGCAAATCCTGTAGTAGCCTGTCTGCCCAGCAGGCCTAGCATGAATCCAACCATCATCTAATACAGAGATCTTTGTTACTTACTTTTTTGTTTTTCTTTTCTGTTTGACTTTTCCTCAAAGTGCTGTTGAAAACTTCCTCAACCACTAGCTCAGAGCTGAAGGTAGATTTTGGGCACACTTGTTTTTCAGTAGTCTTACCATGTCTTGGCCTTTTAATTATGAAGTGTAAAATAATGGAAAGAGAAACTCCCAATAAGCAGTCAAATCCTTGACCCTTTCTGCACTGGGACTCATTCTGGATGATGGTGCAGACTAAAGAAGGGCCTGTCTTGTGCCTGCCATAATCTGCCACAGCATAAGGATGGCAGCTTCCTATTCTGGAATATAATTCCAAATAAGCCCCAGTGCAGAAAGGCCCTTTTAGAATTCTGTCAAAGACTTCCAAGATCTTCTAAATTGATCTATTGACTGGTGTTTCAGTTGGACAGAAAACAAAGGATAGGAAGCATTACTAAAGATTTTAAATCCAGTCTTTAGATTGGGTTTGGGTTTGGGTTTGGATAGAGACCTCATTTCTGTGTGTAACGGATCTTTGCCTTGAGAATTCTTATCACAAGCAAA
This sequence comes from Aspidoscelis marmoratus, assembly GCA_014337955.1. NCBI lineage: Eukaryota > Metazoa > Chordata > Lepidosauria > Squamata > Teiidae > Aspidoscelis > Aspidoscelis marmoratus. Next base: position 48,200,554 of record MTQE01001134.1, on the reverse strand, counting down.
GGAAAGTACCTATAGATTTTTATATTTCCAGCACAGTTTAAAATACACAAGGGTCTTACACTTGAAATAAGATTTGCTCTTGTGTTATTGGTTATTTAAGTTCAGAAGGTTGCAGTGATATTGTGTTGCATACATACTGTGTCAAGATTATGATCTTAGATTTGTTATTTATTGTTATTTAATTACCGTATATATTCCATTCTATACCATGAGGTCTCAGGGTGGGTTACAATAAATTGTAATAACTTTGCACATTAGTTATTAGTTAAAAACAGAGCTAGAACAGATTGAGATCATACAGTAATTTAAATCTAAATTAAAATTACAGTGCCTATGAGGCTTGGGTAAAGAGATAAATCTTCACCAGACATGTCAAAGTATACTGTAAAGGTGTCTGGTGCATCTCAGAGTAGAGGCTATTCCGTAATTAAGGGCTGTCACCAAGAAGGTCCTCTCGCATGTTCCCATTCCTTGAACTTCTAAGAGTGATGGTAGAACTATGACAGACTTTGGCAAATCTTAAGGCATGAGCATTTCTTTAACTTGGCCCAAACCTCAAATATTTAATGTAAACATCTTGAAGTGGGCTTGATAGCCAGTTGGCAGTCAATGTGGCTTTTTTAGGACCATTGTGGTATGCACCCAGCCAGCAGTTCCAATTACCAGTTTCATTGTTAGATTCTGCACCAGCTGCAGCTTTCAAAATGTCCTCAGGGGCAACACTGTAGAGTACATGGATATTAGGCTCTTGTTTTGGGTATTAGTTAATTCAGTCCTAAACAGAGAGAGCCTGAGTTTGTTTTTATTGATATTAATAAGACTTGCTGAAACTGATGCAAAGGGTGGCTTTCTGTTAAGTACAAAAAATGTATATAAAAGATAAACTTTTTCTGTTTGATTATACTGAACTCCCTGTTTTTATAGGTAGGTGACAATGATGGTTTTTTGAAACAGCTTTCTTTAGAAGAAGAAAACCGCAACATTCAGATTAAATATGATGAGGTTGAAAGGTAAACGTGACATTTTTCTGTCCTTTAGAATCACTGTTTTCATCTTTTCTGCGGTAATCTTATTCCTGTGCTTCTTCTTGATTTAAAAGAAAATTGGAAGAGATGGAATTAAAAAACAAGGACCTTGAAGATCAGTTAGCAGATCAAGAAGAATGTCTTCAGAAAACTGAACTCCAGTTCAAAGAAAAAGTTGTGGACTGCAATTCTTTAGCCAGGCAACTGGAAGCTGCTTTGGAAGAAGGCAAGAAAAAGGTAGAAGCAGTGTTTGCATGGTTTATCAACATTTTGATCTATAGTTTATGAATTGTAAGCAGATGCCTTCATAGAATAAGCAGTTAGCTCCCTCCCCCGCTAAATGTAGTATGCTTTTTCAGCAATTGGAAATGATTAAAGGTCTTCGCATAGAATTCCAGGACATTACAAACTCACTGAGGACAGGATGCCTCCCAGTTTCATGGACTTGGAACCCTGTGAGACACAGCTCCTCTGTCTTGTCTGTCTTGGTTGTGATCACACCTAAGGTTTAACCCATCTTCAGACCAACTTCAGAGTGAGAGAACACAGCAGCAAAGTGACCAGTAATTTTCCTTCCACATTATCCCATAGGTGAATTTCCTGAGGTATTTAACACTGAAAGAAGCTTGTCAATTTGCTGATCTATTCTCTCATTCTGAAAGTGCACTGGAGATGGATTGAACATTAAATGTGACCATAGCCTTTATGGGTCCTCATCCAGCCCATAACTGCCTCCAGGCACCTGTCAAGCACTTCAACTAAGTCTCCTGATTCAGATGGCACAAAGGGAAAGAGCTGGGTGTCATGTGCTTATTGATGGCACCTCTCTCCAAATAACCTCTCCCAGTGGCTTCATATAGATGTTAAAGAGCTGTTTGACTCTAAATTCCACCAAACCCAGTTAGGATGACCAATAGTTAAATATTATCCTAGTTGCAGCCAACAACTTTTTTATACTTGCTCTTACACAAGTTTAACTGAATGATTAATTGGTAGTCCCGTGGAATTCAGTGACACTTAACTCCCAATAACTGACAAAGACTGGAGTATAAGATTTTCAAGATGAATTGCCTAAAGTTTCTTAGTCATGTAACAGTCTTAATTTAAAGGAGTGTGTTCTTAATACACTAAAGTTCTGCAAGTACTTCCCCCCTTATCACTGACCGATTGCATTAGTGTTTGGATCAGAGCAAGCTTTTGTTCACAGAAATTCTGGTTTCAGCCTAGTAGCATAAACCCAAGTATAATTTGTTTTGTGCTAGTTCTATTATAAGAACTAATCCATTCCCGAGACATCCCACCCCCCACCCCCCGCCAACCCCAGTATGGCTTTTTTCTCCTTTATAACTTGTTTTTCATCCTGAAATGCACCCTTTTGATATACTGTTTGCAAAGCAGCTTTATAATGGAACAGCACTAATGCATTTTCAGTTTCTCCTCATTAGTTTTGGGAATTTAGCCACTGATTACTGATTGGGTAGGCAAATATGAATTCAAATATATTCCAAGGTGAGCATTGACTCTGAAAATTAGTTCCAGAGCTAGGTTCTGTATCAGATTAAGTGACAGAAAGGAACACCTTGAACTAATCTATATCTCAAGTTGGGATCTTGTATTGATTACGGTCCTACCCCTTGAAAATGCAAATATGAAGATAAAGCAGTTTCCCATGTGGTTCAGTCAGCTTTTACAGTAGTACAGTTAATATTACCTGAACCACATGTGGAAAAATCTTCAGTAAAACAATTCCTGCATTAAGCAAGTGTGTTTTGCCCATCTCCCATCCCATTTCAGCACTAATAAATCCATCTTAATTTTAAAAGTATTTTCTGCACTATGGGAGCAAGAGATGGGAAAACTTGAAGTGAAGTTTCTTTAAGTTCTTTTAAGAAAATCACATTATTCTTATCTTCAGAAGATAATTTAAATGCCACTTCATAAAATGGTTCTATCAACATATAGAGCAGAAGTATGAATGTGAAGCAGTTGTTCTTGAGGTTTTTAAAATATAAACTGATGTGCAGCATTGTTTGGAAAACAATTTTTATTTTAAGAAAATCCATGTGAAGATATGAAGATGATATACTGTATTTTCTGGAATATAAGACTCCTTTTTAACCCAGGAAAATTTTCTCAAAAGTCAGGGGTTGTCTTATACTCCAGGTGTTGTCTTCTTATACAGCGAGTATATCCCAAACTCTATATTTGAACTGGAAAGTTGGGGGTCATCTTATACGCCCACTCGTCTTATACGCTGGAAAATACAGTACTTAAATAGAATTATAATGGGCAAATTAGTCTTTCGGTTTTATGCCAGTTTCATAAATGTTCTTTTTGTCTGGACTATGCAAAAGCATTTGTAAACAGCATGAAAATCTAGTTCTTGTATTTTATGAACTTGCTTTATGAGCACCTTTTATCAAACGTGCACTTTAATTTTTTTTAATCACTTAACTGTGTTGTGAAACTTCATAAAATGTGCATGTTAACAAATTTGATGATGAACCACATTTTAATCCAAAAGGTGTGAATCAGGCTCAAAAGTAACCCATAGAGACTTAATCTGCAGTTAGCATTGAGAACTGAACTTGAAAATTGGAGATTTTAAAGGAAGTACGTGGTATAGGTCTGGACTTTTATCGTTACAGTTATCAGAAGAAGTAGAAAAGATTACTTCCAAAGACCAGTTGTTTAAGTTGAAAATATTAGATCTAGAAAATGAATTAAGATGGAAAAAAGAAGAGCAGAAACGACTGTCTAGAAGGCTGGACACGGTGAGTAGATTCTTCTCTTCAGTTCATGCTAAAATTTAATCTGGTGAGAACTATCTCCCTTCCCTAGGACTATTATATAGCTTTATTATAACAAGAGATTTTTGTGACAAGTTAACGAGTCTTTAAGATTCCGAATGCACTTTCTCAGTGCTTTTGGTTACAGAGCTTTCTTTATGTCCAGGTTTCTGAAATTTTATTAAGGTTTGAAAGGGAAAGAAAGCGCAGGAACTAAGAAAGCTGCCCAACACTGAATTAGATCACGGATCTATCTTGTTTAATTTCAGTGACACTGAGCAGCAGATGGTTTTCCATGATCAAGGTCTTTTATCAGACTAGGGAATGCTAGGAAAGGAAGCCAGAATGCTCTGCATGTGAACTCTGTACTTTATCATGAAGTATGACCTTGCAGCTGAAGAATCAGTAGCAGAAAAGGACAGCTGAGTATACTCTTGTAAGCAGCCCTATTTTCACTGAAACCAGAGGACTCCAGCACATTTATTCTCCCTGTCTTACCCACCCATTCTTAGACATAAGCCTTTGTTCACTTCAGCAACAGATCAATGTTTGGCCCTCATCAACTGCATTTCTAAAACTCACAATACAGTACATATTGCTTCATTTTTAGATCAGACTTAGTTGCTGGCATATAAGATGAAAGCATCACGCGTTTCTTCCTGCCCTCAAACAAAGCTTTATTAAATGCATACTTGAGGCACTTTAAGCCCGATAGGACAGAGCAGAAGAGACATAGAAAGGAAGAAAAGACAGTCATCATCAGGATACAATACAGGAGGCAAAAAATACTATAATCATCTTCAAGGGCAAAAGCTTCCCACAGGCATAATGACACAGAAGACAGAAAAGAATTTATTCTAAAAAAACCTCAAACACACTGACTATTGAATACAGATCTGTATTCTAACCATTCTGCAATAACTCCAGGGTGGCACTGAATCTTGAGTTACCTCATCACTTCAATGATAAAAAGAAAAAAGCAGTGAAATTCTATGCATCACTAGTGAGAAACTGTTAAGTGGGACTTAGGTTGCAATACAGTAGATACCCATTTGGGAGTAAGTTCCGTGCAAGTTCCAAGGGGCTTATTTCTGTGTTGATATGTGACAATAACACTATTATATCACTCATATATACAGTACAGTAGCCCAATTAAGCAGAAAGAAAACTACCTATGGTAGCTGATAAGATTCATAACTGGGAGGAGTTTTAATGTCAGATCTCCTTGGACTAGTTCCACTGTTCTGGCAAAATCACCGTAATAAGCAAGACTTTTTTGGAATACCTGAAGTGATAGGAAGAGACCCAAGATTTGATCTTCCATAATGCTACCAGACCTAACTCTGTTAATGTCCATCTACGTACACATAACTTTGGGAAGGAACAGTATCACTCTTGCTGAGGCTCTCTGTGCTCATGAACAGACATCATGCACTAGCCCAACACAACTCCACCCACAACAGGGCTAATAATGGCAGTTGCCATGTGTTTATCATGAAGATGAGTTCCCCTGCTTAATTTCTTCAGGGCTCACTTGCAATTGGATCTTGCAGTTGTAGAGATCAAAAGAAGTTCAACATAACCCTATAGTTCTTGCACTTTAACATATTGTTCTGCTTTTAAATGGTCTTACTGACTAATCAAAATATTTTCTTTACTGTTTGACCCAGATAAACTGCTTTAACATTTATAATTAATTACTTGCATATTACCATGCCAAATATGATTGGCCTTTTAAGTTTCCACAAAATGCAACATAATATAAATTCATATTGGGTGTTTTTCCACTGCACTAAAAGTACCCATTAATGGGTACGAAATGGCATTTTTGTACCCATTAATGGGTACTTAGTAGGTACTTCTAGTGACAGTGGAAAAACACCCATTAATAAAATAGCTGTCTGCTTAAAGTCAAATTATACCACCCTTAAACTGATCAAAAGCTGGTATAGTATACCTACAAACCAGTTAATAATATTCAAATCAGTAAAATCAGTAAAGTTAAAAGAAAGCCATGCTAGGTTTGCTGACCTGTTTTCTTAGGGAGATTCTGTACTGGTTGGTATACTAGACCAGAAAATGTACTGGGAGCCTCTCTTCTGCATGATGGTGTGGTCTAAGAGAGCTCCCACCTGGGGCCTCCCTCAGACCACACCGCATATGGAAGAAGGCTTTTAGTACATTACATAAGAGAACATAAGAGAAGCCCTGCTGGATCAGGCCACAGCCCATCTCGTCCAGCATCCTGTCACACACAGTGGCCTACCAAGTGCTTATGGGCATCTCAAGCAGAGACAAGGACAAACCTATTCCTGCTCTAGAATCCCAGCAAATGGCCTTAGAAGCGCCCCACCCCCACCCCAGCCTGAAAGATGCACCTAGGCATTCTGGTAGCCATTGGTACATCTGTCGTCCATACATTTGTCTAACCCTACCTTAAAGCCATCTACATTTGCTGGTCTTATATACTGGCCAGTGCAAAATCACACTTACATTAAGTTAAACTGTTGTTCTGTCAGTCTGGTAACACAGTTCTCAATATCTGGCAACAAACCTTCTTGAACCCTACCGATCTAGGGTTTTTGGACCTGGAATCTTTTGCATGCAAAGCATGTCCTCTGACGCTAAGAGCATTTTTATGTCTAAGCTAAGTTATGCATGTATTCTGGTGTATGTTGAATTCTGTTCATTTTGAATTCTGTTTCCACTGTTGTCAAAGTGATTCTTAGCTGGCTGTCCAAAAAAACCCCTTAATTTAAGTTTTATTTATTATTTCCATATGAAGAGATGGGAGTTATGAATCATATGTCTTTTAAAACTTATTTTCCAGCAAAAAATCCCTTTCCATGGGTCAAGGCCAGTATATGATGCTTAAGCCTTTTCCACTTTAGTTTTACATAGCTGAATGAATATGAAACTAATAATTTTGTGCACGAGATACTGAGTTGACACAGTACATTTGTTGTTAATTACACACATGCATGCCATACACACATACGTAAACATATTTATATTTATCTTAGGAATATGTTATGGGAAAAAATAGAAAGCAGATTGTTTAGTTTTTGTTAAAGAAATGCTGCTGTAAATAGGGATGATTTGTAAATACTTAACAGCAAGTCCCAGGACTACTGCATTTTCAGTGTCATAGGTTATCACAATTTTTAAAAAAGGCCTCCAGAAAGTAATTTGAGAATTTGTAACTGAATGTGATTACTGCATACAAAAATATAGCCAGGACTTTCAAATTACAGAGCAGTTTTGACATTTATTTTAACCACATGTATTTTAAAAGGCTATATCCTAGTAAACATAAAAGTAAACTCTAAGAATGTTATGTGTATTTTATGAGACTAGTGATTTTGAATGGATCCAATAAAAGTGCTATCAATCACTTTTATTTTAACAACTACCTTTTGTACCAAAAATGTAATTTAAATTGGTTACAGGTACAATTTAAAACAAGAAAAGAAGCCACAGTGGGTCTGAGAATGTAGTGGCATGATGATGGCACAAGTTACTTCATTATTAAATTTATAAATATAGGCAGTTCAAGATGGGCCTCCATGTTTGTTTGTTCATTTGTTTGTTCATCCATTGCAGATGTGACTGGCGCAACCAGTTCCCCACCTCCCCAGCTTCACAAATGTAATAAAGTTTCGTACAAATGTTCCAAAGCATTCACTTTGAATTTGATTGTCAATCTTTGAATGTCTGAATTCGTACAAATTTTGAATGTTATGAATATTTGTCCAATCCCTACTCTGAAGTCTACTTTGGAGATAGGAAGAGTATGAAATAGTGCTTTCAGGTCCCAGTCCTCAAAATCACACCAGTAACATACCATGGTGTTACATTTCATTAAACCAAGGCAGTCTCAGTGCTGTAGTCCCGTCTGAAAGAGGTCTAGATCACTTCTGCCAAACATGTCTGCAGCTGGATGCGTACCATTCTCTCCAAGGCTTTGCCCCAGAAGGACATATTAGCAACCGTGGGGTGTTTTTCCACTAGCACTAAGTACCCATTGAAGCACCCATTAAGGACCCATTAGGCTCTGAGTCGGGTGACCCCACTTTCACTACAGACCCCATTAGAGACATTTGTTTCCACCAGAGCTAGGGAAATCTGGATCATATGGGTCCTTCAGGACCTGTAATCTGGATTTTGTGTAGACCCCATTAAAGGGGTGTACAATGGGGTCTTCAGGCATCAAATCCGGATTATAGGGAGCCTGTTTCCACTACAGTTGGGCAGTGGGGTCTAGAGAGAGCTTGGGGGGAGGCACCCATGGGGGAGTGCCCCAAACACAAAACTTTGAAGTCCTTCCGAAGTTGCCTTCACAGATTAGCAAAGGCTCCGAAGAGAACCCCTTGCGAGAGTAATGCTGCTGTCAAGGCTCCAGAGGATCTTCGAAGTTAGTGGCAGATCGCTCCGGAGATTTCTACGAAGTGATCTGCCGCTAACTTCGAAGATCCACTGGAGCCTTTGACAACGGCATTGCTCTCGCAAGGGGTTCTCTTTGGAGCCTTTGCTAATCTCTGAAGGCACCTTTGGAGATTGCACCCCCTGTCCCCCAAAACACTAGGGCTGACAGGCGGACCCCTCATGGGTAGATCCGGATTTGCACATGGGTGCTCTGGTGTTTCCACAGCAGGCAGGCTAGCACCCATTGCTAATGGGTGCTAGACCACCCGTGGAAACACATTGGGTACTTCCCTTAATCTGGATCTACTAGATCTGGATTCAGGGAAGTACCCATTCCTTAGACCCAGATCTTCTTAGATCCGGATTAAAGGAGCTCAGTGGAAAAATACCCATAATCTTTCTGGATCCAGGAAAATATTCTTAAGGAAGGAGTGTACCACTGCTTCCTTAAGTGCCACCACCACTCCTGGGAGAAGGAGCTCACCAGGTTATGATTATTACCCAAGGAATTCTGATTTCATGTGGGTAAACTAGGAGGATAGAAGGAGGACTGAAGTGGAATATCTTGGTAGGGGATCTGACTGAATGTCTGGAATATTGAATAGAAACCTTTTACACTGCAACACTTTATTATAGTTCCTTCTTGTAATTACTTTAAAAGTTCCTTTGATTTTTTTTTT
>MTQE01001134.1:48181560-48191569 GCA_014337955.1 Aspidoscelis marmoratus | reverse complement strand
TTTTTTTTTCAGAAAGAAAAACATCAGGAAATGGCTTTAAAGGAATTAGAACATAGTCTTCAAAGATCAGAAAACCAGAACCAGAGTATCCAGAATTACGTAACATTTCTGAAAACTTCTTATGTAACGATGTTCAGCTGAACCCTTTCATTTTTTAAAAAATAGAATAGACACACAAGTGCTTGCAATCATATTTCTTACAAAGATGTGCATGAACTTAAATTCAGTTGTTTATTTCAGTTCAAGCCACACTTGAGTTCAACCCAGACTGAACAAGCTCAACCTGCTTTGAATTCGACTTCAAACAGTTAAAAAATTCTTTGATTTGGAAAAAGAAAAGAAAAATACATGTAAAAACCTTTTAAAAGCCTTACTTAAAAGTCCAGATGTGGTCAAACTCTTAACTGGTCAAAACTGAACCACGGAGTTCAACCCATTCAAACAAACCCCTCATTTTGGATCAGTCCAAATAAGTCTGATTCGAAAGCGGTGATTCATTTTAATTCAAACTGGGTCAAACATCCTGGTTCAGTTCAAAATGATTTGACCCTAAACCTCTTTGGCACATCTCTAGTTCTTCATACTATCTGAAGTACATGTTTATTTTTGATTTCTTGCAAGTGTGTATATTAAAGAACACCATTTTGAAGAAGCAAAACTAAACAACTAAAAAGAAAGATTTGGAATTTCAGGTACTACCCGAAGTCCTTCTCAGTACTGAACATTTTCACGATTCAGCTGGATATTGATTTACTGGAATAACTAAGATTTGTTCCTATAGTTGTGTTTTTCATTTTGGAAGAAGAGACTCTTTTTTGTATGTAGCTGTGGATCATCTCTTTGTTTTCTCTTTGGGTCAAATGGAATGATATACTAGTAGATCTGTCCTTCCCTTTTCCCCTAGCTGTTCTACTCAAAGTCTGGTGAACAGGGAGACAGGGAGGATTTAACATTGTCCATATGAATGCTTTGAACTAACTTGAAAAATTGTGTGTGTCCCTTATCTCAAAAGGGTAGTTTGAAACACTGGTAACAAAAGAACAGGAGAGTAGAAATGCAGTAGAGTATAATCCAGTACAACTGTTTTATATTGTAAACTGACTAAATAGGAAAATCACCTCCTAGTAGAAACCCGACTTTTGAAAGTAGCTTTTCTGTGTTGTACTTCACATAAGATACTTTTTGATGAAATTGTTTTTAAGGAGTCTGGTGATATCAATATGTACTTCTATTAAGATTGTTTATTTGTCACTAACTGAATGATCTACCATGACTTTGACCCATTTTCTCTATTCTATGAAGAAATGTGGAAGCACTGAAAAGGTTTTCTGCAGAAATGATGGCATTATAGCACCCACTGTCTAAAATAAGCATCTTTCTGAAGTTCAGCTTAGTAAAAGTTTACATTCTCTGGATTATGTCTCTTCTCTTTTTATTTTCACCTCTGCTAACATTGCATGAGAATTTACTGAAGTAGTGCAAGGTGCAGTTATTATACTGAATGGTGCAGCCAGATTTATGTTTACAGGTTACAGCTGTTTAGAAACTGAGATGTGAGTTGATGTAATGAGCTGCTAAAGCCATTTATTAGAACAGGCTCTGTCTGTGCAGATCCAAAGACCTTTTGCTCCAGAAATTCTCAGAAACACAGTGAGAAAAGCTTCCCTGTTTCTCCCAATCCCAACAAAGTCCTCCAAGATGTTCTGGTTCTCCAACTTCTTTCCATGTTATCTGCGGCCTTGCTGTACCATTAAATCTCTCTAGAGTTCCTATTTTGCCCCTTCCCCCCCTACATACTTTCCAATGCACCATATTCAAACTCTCATTCATTCCTACCACATCTTCCCAAAGCCCTCAAAATGTGTTCTTTCACTGTTTTATTGAAGCTCTTAAAATCTGTTTTAGTTCTCAGACAGATGCCAGAAAGGGTCGATCTTTGTGCATTTGCTGGCCAGTGACCACTAGCGGGAACCCACCCTATTATAAAACCAAAGTAGTCGCATGGCTGGCTGTAGTTCATACAAGATTGTTTTACTAGCCACATCCAAGTCTGTATCTAAAAGAGAGCTTGAAGCAGGCTTCGACTACCAGCTCAGGTAGTAACAATTCTTCAGACAATTCCTCATTTGCCCATTCTCTCCCCCACAGGTCTGAGAGGCTCTTGGGAAGCTGTTAGGCCCACAGCACCAGCCCATTTAAGCCCTTCTGAGCTCCCTGCCACCATGTTCCTGGGGGTGATTTTTTTCCCAAGAGCAGGAGCTCAGATTTTGAGAGCTTTCCAGACCCTTCAGGCCCAAGCCACCAGATCTCCCTGCTGGTTAAACCGGGTGAACCCTTTTCAGTTGGTGGCTGCAAATCATCCCAGGGAATCTCCTCAGGTAAGTCTCTCCTCCCACCCCACTGGGACACAGGGAGGGAGCTTTCTTCCTGTGTCCTCCCCAATTCTTCTAGCATCTTCCTCCCTTTTCAGGCAGGGAGACCAGTTAGTGTGTCAGATCTCACATGCCCAGGGGAAACAAAGACTCACACAGGTCCTTCCTCCAATTCTGGATGGAGGAATAGAGGAGTTTCCTTGGCTAGTCTGGCTTTGCAGAGCTCTGCCCTTCACCCTGCAGGTCATGGTGCTTCCTGGTGTAGCTCTCACCACAGGGGCTGCAGGCACAAAGGAGCCTCCCTTGCTCCAGCACTCCCCTGAGGCTTCCTTTTTGCTTAATTTGGCCTCCTCCATGACTAGGCTGCACAAGAAGAAGAGAAGATACCACTCCCCTCTCTTCTGACTAAGATACCTCTGTGAGTTCAGCTTCCAGCTGCCAATTCTCTTCATGCTCAGGCTCTCAGAGCTCCCTTTGAGGCCAGGTCTCCTCCTGCAGAGGGCATGCCTTATGATTCTCAGATTTTGGAGGCCAAGGTTAAACATGCAACAGTCATGTTAATGTCTCCACCCAGCAGGGACTGATTCTAATTATTTCCCTGATCCTTCAGGATGTGGTTTTGGCTGAGTGGCCAAACCTTGTTCTTACTGGAGACTACCTGGTATGCCAAAAAAACTCTTTCTGTTCTCTAACCATACCTCACTGTTGATGATTCGTTCCTCCAGTTGGCATCCAGTAACCTCATCCCCAGGAATTTGGAAGAAGAGCTTAAAGACTCTTCAGAGAAAGACCTGGAGAGACTTTGTTTGAGATTGATTCCCTGAGGGCACCGACAGCTGCATCCATATGGCTGTTATTAAGTGGATGGGCAAGACCCTCCTGTACCATCTCTTCCTAAGGATTTAAAGCAGAGACTGGGAGATATCAAGAAGTTTCTGGCCTTGAGCACTGATGTGGAGTGGACATGCTCCAGCTAATTGCCCATTCCTCTGCCATGTCAACTACTGCTTGGAGGGTGCTCTGGCTACATAATTGGACAGTGGATTTTGCTTCTAAGATTTGCTTCTAAAAAGAGTTAGTGCTCTCTTTAAAGACAAGCAGCTTTTTGGAGAAGAGGTCCTTAAGGACATTTTCATGGGAAAGAACAAGAAAAAAGCCCTGCCTTCCACCACTGCCTCCTCTTTCCAGGTCTCAGGGTACAGGCACCCCCACACTGGTTACTATAGAAAACAGCTCTTTCAGCCCAAGCCCCCTGGAGGCTGCAGCTGCTGAGGGCAACAGCCGTCTGCCAGCAAACAACCCTTGGGCATAGGTCACGAGCACCAGTTCTCCTACAATGCCTGTTACAATTGAAAAGATGAGGCACTGGGGTTAATTTTGGTTAAGTGATGTTAACCAAATTGTTGTTGAGGGTTACAGTCTGGAGTTTTGCCCTTACCCCCAAAACATTTGGGTTGGGGTCCAATTACCAGCCTCTCATGTTGACAGGGAAGCTTTAATTAAGGCAGTTAATGAACTCTTTGGTAGAAGGCAATAGAGGTGGTTTCCCCTGATGAATTTTTCCAAGGGTTCTGTTCCATTCTGTTTCTTGTCCCTAAGAAGGATGGTTCATTTAGGGGTGTGTTAGATCTTAATTTTTGAATAAGTTTATGCAAAAAAATATTTTAAAATTGAGTCTCTTGGATCCATTTGCAATCAGCTTGAGAGAGACTAGTTTTGAGGGGCCATTGATCTGATCCATGCCTTTCTACATATTCCTGTTAACAAAGACTTATAGAAAGTTTCTCCACTTCCAAGTCAGTTCTAAACTCTGTCAAGATACGACACTCCTTTTTAGTCTCTCTGCTTCCCCTTGGGGCTTCACCAAGGCCTTGGTTACTCTTGTAGAGCTCCTATGTTTGTGTGAGGTTCGTATTTGGACAATCTTTGGGTCACAGCCAGCTCTAAGCCTGAGGCTGAAAGGACATTGACCACTACCATTAGCTTCCTGCCTGACCATGGCTTCCTCATAAACTATGACTAGAGCTCACATCAGCAACAGGGAGGGACCCAATCCAAAGCTCTCGTGGCCCTTACTAATCAATTGTTCCATTAGGCAGAAACCCACCTTTCTTCTTTGTCTGTCATCTACATACAGGGGATGCTCAATACACAAATGGACTCCCTCAGCAAGAACTTCTTAATACAGTCCAAGTGGAGCCCCAACTTCGATTTTTTTTTCTGTTTCTGGCCAGAAAGTGCCCTATCACCAAGTGCCCTTGTACTTATCCAAGCATCCTGATCCACTAGCCCTATTTGTTCTGTGGCTACATCTCTATGCTTCCCCTCCCGTTTCCACTCCTGTCAGGGTGCTGTGCAGGGTTCACTTAGAGAAGGCACTTTGGCCACAGCCAGGTTTATAATGCTGAAATGGTTCAAAGACCATTTCACTCTCCCTTGAGGGAGAACCTCCCCCTTTCATGCCAGGATCCATCACCCCCAGCTTGGCTTTAGTGGTTTGGAAGGTACATGGTGCTTCTTCTAAGCATTGTACGTTCATGACCCTATAATAGAAACCATGCTGGTCACTCATTGCAATTCTGCCTGGAGGATATACAATTCTACATGGCAGACTTTCTGTTAGTGGAGTGTTGCAAAGAAGGTTGACCCCTTTCTCCAAAGATGGAAGAAGTTCTTCTGTTTCTCTAGGCTGGAGTAACAAATGGTCTTCTTTTTAATACTGTCCATAAGCAAGTTTTTGCTCTGGTAGCTGCTACCAAGGTTCATGGTGATTTATCTCTGGCATCCCATGACTTTATTGACTTTTCTTTTGCAAGTGAAATCTAAGCATCCTCCTGTGGTCCATGCTATTTAATATCTATATGAATACCTCCCATGCTATTTACTATCTATATGAAGCTGTTGGGAGAGGTCATCCGGAGATTTGGAATGAGGTGTCATCAGTATGCAGATGATACCCAGCTCTATCTCTCTGTACCATCTGAATCAGGAGAGGCGGTTGAAGTGCTTGACAGGTGTCTGGAGGTGATAATGGGCTGGATGAGGGTGAATAAATTGAAGCTGAATCCAGACAAGACAGAGGTGCTGTGTGTCACAGTGTCTCAGGTCTGTGTAGTTGGATGATACCCTGTCCTTGATGGGGTTGCAATGCCCTGGAAGGGACAGGTGCTGTAACTTGGGGGTACTTCTGGACTCTGCACTAACACTTGAAGCTCAGGTGGAGGCCGTGGCCAGGAGTGCCTACTCCTAACTACGGCTAGTCTGTCAACTGAAGCCTCTTCTGGATAGAGATGGCTCGGCCACAGTTAGCCATGCTCTGGTAACCTCTAGACTGGATTATTGTAATGCACTCTACATGGGGCTGCCCTTGAAGGCTGTTTGGAAGTTGCAGCTAGTGCAAAACGCAGCCGCTAGAGTGCTGACCAGAACATCTAGCCGGATGCACATCACGCCGGTTTTAAAAGAATTGCCCTGGCTGCCAATTCACTACCAAGCCCAATTCAAGGTTTTGACTCTGACTTATAAGGTCCTAAATGACTTGGGCCCCAAATATCTAAAGGAATGCCTTCTCCCATATCAACCTGCCTGTGCCTTAAGTTCAAATGGTGAGGCCCTCCTGGTTGTCCCACCACCTTCAGTAGTAAGGCTGGTGGGCACCCAGGAGAGAGCCTTTTCTGTCATGGCCCCTAGACTATGGAATAGCCTCCCCCTTGAGGTGCATCTTCCCCCTTCCTTATATATATTTAGGAAGGCGGTGAAGATGCACCTCTTTTCCCTGGCCTTTGGCTGAGCTGATTATATTTCCCACCCAGGTCAAACACTACCATAATGTGTATTGTTTTAGAGTGTTGAATTTCTAAAGTCTTTTAATGTATATTCTGTTTTAATCTGTTGTTTTAAGGTTGTAACCCGCCCAGAGACCTTTGGGTACAGGGCGGGATAGAAATGTAAACAATAAATAAATAATAAATAAATACAAATGTTAATGTACGAATATCAGAACATTTGATTTATGTACAAATGTTTGAATTTGTACAAATTCGTATGAATAACTAATGTTACAAATATTTGTGCACATCCCTAGTAGTGGTCCTATGCAGTATTGTACAACTATAGTCCACACAGTGGTGGCAAAGAACCCTTTTGTAGCAATTACAGTTTAGTTGCTATAGAGGTTTAAGATCCCATTTCCCTTCGTTGTTATAATATAGTATTCTGAGTTTCTCCCTTTATTGTGTATAACCAGAAAATTAAACAACCCAGAGAAAGAAAGTGATTGAATTATTTGGATAACAAGAAGGAGCAGGTTAGTTCATTAGCATACCGCTTCTCCCTCTGGTTAGGAAGAAGAGAGTTTGATGTTGAAGAATGTTCATTTTATCATATGCTTTTGATTTGTTAAATGTCTGGGAAAGCAGAATTTGAAGCAGAAACATAAGTCTCTTAAGGCAACTTGGGGCCCCTATCCTCTTTAATCTTGTCTGCCAAACAGACTATTACTAGTGTTTCAGGACTGATAGGAAACTTTTATCTCTGCTTCCTATCTGTGGTTTGAAGCAGCTATAAATTTTATAAATCTTATTTTAAGAATGACTCCAGCCAGATAATAGAAATTTAATGGTTTCTCTATATAAATGTACTGGCACAAGGAATTTCTTACAAGACATACTAACCCACATCGAGTTCCTTGCATTATGATTTTCTTGCATAGCTTAACATATCCAACTATTTTTTAAAAAATGGAGTAAAAATTATAACAGAGTTCTGAATATTTAGTCATGTTTAAAAAGAAATTGTTACAGTTTATCAGATATAGTAGTACTATTATGGATTCCTAGAATGTGCTGTAATGTCATCTCAGATTTTCAGTTGGCCCAATCTCAAATTCCTAATTCCAAGAACTAATCTTACCTACTTTTATTTTGTGTTGGAATAATCACAAAGTACAGAAACCATTTGTGAATAAAGCCCAAGCTCGAACCGATCTATGTGAATAGCCCAAACTTGAAACTTCAATGTAGCTTTCCAATGAGGGAAGCTCTTTTTTATGATAAAACCTTCATTTAAATTTCTCAAGTCTTCTTGTCCCTTAATCAGTCCAGTCAGCAGTTTTATGAACTGTTTCTGTAACAGGATCTATACTGCCACTCTAAGGAAGGAGTCATACTTTGCTTAGCTTCATGTTGTGCAAGCTTGTGTTCATCATTCATGACCTCTTCCTTTCATATGGTCAAAAAGGCAGTAGGGGAGCCATGTAGTGTGGACTACAGCCACAAGTGAAAAAGCGGGATCAGGAGATTCAATCATGACATTTATTCAGACAGTAGAGATCTGGATATGAACACTGCAAGCTGCTTAAACAAACATGGGAGAAGCTGTATGCAGTAGTGTGTGGCTGCCCCACTTTGGAACTCCCAGAAGTTTCAAATGTTTTGCCCATAGGGAAGGATGGAAGATTTATTTAGAGGGAATTCTCTGTTTTCTGTATCCAGGTCACGCAGAAGAAGCACTTTCTCCTTTCTGACAGCTAACATTGGCAAAATGGGGGAATTGGGCCTCTCCCTCCTTTGGCAGCAATAATCAGCTAAAAGGGATAGTGAATTTACTTGCCCAGAAGAGAAAATCTTAGATAATCATTGTTATTGTTGTTGGTGGTGGGGTGTCAGAAGAAGAATTTTCAAAAAAGGAAGACTGTCCTTTATTTTTGTCAGTATGCTCTTGCTGCCTTCATTTGACAACCAGATGATTGTCAAGGAAGTTGAATGCTCCCTAAAGGGGCCAGGCTCCTTCCAGTGGAAACTGGAGTTTTCCATTGTGATAGGCAGTAGTTTGCCCCAAACTTGAAACAGGCCCATTTTTTAAATGGAGTTCCGTTCCCAGTTTGGACCAGCAGGAACAGCGCCTTTCTAATGTTTTGTACATCTAATTGTGAGCCTGAGGACAGGGACTGGTCAAGTGTTACATATTTAAACCACTCTCAGAGCACTTCATAGTTTCAAGGATGAGATAAAAAATACTTTGAATAACATTTCTTGAATGGTGTGCTAACCTAGCCACAGGATATACTGAGCCTTACAGTTTGGCCATGGTATTAATTGGAATGAGATAAACAATAGGAAATATAAACATACAGTAGTTTATCTTCACTGGCTCCAGCTCTGTTACTGAAAGTGTATTCATTTGACCTTGAAATTGTTCCATAGTCTGTGACCTAAGTATTTGAAAGGTGCTTTCCACCTAAGCAAGCCATATCCATGTTCTCTCAATTCCCTTTTCTCAGTTCCATATCTCATGTTAAATGTTTCACAAGCCTTAGACACAACAATCTTTTTGTCAGTTTTTAACTATCTTCAAATAAGTTGTGTTTTAATAAAATGATAAAAATTTAGAGAAATACTTTTCCGAAGGAGCCACCTTTTTTGTTTTTGTGGCTCATCTGACATAATTCAGTGATGGCCACCAGGCTATGGAATAGTCTCCCCCTTAAGGCTCGCCAGGACCCTTCATTGTATATGTTTAGGAGGGCAGTGAAGGTGCACCTCTTTCCCCTGGCCTTTGGCTTAATGGAAATATACTGTCACGTCCCACGTTATAGACACTGTTATTGTTTTAAATGTTGTTACCCGCCCTGAGACCTTTGAGTATAGGGCGGGCTAGAACCAGAAGTAATGGAAATTGATGGAAATACAACTCACTACATTCTTGACATAAGTTTCTGTAATATAGCAGATTCCTAAACTGAGCATAACTGGATGATAAGGCTTCTTCAGCTCTTTTTTATTGTTAATACATCAAATACAAGTACCATGCAATGCAACACTAAGCAATAAACTAATTGTCAAACATAAATGAGAGGTATAAATGCAGATCAGTACATTATAAAAACATACTATTCATATATCAACAATATTCTTCCATTGGGCAAAGAACAAAAGAGTTCAGAAAAGTGCAATTAATGGTCATCTATAGTGTTTACACTTTGGGGGCATATAATGATCTCTGACTAGTGTGTTCATCAGATCTAAAAAGTTGTTTTATGGATGCAAAAAAGAAAAGATACCATAGCATTTCCTGCTGGGCTCTACCATATGATCATCAGTGTGCTGACACTTTGTGGAAGGACAGATGACAGATGAATCCCTGTAGTCTGGATGTTTTGCAGTCTGCAGTTAACATTTAAAAGAGGATCATGATGGTATTGCTGTTGTTCCACTTCTATAAAATTCGGAGCAGTATATGTAGGGTTCTCTGGTAGTTTAACCCCTGCTAATAAACAGGATTTTAAAACAGCTGGTTTCTGGTTGTAACTTCATGAATTTAATTTTCAGTATTACTGATCGTTTGCTTCCCAGTCTGTCATATGAACCATGCAGGTCTCAGGTACGTAGCACTGAGACCCATGTCGTGTCTTCAGGAAAATAATTCATTGAACTACACATAGGATGCAAGTTGCAGGGTACTTATCAAATTTAACACCAAACTCTCTAAATGTGCATAGAATGGTCTTTTGTCAGCGCACCCAGATGTTATCATCATGGTAACTCAGTTCTGCCCCTCTCAAAGAATTCCATGCTAAGTCCAGGAAATGCAACCTTGGGTGTTTTTCCACTGTCACTAGAAGTACCCATTAAGTACCC
>MTQE01001134.1:48149817-48173176 GCA_014337955.1 Aspidoscelis marmoratus | reverse complement strand
ACTAGCCCAAGGTCACCCAGCTGGCTTCATGAGGGAGGGCGGAATCAAAGATAAGAGTCCGGCTCCTTAACCACTAGACCAAACTGGCTCACATCTTTCAATGTTATATTGGGTATAGGCATGGATGGATAGATGGATAGATAGCATCTGCAACATTAATGGCATTATCTGCACTGGTTCAAAATAAGGATGGCTGCAAACATTTTTGAATTAAGTCTGGGCTTCTTCCGTAGATAATTGCCTCACCCTTACTTATTTCCTAAGAACACAAAAAATAATATTTCAAGTTCTAGCAAATGAATTCTTCCAGTTGCCTAAATTTTGGAAGCTTTGAGAGTCATCTTCACTAAAAGTGAAAAGAGAACAGTCAGACCCTCTGTAGAAAGAAGTATGCAAGATCCTGAATTGTTCTTGACCTGAAATATCTTGCCTATCCACTTCCACATTATTTCCATCTTTTTCTTTTTTTGACCCTGTGTAATCGTAGTCTTGGTGGCATGGTCATGAGAGTCACAAAAGTCGGAAATGACTATTTAAGCCATCCAGCCAAATTAACTTCTGATAGAAACCACAACTGTCATTTCTAGAGTGTTTCCAGACTGACTATCATTTTCATGTGTTTCATTCTAGTTCATATCAAATGTTTCACTCCAAAAAACTTTATAAATTGTATTCTAAGAAAATGCACATATTTTGAAAAGATGCAATAGCAGCACTGCATTCTAGTACAATAAATCCACATTGCCTGTAACAAAGTCATCTAAAAATCAAGAAAAATGTGGGGGGAAAAGGGAATCAACTTCTTTCCACAAAAAGTCTAAACAGGACTACTTTAATTTATTGCAACCACAGGAATGATGGTGGTTATCCTAACGTAAGTGTCTGGCACTGAAATTACTCTATCTAGTCATAACGCCAGTATTTGCTGTGCCTAGTTACCGATGGGCCTGAAGGCTGAGGAAGCTAAGATTTTTCTAGACTTCCACATGATTTGCCAACATTAACAGGCCCACTTCATTTTGATCCTGTTATTTATATTCTCAGAGTAATGTTCATGGTGAATTTCTCTCTCTCTCTCTCTCTCTCTCTCACACACACACACACACACACAGACACACAAATTTTTGAACATAGACAAAAAAGCAACTCAAAAGTGCCTCAGAGACAGTAGTATCTCACCCTTGTATCGTCTGTCATTCCATCTCTTACCCATCATTTCTAGCATAGAATGGGAATAATCACACCTGTGAACCATCTCTAACTTGCCTCTAAGCCACCAAAGAGGTGCTTTTCCCCTGCACATAAATGCAGCCTGAATATACAGAGAGTAAAATTTGGGTCATAATTAGATAATTTTGCCTGGCTTTCTTTAACTCTGTTTTGGTAATCATCCTGTATTGCTTATTTCAATTTTGCTTTAAATGTGTCTGATTCCCATTTCCCTTGTGCTACAATGATTTTGCTCCAGAATCACCCTTCAGAGAGTATACTGATGTTTATTGTGTAAAAATGGGAACAACTAACAACTTGAATAGTGGTGTATTTTTTTTACTATTATTTCATTAGGTTAAGATTTTTCAGGTTGTCTTCCAAATAATTTTGAAATGTCTTGGATGTTTATAAAGATGATAACTCAAGCATGGCAGACAAATTTTTGTTCTATTGAGCAGTAGCAGAAAGAGTAGGGCTCTGGCTTTGAAATTTGGAGGAGCAAGTGTGGGTTAATGTTTTAATATGTTTAAATGTTTTATATATATGGGACCTTTTGTGAAGTCTGGGATATCAAATCTTAAATAAATAAATAATGGCAGTGAGACTGTAAAATCCTAAGCAATATCCTGTATCAATCTTGTGAGACTGTAATTGAATCAAGAGAGTTACACAAAGAAGAAGAAGAAGAGTTGGCTTTTCTACCCCGCTTTTCTCACCCTTTTAAGGGGACTCAAAGCGGCTGACAAAGCCCATGACAAAACACCCTGTGAGGTAGGTGGGGCTGTGAGAGCTCAGAAGAGACCTGTGACTAGCCCAGGGTCACCCAGCTGGCTTCATGGAGGAGGGCGGAATCAAACCCAGTATTCCCAGATAAGAGTCCAGCTCCTTAACCACTAGACCATTGAATCAGGGAACATATGAGGGCAAGTGCAGTCACAGCTGCTGGCTGAGTGCTGGGAACAAAAAGGGCAAAGTTTCTGCTTGGCAATGCTCCTTTGTGCTTGAATTAAAGGGTGCCTGCAGGGTGCATGGAAAAAACACACACAGAGACAAAACAAAACAACAACCCAGCAGTCAGCACTTACTCCCACTGTCATGGCAGTCATTTGGTACTGCAGTGCAACTTAAGTGTTCACACGTATGTTTTAATCCAGATTAAGTCCACCTTCAGAATGAGAGAATGCATCGCCAAAGTGACACATGATTTTCTTTCCACATGATCTGACACAAAGCAAACAACTTGTCACTTTGCCAAAGTGTTATCTCACTCTGAAAGTAGACTGAAGCGACATTAACATTTGGTGTGAGTACAGCTCTAGTCTGCTGCTATTGTTACCTGTAGCATCTTTTGTGAACCCAGGGGTCCATTTCTTGGGTTTTGAACAGCCCTGGCTGGTGACATCACAGCCAGGCTGTGGGTGTTCTGGGCCATGATTTTCAAACCACTGAAAGCAAGTGGCAGGAATGTTGACAGGAGGCTGTCATAAGTGGACCACTACTTGTGAAACTCTTGCAGATCCTACCAAAGTTTTTTGTTGGAACGCCTAGCAGACAAGTTGGTATTGACATACTGGTTGTGTTCCAGCACCATGGAAAATGCTTCATAATCATAGTTCCAAATACAGCATTCCACTCAACTGAATATCATTACAATGCTTCTTTGCTTTTCTTTCAGAGGTGGGATTACACACACTTCCACACTCTTTTTAATCACTTTTGTAAGGCACTATGAGACTTAAAATGAGAAGTAGTATATAAATGTTTAAGTGTATAATAAGTTGGATCTGCTCTTTTTTCTAGATAAGCCCTTTTATGTGTTCACCATTCTGCATGCACAAATTGACACACAACACATTTCTGTTGTTTTCTTTCTAAAGCTGACCCTATCCATCAGCAAGTTCTATAGTCCTTCATTGCTATAAGCTGCTTTGAAAGAAATTTCATTTAATAGCAACTCCCAGTTCTTCCAGACATCACTGAACAATAACATGTAATTACAAAAACTTGTTGCCTGTCTCTTCTAAAACTGTTTTTTGTGTTTCCCATTGTCAAACAATGACCACAGCAACTGCCAGCAGACCAGTCCGAAGTGATCTATTATATCTAAACACAATCATCAGTACAGGATGAAATTGCAAGCTGTCCTCATACATCTGTTTTTAGAAAATGAGTGATCTCATATATGTTATTTGCAAGAGTCTGAACTGAGTTGAGAACTGTTTCCTAGGATTAAAAAAGAAAATTAAATAGGGAAACTACTTCATTTCTCTCTCCCATCCCCCAACCAACAATCAAAACGCCCCTGAACCAACCCAGAAGCATGGGAGTGAAGAATCATCAGCATGGCTTCTGTTAGTTCTGTTGTAGAACACTTTCCAGCCATATTCCCAAAAGACACACAAGTTCATGACACAAACCCTTCAGTGGAAGCAGCAGCAAATGGTTATGTAAAAATGAGCCTCTGGAGTAAACACCCAGTCTGCCCCTCCCTCTCTCCTAAAGATTCTGTGGTAGAAAAGTTGGATTAGAGGAGACTCTGGAGCACAAGGGCAATGCACAACCATCTGTGAGGTTTCTCTGAGGCATCCTTTTTGCTATGTCTTATCACAGCCTTAGTTCAGTTTGTGATTGATGAGGTGGTCTCAAAATACTCTTTCTGAGGCTGTTATATGAAAATTAATTAACCCTTTTAATGGATTAAAAATGGCTAAAATGGTGATGAAGCCGAATTCACACGCTATGCTTTTCAGACTTTCACTACATCAATAACATCCATGTATTCAGATATTGTCTATACAGACAAGGCTGACTAACTCGTAAGGGCAAAATATAGTGTAAAATCTGCCAAGTATCATCTCTTCTCATGTTTTTAAGCTACATTAAAACCTTTTGATTACTCATGAGTTTACTTTCACCTCAGTACTTTTAAGGCTTTTGACCTCTTTCATACATTTTTTTCTTCCAGCATTGCCCAAGTGTAGCACAGGACAGTCTGTGTCATGCAGAAACAGCCTTAGCCTATTTCAACAATTTCTAAGGGATTGTGAAAGTCTTTTAAGAACTAAGGGTCGGATAAAAATAAGGTAAACGAGTAAACCAAAAGAAAGAAGAACTGTCCATGAATTGCTGTATCCAGTTATGGCAGTACCTGAATTAAACATTTAATTTAGCCTTCAGTTCCAATTCCTGTCTTCTATGAGCTTTCAACATCTTCCAGTCAATAAAACATAATGAAGCGGTTGTGATCTCATATGAGTAGGAAGAATCCTAGATCAAAGAAGTCTTTTCATGTTCCCTTCATTTCGTTATCCAAACTTTTCATTCTGTGTTCTGGAAGCCATAGAATAAAAAGCTTAAATTAACAGTTGTGAGCTGCATCGACAGTACCAAAATCCTTATGGAATTTACTTCAAAGCAAATGCACTGCCCAATATATTGTCTTTAAAACTAAGCTCAGCATCCTCGTCTGCCTTTTAAGTGAGATGCATTAAAATACATATTATGTTCATAATGTGTCATAGGAAGCTAAAGAGATTGCTCTGAAATTACAGTGTTATTATTGAGGTGATCATAGGTTAGAGTTAAAAAATAAAATTTCATATCTTCTTCAAAGCTACTCTACCTGTATATTATTCATTCTAATAAATGTTTACTGAACTGAAACTGATTGACTTTTCATTAACCTTTTGCTGTAACTATTTACAGTAGATACTATAAATAAGTATCTACTGTAAAAAGATGTGCCCTCATCATTCTAAAAGTGGGCATGTGCACACACAAATGCATGCACACGTACAAAGTTGGTCATCAAATGAGGATTTTTCCCTTTGTTACCATTTTTTCTCTTGAATCTAAATATCACATTTTAAATGTTGTGATAGATTTAACACAAAAATCTATGAAAGACTTGATCCAAATGAAGTCCTTTGTGGGTTTGGATGGAACCAGTTTACCAGTAAGGTGGCCTGGATCCATGTAACTCACCAGCTCCATGGAGGTCCAGGTTGAATCTCCGCACCTTCTAGATTGTTTGTGAGGCTAGGGACCAAAAATTCCACCATAAACTAGAAAGTGTATCCAGTATGCAACCTGAAATTCTGGGCAAAACATTTAATTTTGTATTACCAAGAGAGCAACCCCTTCAGAAGATGAGGTAAGGTGTA
Organism: Aspidoscelis marmoratus; assembly: GCA_014337955.1. NCBI lineage: Eukaryota > Metazoa > Chordata > Lepidosauria > Squamata > Teiidae > Aspidoscelis > Aspidoscelis marmoratus. The sequence continues at coordinate 48,167,801 of MTQE01001134.1, read as the reverse complement.
TTCTGGGTGGGACCTTGGTCCCTGGCTGAGCTTAGGTCAGTCATTTGGAGGATGACTATGATTTGTGACCATGGGTAGTAGAACCAGAAAGCAGGGAAGAAATGCAGAATAAAATGGAACAGCTGGATTATGGAAAAGAAACTACATTGCACTATTTTGTTGCTGATATTTTCTCATTCCCAAAGCTATATCTACAAGCAAGATTTTCTAAGTAATAGGTTCCCCTTAAAACTACACCACCCATTTAATAAATGAAGTGCTGAGTTTCAGGTTCCTAGAAATACTAAACTTCTTAAGCCGCTGCTTGTTAAATAAGAAAACTACAAAGGTATTCCTGCCTTTTCCTCCTCCCCTCCCAGCATGTTCTGTTCTAAAGCAATGAAAGTAGAGAGTTTGGTCCTTTCCTCAAGCAGGCCACTAGCACAGTTTAGGAAGGAGCTGAATGCCCTCCTTGCATACATGGGTATGGGATAGAGAAATTCTTACTCCTTCCTAGAACACTTTATCCTCACTGAATGAAGCAACATAGTGGCACAGGATATCAAAAAATGCTGCCCCTCCCCAATTTCTAAGCTTTATTTTGAACACAGGTAATTGAGCCTGGTCAAAGCAGAAATATTTGAAGTTAGTCATTTCTCTGGTTTGGATACATATTTTGAAATATTGTAATCTTTATCTACATTTGGTGCAACCCTAACTATATAACTATGGTCAGATGCCTTCCCCCTGAAGACAAGTTGAAAGGGAAGTTGCCATTGGTACCGTATGGCTGGCAGGGGATGTTGATTATGTGGCTGCCACTTGAATTGGTTTGGAGCTGCAAGTGCCTGTACAATAGAACTCATTTTCAATCCTACCATGACAGGTGAGCAACGTGCTGTTCAAGCACCAGCAACTCCTTTGATTTGGCTCACAGTGGCTAAAAGGCTTCTAAAATGTGAATCACCAGGGCATGGGTACCCAGTGTGGAAAGTCCTGCCTTGTCCTCTGCTTCTGGTGGCATGAGGGGTTGCAGGGTGAGGGGCTGGAACCCGTCCATATCCTCTATGGCCTAGATTACATTATTCTTCATGACCCTTCCAGAAAGTTCAGCTTTCTTGACAGAATAGGGAGTTTGTGATATTGCTACTCAAAGGCTGCGTTCAGACATGTCTAATACTGCACATTGAACATGCAGTCCTGATCGAGCCATCACACAAGGCAATCAATCTATCCTTGTGGCACCACATTATATGATTGGGACTGTGCCATTTACCTTAGAGTGCAAGATAAATGACCCTCGCTGCGCAGTATAAAGAAAATTTGAAGTTTCAATCCAATGCAGGCAGGGTGGTGAGAAAAGGAGATGAAATTCTGCCTAACCAGGAAGGCAGTCCAAAATTAAATTGGCTGCCTCAACCCACATGACGGCACACAGTGCCTCAGCAATCACAGCTCTGATAGGGGAAACTATGGAGCTGCCTTCCAGTCAGAGTGACAGGTCTTCCCTGTGCAGTTCATTCATTCATTCATTCATTCATTCATTCATTCATTCATTCATTCGTCCTGCCCTATACCCAAAGGTCTCTGGGTGGGTAACAACATCTAAAATCAAACATTATTAAAACAATAACAGTATGTATTAAAACAAAATAAAGCCTCAATTGCTCAAACAAATTGCTCAAATACTGCACATTTAGATTAAACTTTGGATTTATTCTAGTCTGGAGGCAGCCTCAATAAAAGCAAAAGGTCTTATTTTAGTCTGTCATGTTCTTTCTTTTAGACAAAGTAACTCAATTTCAAGAATCATTTTGAATGCCACTCGCCATGTCTTTGCTGCATGTTATAAAAAATGTATTTCACCAACCCACCCATCTTTGAACATGAGACTGTATGCCATGGTGTCATCCTTCATGCTGAATCTTAGAGTAAATGGATATTTCCAATGTATGCCTTCTCCAGTTAATAAACAAATGGAAAACATAATAAAAGGGCATGTGGTCCTACAGAAGAAGGCAGGCTGGCTGCACAAATGGAATGTTCCTGTGTAAAAGGTCTAATCACAAAAATTGGCCTGAGCACATATGGCATAAATTATGCCACTAGCTCAAAACTGCTCTTCTGTTCTGATGTCTCTGACATACATGCTGATATCTCTACCGAAGACATGACTTAACACCAAATGGGAGCTCTGCTTTCTTTAAAATTCATGTAAGAAGTGGTATTTTTACTAGCTTGTTGGAGACAGATTGCATTTATCCTTTGACCTTCAGGTACCTGCATTTGTTTAGTATGCCATTGCCACATTTTTATGTAGGTATAAAACTGCATGTGTGAAATTATCAGCACTCATATCACCAGGAAGCTGTGGCAAGTGGCAACTTTCTGTGACCCAGATGTTTGTGGGAAGGATACACAAGTGTTCTGTGGCTTTTTAAGAGGTGACTGATCTGAAGAAGCACAAGACAAGAATCAACATCATCAGCTGCGAGTATCAGAAAATAAAAATTTGGTTCATTTGTGCGTGTGGGCTACTCCGTGACTTAATCAAAAGCCACATAGCTTTATTCAGCCTACAGCAGCAGCACAGCATTTAATTGAAGTAAAAAGATCCTAATCAATCAGCATCTTTTTACTTCATATTTTTGGGGACATGCTGCACCCCTACTGTGGGCAATGGCAGCTTCTTATAGCCCCGTCAAGAGGACCAAAAACAACTGCAGGAAGTGACCCTGGCAGGATGGCACAGTATAGAATAAGTCTGGAAGCACCCCTGATGGGGTAGATTCTTGCTTTAGATTGGACAGTTCTTAATAAGCAGATAATACCTCAATAGAGTTTAAGGCTGCGTCCCCATGCAAGCCATTTGGCACACTTTGGGCGCTGTTTGGGCACGCATGGGCCAGGGCCGGGACCAGGAACCCATCTCAGGCATTGGCATAGCATTCCCGGCAACACTGGACAGATACGGGTTCGGCATAGATGAAGGTGTCCCCATGAGAAGCATGCCGAACCTTGGTGCGGGGAGCAGCACCCCCTCCTTTCTGCCCCCTCTCCCCTCATTGGAAGCTGAATTGCCTTATCTCCCGATTTGCAAGCCACAGGTGGGTAAGGAAGGGCTTGATTTAGCTGAGTGCACACAGCTGAGCAAGATCTATCAAGCCAGCTGTCAAGTGACGGAGTGTATCTCTGGTAAAATAAGGAAAGGATGGAAATAAGGATGGAAAGCAGCCACGGTTTCAGTCACTTTCAGTGGCTTCAGTGCCCCCCTGGAAAAGGGAGAACACTGCACTCTCTACCCTCCCCCTTCACGATCTGGGCAGAAAAAGGCTTTATTCTACTTCTGGTTTTACTTTCGATGTGAAATAAAGCCTTTTTTATTGCCCAGGTCATGAAAGGGGAGGGCAGAGGGTGCAGTGTTCTCCCTTTTCCAGCGGGGAAATAAGGTTGCCAACCTGGAAAAGAGAGAACACTGCAGCCTCTGAAGCCACTGAAAGCGACTGAAGCCACGGCTGTTTTTTCCCCTTATTTTACCGGAGATGCACTCCTTCACTTGACAGCTTGATTGACAGATCTTGCTTAGCTGAGGGCACTCAGCTAAATCAAGCCCTTCCTTACCCACCCCTGCCTTGCAAATCAGGAGATAAGGCAAGGGTTGTGTGTTATGCTTGTACCGTTGGCATTCTTAAAACGGGGTTGGAATTATCTCCGTGGAAATGGCAGAAAATTTTAAAACCAAGCCATTCTTCAGTCTGCCTTTGCCATCGGCATTTTAAAAAGTCAGTGGCTATGATCTTCAATGGACAGGGCTGACAGCAAGCACACCTCACCTCCCAATGACATGAGTGCAAATCTCCTCCCATTAGCCCGCGAGTGTCCCCATGTGAGTTTCCGGCTCACTGAGCAATGTGTGCAGGTCCCCCAAACCATGCCGAGACTTGTTTAAACAGGTACGAAATTTAGCACCCTTCTGGCACGGTTTGGGGGTGTTTGGTATGCTTTTCGCAGACCAAATCCAAAAACCATGGTGACGGACCATGCCAATCCCATGCTTGGAACTGTGCCAAAATTGCATGCTGACAGGGCCTAAGACTCTGCAAATCTGTAGCCCCCCCCCAAACCTTAGTATTTGGTATGAACTCATTTTAAGGTCAGAAGAAAAAAGCTTCTAAAATTCCCCTGTAACATCCTAAATATTTCTACAAGGCTTCAGCATACAAAACTGATGTGTGTTGTTTACTATTTCAGATAACAGGAGGAAAGTAACTAATTTTAAAGTTTTCTCATGTGGAAAAAACTCCATTTAGCATCCAAGAGAAAATGTTTGGCTATCTCTAACTCCTGCATTTTAACATTTTGAGCAGAAGCACAGTAATTGCCCGTAGACCACAATGTAAGAATTTCTAGCTCAAGGAAAAAGAACAACGCTGGGATTTTTCTAGATCATGGATTTTCTGCACCTACAAGACTGAAACCTACTTTTACAGGAATACTTGTATGAGGTGCTATTAAAAAGAAAGTCAGCAACTTATTACCTGAGCAAGATGATCACACTGTTCTGGATAAAAGTCTCAACTAAGTAATCCTGAAATATTACACTTTCCACCACAGTAGCAGTGTCAATAAAGAGTTTTCAGCAGTTGCATCAGTGTTTCCCAGAGCAGAGGCACAAGCAAATGCAAAAAGGCCATCTGGAAGCCTTAGAAAGAAATGTCGTTTTTTCCTCTGTTCTGTTCAACGGCTTAAATAAGCTCACTTGTCATTCACATCTGGTATAAAGACCACTATATATCTTTGAGGATGTGAAAACTGGATTTCTGGAGTATTTTCAGGTTGGCCAATCAGTGTTTAATATATACCATTTGCAAACCACAAACAAATAATCTAAGGCAAAACTGAGCAGACCAGGAGTTAGTTGAATCACTTAGTAGAATTCTTTCTCCATGTTTAGAAATACATAGCAATGAATAAAAATTGATATCTGTGTATACCAGGTCTTAGAAACAAAGAGAAGTACACCCAGTTCCCATAGTGAAACAGAGTGATGATTCCTGAAAAAGCAACAAAAGACTGGCAAAGTATTTATTGGAACAAGTGCTTGTAGGCTGAGGCTACTGTTTTAGATTTCAGAACTATGCAAGCACTTTTAGATGCACTAACTTTTTCAAAGGAAATGGACTTTGGTCTAGGTGAGCCAGTTTGGTCTAGTGGTTAGAGAGCTGGACTCTTATCTGGGAATACTGGGTTTGATTCCACTCTCCTCCATGAAGCCAATTGGGTGACCTTGGGCTTGTCACAGCTCTCTTCTGAACTCTCATAGCCCCACCCACCTCTCAGGGTGGTTTTTGTGGAGAGAAGAATAGAAAGCTTTGTCAGCTGCTTTGAGTCCCCTTCAATGGGTGAGAAAATCCAACTCTTCTTCTTTTTCTTCTTCAATCTGCAGAAGATAGGACACAAGAATATAGGAGATGCCCCACTGAATTGACCCCATGGCCCATTGAGCCCAGCAGTCCATTTTTAACCAACATGAAGCTTTTGTGCAAGGAGGCCAACAGCAGGACATGAACACAGAGCTTGCCTCTTTTGTATTCTCCGAACAGCTGGTCTTCAGAGGCAACCCCCCTTCTGTTGCCAGGAGGGCTATGAGCCGTTGATAGGACTGACTTCCATAAATTGGTCCAACCCCTTTTTGATATAATTCAAGCTGAAAGGCAATATTGTATATCATTTAACTATGTGTCACATAAAGAAAAAAAATCCCTTTCTCTGTCCTGATTTATCCAGGATTCAGTTTCAATGGGTCACCTCTGGTTCTAGTATTTTGTGAAAGGGAGAAAAATTCCTCCCAAACTATGGAATAGTCTTCCCCCAAGGAGGCCAGGTATCATCATTATATTCATTCAGAAGAGTGACAAAGGCTCATCTATTTACCCTGGCCTTTGGCTGAGTAAGCAGCCTCCCTCCCTTGTTTTTAGTAGGTTCTTTTCAATCTGTTTGTACTGTTGGGACCCACCAGACTTTCTGATGTAGGGCAAGAGAAAAATACAAATAAAATAATGAATGTGTAGTTTCCCAACCAGCTGCTTGATATCCCCATTCCCTCTGCTGAGAGTCATTCATACCTGTGTTGAGATCACATAAATGTCACACAACAGTCTTCTGACATTGTTCTTCACAGGGAAATTTGTCTAACAAGCACATGATATCATTACAGCTTTGCCTTCATCTATGCACAATGTCCCTATAGTTTATGCAGGGAAACTAAATAATGTGAATTGCTGGCAGTCTGCTGACCTTTCTCTGTATGGCCAGACTTGTGATGTGGGTCTGCACAGTGGGACGGTTCTCAGAAATAAACACAAATGAGTCCTCAGATGTGACCATTAACAGGCAAACTTTATGGCTTGAATCAGTTGAATGTCTGTTATGTTGGGACGGGGAATTACATACCATCAGCCTACTGAAAATTAGAGCCATCTGCATTTATACTAGTTGAAATACAACTATTTTAATTTCAAATGAGGACAGGAAAACCATTTTGCCTTCAGATCTGGAAGAGAGGCCCTCCTGGTTGTCCCACCACCCTCAGTAGTAAAGGGGGTGGGGCACCTGGGAGAGAGCCTTCTCAGTGAAGATATATATACTTTAATATATGCTGTTGTTAATATATGTCTGATTTTAAATGTTGTTACCTACCATGAGACCTCCAGGCATAGGGTGAGATAGCAATTAAACAAACAAACAAACCTTGAGATGTTTGAGTTGAAAATAATCTAATGGAAATTTTCTTGACTCTAAGATGCTTGTAAGTCCCTTCTTATAAAATTTCCATTTTATTGGTCCACAGTGCAAGAATCAATGTCACTTGATTGTGGAATAGGCAGCTGACTGGGTATTTATCATAAGACTTGGCAAGGTGATCAAGACAGCTGTGCCAATCTTCTATATGGCAGAACTCAAGAAAATCCTTCAAATAGATTACATCTTCCAGTAGAACACCAAAAGAAGAATATAGAACATCTGGTTACCCTAGTTCAACTGGAAAGCAGGGCTTTTTTATCCTTCCTCCAGACAGAATGTCACCTTTTCCAATATTGGTAGTTAGGAAAATAGGAAGATCAAGAGAGTGTAAAAACTCTGAAAAGAGACCTGGTATTCCATTTCCATTTTCGAGAACTTTTGTGTGTTGCTAAGTCATCCAAACCTCAAAGCACCCACAAAATAATTTCCAAATATTTTACAGTAGTTCATGGATTTAAAGCAAAGGTATACTTCTAGAAAGAAAACAAGATTATCATCTTCACCTTGAAACTTGCCCAGTGTAAATATAATATCTGAGAGGCAGTATCTGGGAGGCAGTAAGCTCTCCATATGGGATTCTAGCTCTTCAAATGAGCATATGGAAAAAGGTCATTTTTGCCAGTGTTCTTTCTTATGAGCTTCCTAATATTTTCTGCCAGTATTTTGCCATCATTGACAACAGGCTTTAGAGCATAAAGGTACTAACTAAAAATGGAGGCTATATTTACAGAAAATGAAATCTTAGAACTTGGCAATGGGTTTTTGTTTTTGTTTTAAACAGCTGTCTCTGCAGTGAGTGTTCTTTATATAACTTAAGGTTTGCTTTGCATTTTATAATAGGAAACAAAGTATTTCTTGCCTTCATTAGCACTGCCATGACCAAGAGGGCATGCAAAAATCAGGATCTGCTGTCATGTGGACCCTGCCCAGTCTTATCAAGTGCATTAAAATATGCACCTATTGGTCAGACTTTGATCAATTATTAATAAATACATACATTGCCTGCAATAAAGAATATTTTTGCAACAGATAAACTGCCAAAGTTTGCATATATCATAGTTTTGAAATCCTGCACATAAATTTGGAAATTCTTACTTTCCTCCAAGAAAAAAGGCCTGTTCTCAACTTGAAGTGAAGACAGTTGGTTGGTGTCTATTGCAGCTATCAGAGTAGGGATAGGTAGAGCTAATGTTCGAGTATGATATTGAATGTTTCTGCATGTTGTGGGATGTGGGATTGCTATTCCCTGTTTCTGTGTTTCCCTGTCACAGCATGCCCAGGATGTATGTTCTAGGCAGCCTCTTGGGTTGTCCATTGGCAGTGATCACAAGCTGCCACCAACTTCTAATTGCTAGAACTGCAGCTAGAGTGTTTTCAAGGAGAGTTCTTGGAAGATTGTTTCAGGTGTAATGGCGGCATGCATATTTTTGCTGCTTGTGAAGGAACTGCGGATGCTGTGGAACCAGCTCAAGATATTTTGGACACAGCCACACTTAAGTCTGCAGTTGCCTAGGAACTTACATGAAAGCTGACCTCACTGAGCCTAATGGCTTGCTTACTTACTAGCCAGCTCTGATCTGAAACATGTTTGAAGGAGAAACAAAAAGGGGGAAAGCAGGGTGCTGCCATTTAACCTTTATAGCTGGGAGGGCTTTGCAGAAAGCCAGTCAAACAATCAATGAATGTTCAATCAATCAAAGAAATAGGTCCAGATGGAAGAGGAAGGAGTATGACGCACAGGAGTGGAAAGAGGCTGGCATGCAGAATGAACAGGGTGGCATGGGGATGCTCTGTCTCTCTTGTGATTCAAAGACAAATGCCGAAAGAGGAAGCTGCACAACAAGAGGTGCTTCTGTTTGGTCTGTGTGGAAGAAGTAAGCATGGTATAGGTTTACAACTTGCTGTTTACCTGAGGCTAGGGTGGGACCCACATCCTGCCAGTACATTCACTCAGAGCAAAGGAGCAGCGGCAAGCAGGTTTTCCATCCATGGGGATGAATTATAGTGCTTAAAACAGTTGCAGTGGCTTCCAATTTGGGCCCTAAATGACTAAAGGAACCTCATAGACCTCCCATCCACAGAAGTTCAAAGGTTGGGGACAAATGAAAGGGCCTTCTTAGTGATGGCCCCCAGGTGTTTTTCCTATTTTGGAGGGCATTATGTCCTAAATAATTTGCTTTCCCAGCGCCATAAGTTTTTCAGAAAGTACAGGTAAGGAAGGCACCTCACCTCAGATATTCTATATTATACATGGGATAACTGAAACAATTTATCAGTTTGGTCTAGTGGTTAAGGAGCCAGACTCTTATCTGGGATTACTGGGTTTGATTCCCTACTCCTATGTGAAGCCAGCTGGGTGACCTTGGGTTAGTCACAGCTCTCTTCTGAGCTCTCACAGCCCCACATGCCTCACAGGGTGTTGTGGGGAGAAGAATAGAAAGCTTTGTCAGCTACTTTGAGTCCCCTTGAATGGGTGAGAAAAGTGGGTTAGAAGAGCCAAATCTTCTTCTAATGGATAATGGGTACCATCTTAAGCTCTCTTTTCTTGAAATAAGCACTACTGGATACAGTGAGACTTGTTTCTGAGTAGACACTGTTAGGATTAATATGTAACTCATCTTTAATAGTGAAGACCATGGGAGACTTTGGCTAGCTACAGAAATTAATTTGTTAATATGTGTTGTTTTCACTGTTGGATAGAAGATTCCTTATCCAGAGAGCAGAATGCCTGAGATCAATTTTTATTTGGATAGCTTGCTCTCTCCCTCTCTCTATGTGAGAGAGATTGAGAAACTCTCTCCTTTCTCCTTTCTTTTCAATGGATGAAACACAGTATTTCCATTTTCTCTTTAACAAAAAGCTGGAAAATATATTAGGAAGATAAATTTGTTCATCAAAAAAAGCTGTACAAGCAAGGAAATAAGCTGGAAAAGTAATTTGTTGAAATGATAGACTTTGTGGAGAGTTGTGCTGCTTGACATTCCAGTGGACTATTTATTGTTTTGCATGTTTTTATTGAGATTGCAGCTTTGTTCAGCTTACGGAACTCCAGTAAGACAACACAGGAAGATGTGTTTCATACTGGATTCTTTGGCAATCTGCTATTAAGTGAATAGTAGTCACTTGGATAGAAGTAGGGGTGTGCATGAATGTGGTTTTTGGGTTTTGTTTTTGCATTTGAATTTGAGTCAAATTGAATGTCAAAACTTTAGATTCGATTTGAATGTTTAAAATCTGAATGCTAAAAAAACAATTTGAATCCATACATTTGAAACTATTAGTTAGAATGTTAGATTTGTATTTAAAGATACGAATGTCGACAACATTCATATGTGTTATACGTATCTGTACACATTTCATATGCATCCCATTTTACCCCGTATGCATCCAATTTTCAGCCCATATTATAAACGCAAATGCATACAGATACGTATAATATTTGTACAGATGGGTATGTAATACATACGTATCTGTACATTTGAATGTTTCAAATAATTTGAATGAATGTTTAGTAACATTTGAAATCTGTTCAAATGTCTAAATTCAAATGTGAAGGCATTCGATTCAAGTTCGAATGTCCACATTTGAAAGAATTCTATTAGATTTCAAACGTTACGAATATTCGTGCACATCCCTAGATAGAAGTTCTAGGTGCCTAAAGGTCATCTAGTCCAGCTCTCAGCACTGAACTAGGACATCAGTGTTTCTGGACTGCTCTTATTCACATCCTCTTTCAAAAGTGTATCAAAGAACGTGTTTGATGTCTGTGAAGGAAAGAAATATCAGCTTGGGCATTGTTCCCTTTCCTTGAAATTTTGAAAATATGCCCTGTTCATCGTAGTGTGTGAGCAAAGTAAGTCACTCTGTTCTTTCTTCTCATGTGTATGGAGGCAGCTATTCAATGGCCCAAATGGTTCTTTCCAACTCTATTGCTTCTGCATCATATATTTAGCCAATCCGTACTAGAGTGTAAAGTATCTCAGTATCAAAATTTCTTCTGAAAGTTGTTATACTTCTTAGAGAACCTCATTTTCATTCACTCCTTTCCCCCCTGTAGTTCGGTGGACTGGCAGAAAGGCATCAAAAAACTGAGGTTGAAGCTCTTCTGTATTGTTGTTGGGCACCATTGAGTTGTGGCTAACTCCTTGTTGCCTGCATGGACACCTCTATGCAGTTTTCTTGGCAGAGTTACTGAAGTGGTTTACCATTTTCTGCTTCCAGGAAGAGGTGGGGGCTGCTTACATTTTCACTTAGCTGCAGCCCTTCCAGGTTTTCTTTCATCTGTATTTATCTATTTTTCCCTCTTTCCTCCACTGTTTCCACTTATGAGCTACTTGAGTAATCACAGTTGTCCATCAAAGCCTTTCTGCAAGATGGAAGGGACTGCAAGCAGGAGACAAGCAGCAATATCAAGAAGATAATGTGTAGTGAACTGGACATTTCCTGTGTTCTGAGGTAGCAAAGACAGAGGCCTGAGGAAGGCATGTTTCAGTGATAATAGCAGAATGGCAACACTGGAAGAGAAAGAATAAGTGGCTGTCAGAGCGCCTATTCCAGCTCACTGTTTATGTTTAACCCTGGCTGTGCACAGGTAAGTGTGGATAATGTGCTTAACCAATGCACCACCTCAGCCATGAAGGACCCATGAGAAAGGATGGTCAAGTAGACCAGGAGCCCTCAAGGCTTAGTTATGATGCCCTAATGGTCTTCAAATACAATGTTGGACCACTGGGCAAACATCCTACACTATTCAATTTATTTATACACCTGATGAAGTAAGTAGACTTGTCTATGAAAGCTCTTTCTCTTTGAAAGTCTTGAAGCTGCTATTAGAACCCCTTTTCTTTGGATTATTCAGGCTAACACAGCTACGTCTTTGAATTCTACCAATATATTCATGAGATGATGTTCTGTCCAGCAATGAGTTAAAAGCCTATTGAAATGTAGTTGCAGCTAATAAAATGAGAAATGTACACAATGTGCACAATCCTTGCTTTTCCCATTTACTTATCCTCTGGTGCTTCCAAGTGACTAATACAACAGACATATAGAACAGCGTTAGCCTTTCTAAAGACTTTTCTGAACTCTACATGGGGGTACTGTTTTTTAAAGATCAGTATAGTGGGGGCATATTCATTTTTTATTAGGATTCCAGAAATATCAATATAGCGAAACACAGAGATTCGTGCATAGAAGCAAACAAACTGAGAGAATGTGGATGGCTGGTCTGAAAAAACAGAAGTGGTTGGCAGGATCCAGTTAGTGTTGTAAATTCTAAGATATTTATACCAGCATGGAAAAAAGGATAACGGATCCCTAGCATGGATCTTCCAAATATTTAAAGGGTGTGTTTCTAAAGCTATCGTCAAAACACACTTCACATTTGTGCGAATAGAATAACTCATCAAAGTCACAGACTCTGTACTTTAAGCCACTGTTATGACCCAAAATATACATCAAAGCCATGGATTCTCTTCTTTCTCAGACACCCCTAACCTTCAAATATTTTCATATTACAGATCATGTACCAAACATGCACAGACTACATTCTGAAAGGCTACAGATGCCAGAACTGTATAGCAATACCATGGTGCATAAACATGGATACATACAAAGCATGGGTTTTTCTTTGGGTTTCTCTTGCATATATTAACACTGAACAACAACAGATGGTTCAAGCTTCATTCATCTTATCCACAAGTTGTAGCAAGTACTGAATATAAATAGTATCTTGGAGTGCATTAATATTTGCTTTTGGATGGATTTCAACCATGTAATAAGTTTCCAAAAATATATGTCTCACTGGAAACCAAAATTCTAGAAAATCATGAGTTTTTATAGTTCCCAGACAACCTAATGCTATATATAATTACTTTCACTTCCCACTGTAGGAGTCCATCAATTTATGTTTCTTTTCTAAAACAGAATGGCAAATAGACACGACATGCCTGTGCAGGAAATCTTTAAATGTAAGGCTTTAAAAACCCAGTACAAAACTACATATGCAATGAAATGCTTTAGGGCTTTAAAAATGCTCCATGCATCAAAGCACAGGACAGGTTATTGCAGGTAGAAATACCTGTCGAAAGAGGATGTGCTTCAGTTCACTTAGATTTAGCTTCAAGTAAAATGAGAGAATGAAAGGGTGCAAGGGTAAACTCAAAACCAACTTTGCAGTATATTATCAAGGAGAAATTATTTTAAATCCCCTAATAACATGGGCTAATGCAATAATTTTGCCTTGGCATATTTTTAGTTACTCAATCAAATGTTTGCTGGCTTACAGAGGTTATATCTACATGTAGTTGATGGGGCAACACTGAATTAAGCAGAAGGCCTTTCTGTCCCACACAGTCATCTATGTGCCCCAGAGATCCAAGAAAGTGTCCTTTCAAAATCATGGGATGAAGAACTCTCAGGGCAGATTTATAGCAGGTGGTACATTAACAGCACTGTCAACATTCCATATGGATTCTCCTCTTGTCCTTGAAACTAGCATAATGCTGACCAATTTTTATTTCTCATTTCAGAATGCATCCAAAGTGAGTTCAAAGTTCAAGGGTTAAATGTCCACCAACCGATGACCAACATGGATGAAAAATGTACTCATTCTCATTCTGACCTTAAACAAAAAACACTTCATGTGCCATTAATCCTCTACTGCTACTTAACCTTCTCTAATCAGTTACCAGTTTTTCCTGAAAACTAAATTTTATTCATCTTTTATTCAGATGATAATGATGATGTTGATGATGATTTATTTTTGGTTAGTTTTGAACTGTTTTCTCCTACAGTAACCCCATAAGAATTAGTAGAATGATTGGGGTACAAATGTGCCCCCAAGTCAGGGCATTGTCATGTCTGAAGAACTCTAGGAAGAAAACTTCTCTATCTCCTAATCCCTCTGAACTCAGAAAACAGAGAGCCAAAAATGTTTTTCAGGCAACTCCTTACAATTCAATGTGGTAAAGTTGTATTCACTGGAGGATTGTATAGAATTCAAGCCAGCAGTTAAGTGAAGTTCAGATGGTGTTCTACTCCCTCCTACTTCCTTTCCAGCCACTGATTTTACACCATACTATGCTTATGGGGGTATTAAAACTGCAGACATAATGACCATATAGGAAGTTCAGTTATTTGCTCTGAATTTTACTGGGGAAGACGGGGCATTTAAAGGAGAACTTGACAAACGACAGTATGTTTGCTTCTTTTGAAACCCTTCAGTATTATTCTTCACAGATCCTCCTTTGGGGCAAAAAAACCTAGCTGCAGCAAACACTGGGGAGGGAAACCATGGATATATCTAATTACCATTTCTACCTGATGCTCCAGCAAACATTGACTTCTTGGGTGTGAAGAATTTGGTTGCAGAAATAAGTCTCTGGATAAGTATGCTTACCTTGTTGTCATCACAGTCTGGGAAGCAGGGACTGTTTACATTAGCTGCTCAAAAGACACATTTGAATTATTTGCAAGCTGATGAAAATGCAGCAGGGAGAGCATGTTGAGAGAGATAAGGTTTGCAGTTTTAGTTGCGTGTCACACTTAATGGAAAATGAATAGGCACTTATTTGCAAACATCAAGACTATGGATTCTTAATGTTTCATTAAGATGTCGGAACTCCAAAGATACAAGCAAAACACAGCTTCATTCCAAGTATGCTAAATATAGTACAAGGAATTGCTTACATATAGGCAAAGGTTTGCCAGGCCTGCTAAACCCTGCTCTCTAGAGTCTTAACTCTATTTGTTCATAATACTACTGCTTAGGGGTGTGCACAAATATTCGAAGGTATTCAAAATTCATAGAATCATAGAATCATAGAATCATAGAATGATAGAGTTGGAGGGGACCTCCTGGGTCATCGAGTCCAACCCCCTGCTCAAGGCAGGATCTCCTAAACCATCTCAGACAGATGGCTGTCCAGTCTCTGCTTGAAGACCTCCATCGAAGGGGAACCAACCACCTCCCATGGCAGCCTGTTCCACTGGTTGATCACTCTTACTGTTAGAAATTTTTTCCTAACATCTAAACTAAATCTTTTCCCCTGCAGTTTCACCCCATTGTTTCTAGTCCTTCCTTGAGAGAGTGAGAACAGGGCTGATCCCTCTGCCTTGTGACAACCCTTGAGGTATTTGTAGACAGCTATCATGTCTCCTCTCAGTCTTCTTTTTGGTAGACTAAACATTCCTAGTTCCTTAAGCCGTTCCTCATAGGACATGGTTTGCAGACCGTTCACCATCTTGGTAGCTCTCCTTTGAACCTGCTCCAGCTTGTCAGTGTCTTTTTTAAACTGGGGTGACCAGAACTGGACACAGTACTCCAGATGAGGTCTGACCAAGGTAGAGTAGAGGGGGATAATAACTTCACGTGATCTGGACTCTATGCTTCTCCTAATACACCCCAGGATTGCGTTTGCCTTTTTTGCAGCTGCCTCACACTGTTGACTCATGTTCAGTTGATGATCATGAGTCAACAGTGCTCGAATTTCGACATTCAAATTCAAATCAAATGTCCATAAGTTTGAATTTAAAGATTCTAACGAATTTCAAATTTCTGATCTATTTGTTTGAATTATCCAGACATTTGCGTGTGTATGGGTTTGTACGCGATGTGTATTGCAGATATGCATCTTTCCCACATCTGTACACATGTGGATGTGTACAGATGCATACAGATGCACACAGGATGTATAATGATGCGTACAGGCGCATATGAATGTTGTCGACATTTGTAAGTGCAAATTCAAATCAAAAATTTGAATGAATAGATTCAGATTTGCTTAATTCCAATCAAATTTGGTTAAATTCAAATTTTAAAGATTTGAATCGCATTGAGTGTTCAGGTATTTGATTTGAATCGAATCCCGAAAACTGCATTCGTCCACACCTGTACTATTGCTACCCTTTATGGACAGAGACCAGTCAGGAAAAAGGATTATTCAGGAGAAAGGCTGCCTCCAAATAGCAGCTGGATAACCCACTAGGAAGCAATAATGCAAGGTGTTGCTCTCCCGCTATTCCCATGTGCTGTCTTTGCACACTTAAAGTGAATCACACATCTGAATATTCAACTGGCACTAAAAACCCAGAAGTATGCATTGTTGCCACCACATGTGCCTCCATCTGTTTAGGGCAGCTCCATCCAAGAGGAAAGAAAATGTGCTATTGCTGGAAAAACCATGAATAGCGCTGGGTTTTCCAGCAATAGTTTCTAGGAGGGATATAGTAGTACTATGGTGAGGTTGCTACAGATATGTGTGGCGGCCCTACCACAGCAGTTCCATAATGGTGCTATATTTCCCCCATCTGGTAGGGCCCAAAGACAATAATTCCCTGGATCTGCAAACATGGAGAGTCCAAGTTTGTACTTTGTGTTTGTAACTTTTTTTTAGACGATGTGTTAAGAATCTACCTTTTATGCTACATGGTGAAAATCCAGTGAATTATTTGGAGTTTACTGTTACAGTGTATTATGAGGAATATTGCACGTCAGCTTTTCTCTGGATTTATGCAATTTTGAGCTTCCCATGATCAGATCCTTTAAGCCGATTCACAGCACAGTCTCTGAAACCCATATTTCCCAGCTATTGAATTATTCCTGGTCTCTCTCGAACTGTTTCTAAAACTAGGGCTGCATCCAGTCAGGGTCTAAAACTCAGGATTATCCCAGCACTATACTGGAATTCCCACATGTATCTGTAGAAATTCCAACATAGTCTTGAGATATAGAGTTGAAATCCTGAAATATTGCCATAGTGGAGAAAAGAACACTGGACTTGGATTTTTCCGCATAGTGATATTGCTTACCTGGTCTGGCACTTGCTCCCAGGATTCTTCATTTTGGAAATATGCACTGTGTAAGTGCAAGGATGATACTCAGATGAAAACGCCCAGTACAGAAGCATGGAGATGGGTCCTCATGTGTTTCTAGGTATTTTCAACATCAGATCCATCATGGGAGCAAGCAAGAGAAATATGCGATCTGGGCCTGTTCTGAAGTGTGCCCTGATATCTGACAGGGATGCCAAGAGGCAATTGCAGGATCTAAGCAAGATGCAGATTTTCTTGTTGTCATCTTAAGGCAGCCTATGACACTTCTGGTATGCTTACTTGTCCTGGATTTTCCTTTCTGTTCTCATTGCTTTGTTAATAAGATTAACTGAGACTTCTTATTTTAGTTATATTTTATTTTGAATTATTTATTTTAAAAAATGAAAGCTTCTGGCCTCATACACCATTACCCCAAAGGGAATACTATGGACCAGCTTCTTTTCAAATGTGGAGGCTGACAAGAAAAATTGTTCAGAGCTTTTATCAGAGCCTCAATCAACAGTGGTCAGCAGCCCGCAAATCTGATACGGCAAGAAGGGGAAAAGGATTGCTGGCTGCTATAACCAGCTCAAGGTCCAAGTTTTAATCAGGAGAATTAAAGGACAGATTTGCTGGGTAGCTGACAGCTTTAATGAAGGTGATGAACCAGTATGATGGTATAGAATGCTTCTGGCTGTGTTTACATATTAGCAACTCAACATCAGCTGCAAATGTAATGTTAAAGGATGGGATACCCTAAAGGTTGTTCCAAATACTAAGATTCCCAAAATATAATGGAATTGCCTAGGTGTCCCAATTAACTGCCTCCTAGCAGCAACTGCTTAGCAAAGCTGTTAAGACATTTGGGCTGCATTCCCATTATCACTTAAAACTGTTTAAAAACGGTTTGGATCCTCATCGTCCCCATTGGTAATCGGGTATTTTGAGGATTATGTGGCTTTAAAATGGAATAAATAAACACCTGATTTTTCAGGTGTTTTTCTGGGTTTGGCTTTTAAAATGCTTCTTCCTTACTGTAGTGGGAACACTAGAGCAGTATTTGGACAAATACATCATGAAATGGATTGGGGTTTCACCCTGCAGGTCAGCAGCAGTTTCAATGTAGCAATCCACCCACTTCACACCTGATAACAATGTTGCAATTCTGCACAATTCTGGCTCTTTAAATGTTCTGACCTTTAGAAAGGGAAAGGAAGGAAAACTGCTGCAGGTTCTGGGAGATGTGTGAATGTTTAAGGCTGTGTGTGTAGGTAGCAGCGGCAGCAGCAGAGCCAGGGTGCTTTTTTCAGAGGGAACCCCTGCTGGGGATGCTGGCTGTGGAGGTGAGTAAGTGAATGGGGCTTGAGTTGCCGCTGCTGCCATGTGCC